>CAUYUJ010018860.1:644252-736752 GCA_963575745.1 Prorocentrum cordatum
GGCGAAGACGAGCCCAACTGTTGCCTCTGCCTTAGGAACGAGGCGACCATTCCGCGGCCCAGCAACCCCCGAACAAAATCGGGGCAGACGCGCTGGCGGTGGAAGGCGGGGCCCACGCAAGGCTGACGGAGGCCGAGCTCCGACCGCAGGGCAACCGCCGCATCCCGAGGTCGTCGAATCTCGGCCGTCGGGCCCCTCAACCAGGAGGCGCGCTCGACCGAAAAACCGCCGGCAAGATCGACCGAGGCTGCTCCGGCGGCCGGCCAGAACACGAGGCCCTCGCAGGGCACGACGGCGGCGAAGTCTCGCCGCGCATGACGGGCGGAACCGCGGAGCCCACGAAGGCCCCCGCGGGGGCGTTGATCAGCGGGGCGCGGCCCGACCGCCAAGTAGCTGCGCCCCTGGCGGACCAGGCTCAGACGCTGCATGACGGAGGGCGGCGCAACTGACACGTCGCCGCGACCAGAGAGGTATTTGAGGGGCGAGATGCCGTCGCCGGCCCACCCCAGAGCACGGCGACGGCGGAGCCCACGGCGAACCAGCACGACAGCAGCCGTCTCCGCGATCAAGGCCCACCCCGCCGCGGCCGAAACGAATGGAGCCTGCCAGCCCAGGGGCAAGGGGCAGCAGGCAGCCGAAACTATGGAGGGGCGGCGGCAGGCCATTCGCCCCCTTGTCGCCCAAGGACCCATTCTTCGCACGGTCCAGCGAGCGCCCCTCCCCCGCCTTTCCCCGCTCCTTGGCGATGGCGCTATCGCGGGCGATCTGCTCGCTGATCCAGGCGCTGGGCCCAGGCGACACCACGCGCCCGCGCGCGGTCGCCATGCTGGCGAAGTAGTAGCGCTCATCGGGATGGCTCTCGTCGCCGACCCCGGTTCCGAGGCTCTCGTCGCGGCAGCGCTCCTCGCGAAGCTGCAGCTGACGGGCCGCCGGCTCTGGCGCCCCGAGGTCGCTGATGTCCATCTGGTCATAGCAAAGCGCCGTCTCGAAGATCTTGCTGAACACCAGGTGCGCGGAGACCGTGGTCGCAGGCGTCGAAATGCAGCGCGCTCTGTCCGAAGTCCCCAGGGTGCCTCGCGACGAGGGTGGATCCTCTCTGCGGGCGCCTCCTCCAGGCAAGCGTCGCAGGCGCCCCGACATCGACCCCCAGAAGCCTCGCAGTCGCAAGTGAGCCCCGACGCGCGCGCCGGGGCCCCCGCTCTCAATCCTCGGCTGACCTGCGAAGCCTGACCCTCCACGACGATGATAAAGTGCCGACGATGGCCGTTGGCCCCTCGGGAACGCACCTCGCCGCGCTTCGCGTCGTCGACAGAGCGCGGGGCCCCTGGCCCGCCCAGCTCCGGCGGCGGCGGCGGGGGCGGCCCAGGGGGGCTGGGCGGCAGCGGCAGCTGCAGAGCCCGAGGCGCGCCCGCGCGGGGCCGAATGAGAGGGCGTCGACTGCGACAGCGGAATCCAAACAGCCCCGACCCCCGACCGAGACACACAGGCATCCCAGGGTCACCAGGGCAGAGGTCCAGACGACGTGCGCGCACTCCCCGAAGGCGACCCCCCAGACATGGCGGAGGGGGGACCCGAGGAACCCCGCGGCGGGGTTCGCCACAGCGGCGGCGCGACCCGAGCAGGCCCACACCGTGGAGGCCCAGCTCCATGCGGCGGCGGGCCCAACGGGGGCGGCCGCGGCGGGGCGGGGGCGGGCGCCGGCCTCCGGGCTGGCTCCATCTCGTCGTAGCCGCCCTCCTCCTCGTCCTCGTCGCTGCCATCGTCCTCGTCGTCCTGGACGGTGATGTCTGGCGCGGCGTGGCCGACAAGCTGGGCCGCGGTCGTGCGCAGCGCGCCTGCTCCGCCTGGTAGTAATTTCCGTGGTGCTCGTTCTACTCGGCGGAGGCTCCTGGCGGCGGCTGGGCCGCCACGGGTAGCGCCTCGATGGGCGACGCGTCCCTGGGAAGTTCCACGTGGCCACCAGGGAGACCGCATCATCGACCTTCGCGAAGCCCGAAGCGGCGAGATGATCGTGATCAACGTAAGTGTAGTCTCTCTCCTCCGCGACCTCCTCGGCCCAAGCGAAGGGAGAGAGAGAGAGAGAGAGACAGAGAGAGAGAGAGAGACTGCGTCCGTGGCGGGCGCCGCGGTTGCCGCGCGCGCCGTGGGGCGTGCGGAGTGGCGGCGGCGGCCGCGCCCGCGCCCCACCGCAACACGGCAGCGAGCGCCGGGGCCGAGAGCCACGCGGAGGCCGCCATGGCCGCGGCACCCCCTGCGGGGGGGGGCCCTCCTCCCTTCGAAGAAAGAGGGGTTCGGCGCGCCGCCGAGCCAGAAAGGCTTGAGCGTGCCCCTCCCTCTGTTTCTCACATATCTCTCTTTAAGCTTTCTCTCTGAGCTGCCGCACCAAACTGCCAAATCTTGCTCATCCTCAACATCAACATCCCTCATACGCCCATCATCCACCCACGCTCCCCCATCATCCCTCCTGGTCCTTCGTCATCACCATTCATCTGCCATTCCTACTCATCCATCCATTATCCTCGTCATCAAGCCCTCTTGCCTCCCATATCCCTCCTCCTTGATTTCCCTTCTGCCTCCTCCGTCCCTCCCAGCGTCTTCCCCTCCCCCGCTGCCTCTCAAAGAGCCCCCAATGATGAGAGCAAGAAGAGGAATGTGCAACAAACAGTTCCTGTCCGGAAAGCGGGGCCAAAAAGTGATCCTCCCGCACGCATCAGCCCAGCGTGTTCTCGGCCCCGTACTTTATGTACAAGAACCCGTCGTCTGCCTCACGCACGCCGGCGCAGGGTGCGGGGAAGGAAGGAGGGGAGGCCGAGGAGGAGGAGGAGGAGGAGCTTTACCGGAAGAAGCAGGCAGGAGGAAGGAAGCAGAGGAGGAGGAAGAGGAGGAGATGTCAGGAGGCTTCCAGAAGCCAAGCAGACATCAAAAAAAACGCCCCCAGGCTTCTAAAACAAAACGGGAGTAGGAGGAGGACGTGTGGTGAGGAGAAGGGGGGAGTAGGGGGGGGCTGCGAGCAGCACGAAGACGTCGACCCTGCCCAGAGGCCTAAAAGAGCCCCACCCAGACATCAGACGACATGATTGTTTCAGTGCGCGGCCCCAGGGGTCCTGACCGGTTTCCCAGGCGGTAGATTTCGCCCGAAATCCATATTTGATTGTCCTAAGGCCCGGTAAATCGGGGGCGTTCAAGAGGGGGACGTCCAAGAGGGGGGATTCGCCAATCATGGCCCAAGGCACGTTCGCGACCCAGGGGGGCCAGAGGGAGGTATTCAAACGAGAAGAGGGTGCCATGAAATCCAGAGAGAGATCATGACCACGGCTATGATATCCACACATCCCGAGTCAGCACACCCCTCTTGGCCGCCCCTAACTCACGGGCCCCAGAACCTGAGATCAGTTTTTGTAACAAACAGCAACAACACTGACCAATGACCTTCTGGGCGACGAGCTCCTTGCAAAGCGGGATGAACATGTC
Source organism: Prorocentrum cordatum (assembly GCA_963575745.1). NCBI lineage: Eukaryota > Dinophyceae > Prorocentrales > Prorocentraceae > Prorocentrum > Prorocentrum cordatum. The sequence goes on from CAUYUJ010018860.1 coordinate 647,724, forward strand.
TCGGAATACCTCCTGAAGTGGCAAGATTGCCAAAGAGTCAAAGAACAAAACATATGCCTGAAGCGATTTAGGCCTAGTTTCGTATCTACGTAATGGAAGGAGGTAGGAGGCCAAAGCCCGAAATCAACGAAAAACGCCATGGCTTTCAAAAACAAACAAACAAACAAACAAACAAACAAACAAAACGCAAACCCGGATTTTGGCCACGGGGCCCTGTACTTCACTGGCCCCATCGCGATACCAGCGCGCGCATAACTGGCAGGCTCCCAGGCCAGGGAGGCATAAGATCAAGGGATACGAGAAATAGGAGAAGGGAGGAGGAGGAGGAGGAGGAGGAGGAAGGAAGAGGAGGACCTGTGCAAACCCAAGGCTCATCAACGATATTACAATAAACCCTACTTCCAAAATCCCTACTCACGGGTCCCTACAAACATTCATTTTCACTGCGGGAAAAGTTGTGTTGGAAAACAACCGTCTGAAGATCGGCAACCATGCCAACGCACCATTCCTGCGACTTCGTGCCAAGACACCATTCCTGGGACTTCAACACCGCAAATCAACGTTCCGATCGCGCACTGTGCCAAAACACGATTTCTGGGATGTCAACGAGAATAACTCTTGAAAAGGGATGCACTCTGTTGAGACGAATTCTGTTAAGACGAATTTGCGTGGCGCGAGAGCAAGAACAACATTTTGAAAACTGAAACTGTTATAAAGTTGTACGAAAAATGTAAACGACGAGCCACATCTTGAAAACGGCACGCATTGAATACGTGAAACGCTTGCGAATGTTTAAAGCGAGTGCGTGCGGTGCTATGGCAAGAACCACATGTTGAAAACGGGAAGCCCTCCACCCGCGAAACTCTGGCAAATGCTTACGACGAGTGATCACGGCGCTAAAGCGAGAGCCACACTTTGAAAACGGCCCGCCCTCCATTCGCGGAACCCTCGCAACCTTTTACGGCGAATGCGCGCGGCACTATGGCGAGAACAGCATTTTGAAAACGGCCCGCCCTCCATCCATGCAAAAGGTTCGAAATTCTCAGTCTCAACATCATAGCTGGTGATGATGTCTGAAGCAAAATGCCCGGCCAACCCCACCGAGCCGTTTCGGGGTGCGATTGGCACGAATGATCTACGAAGAAGAAGGATAGAGGAGGAGAGGAAAAGGAGGAGGACGGGGAGGAAGAGAAAAAGGAGGAGGAGGAGGAGGAGGGAGGAGAAGGACGAAGAAGCTAAGGTTATGCGCGTTGGAGGCGAATCCCAACAGCGGCCCTATACAGGAGACCGCGGGTTTGCACGTGCCTCTGCGGAAATATGGATGCAGGACCTGCCCTCACAAAGGGCTGCCTGGGACAGCCCTCTCGGGCCGATACAAGGAAAAGCCGCAGGGAGGAGGAGAAACTTCATTCATAATCAATCGCCAAGCCCACATTGCGCAGCCCCTTCCCCGCAACAGGCGGCCTGAGCCGGCCTGAGCTGCCGACTTGGGGAGCCTGGACGGTTCAAACCGACGAGTCATCACCTAGCGGCCCCAGGTCAAGCGGCACACCGTTCTTGGGATGCTCCCTTATGGGGATGCAGAAACTACGTGCGACAGCGTCCGTTACCAGGTCAGTGGCCGGCTGGCCTGCACCTTTCTGACTGAAACCTCGAATATGACCGCATGATTTGTAAGTTCCGAGAGGTCTGCATCTTTCTCGCGAACATGGGGGCCAGGCAAGGCAGGAGAGGCAGTTCCAAGGCAAATGTCAATTCGAACTGCGCGGCGCGCTTGCTCTGGCAAGCAACTTGCCGCGACGCCAGGAGCTGCTCGGACGGCATTTCCCACGTCGCACTGCATTGCCCCCCTTGGCGTGGCAAAAAAACTTTGCAGTGGGCACCGGCAGCCACCGAGAAAATCTATAGATCCAGGGCGGGACCAACACAATCGAATGAATGAACAGTCGGTTGACGAAGGATAGCAGGCACGCAAGGGTCCTGAAGGAGACCAATAGGGGAAATACGCAAATCATGCGAGGGGTCCAGAGAAAACGGATGACAATTCGATGACTGGTCCTGACCAGCAAGACGAGCATGCTTTAAGGAAGCGAGAATGCACGCACCAGCGCCCAGACAAGGGCCGCGGGAGGGGCGCGGCGCGCGCGGCGCGGCGGCCCCCAGGTTCCTTGCCCTGCGCTTGCGAAGCGGGCCTGAGTGCGAGAAAATGCCAAATTGGGTTTCCGGGGCGCACGCGGACGGTCCCACTGGGGGCTTCGGTGGAGCTCCCTATGAGGCCACGAAGCGCTATACTGCGCGGGCGAAATACTAAATTAAGCTTCCAGGGCGCACGCAGACGGCCCCACTGGGGGCTTTGGTGGAGCTCCCTGTGAGGCCACGAAACGCTATACTGCGTGGGCGAAAAATGCAAATTTAGGCTTCCGGGGCGCACGCGGACGGTCCCACTCGGAACTTCGGTGGAGCTCCCTATTGGGCCACGAAACTCTGTGCTGGATATGAAAATGCAAAACTAAGTGTTTATGGGACGCACGTGGGCGGCCCCACTGGGGGCTTCGGCAGAGCTCCCGATTGGGGCCACAAAGCGCTGTACTGGGTGGGTGAAAATGTCAAATGCATGTGCGGGACTCACGCGGACGGCCCCATTGGGGGCTTCGGTGGAGTTCCCTATAGGGCCACGAAGCGCTGTACTGGGTGGGTGACAATGCCAAATTGAATGTGCGGGACGCACGCGGACGGCCCCACTGGCCACGGAACACTGTGCTGGGTGTGGCGGACGCATGTGGCCACCCCTACTGGGGCCCCCGATGGAGCTCCCTGTGGGGTCACGCTATACTGGATGTGGCGGACGCATGTGGCCACCCCCACTGGGGCCTTGCGTGGAGCTCCTGCGGGGCAGCGGGGCCTCGGGTGGACCTCCCTATAGAGCCGCGAAGCGCTGCGCAAGGGGGGGCGGGCGCATGTGGCACCCCCGCTGGGGCCTTGCGTGGAGCTCCCTATGGGGCCACGAAACGTTGCACTGGGTGCGGCGGGCGCATGTGGCACCCCCACGGGGGCCTTACGCGGAGTTCCCTCTGGGGTCACGAAACGCTGCACTGGGTGTGGCACCCCCACTGGGGCCTTGCGTGGAGCTCCCTGCGGGGCCACGAAACGCTGTGTTGGGTGCGGCGGACGCGCGGCGGACGCATGTGGCACCCCCACGGGGGTCTTGCGCGGACCTTCCTGTGTTGCCACGAAACGCTGCTCCGGGCGTGGCGGACGCATGCGGCACGGCCACTGGATGGGGGGGCACGGGAGGGGGAGACGCAAGAGCCGTTCCTTCAAAACGAGGAACCAACACCACAGGATAGCTGTTCTACATATGTATGTATATATATATATATATATAGTTATGTATCCACTCTTTGTTTTGCCGCTGCGGCCTCGAAAGCCCGGGCCCACCGCGCGAGGGGCACGACAAATTAGCGCGGACACGGGGGGGGGGGGGGGCGCCGCGCGCGCGGCGGCCCCGCCCAACTCTGCGCGACAAGAGACAACGCGCGACAGGCCCAGACCGCAGCGAGCGCGGCGGCCCAAGCGAATCGCAGAGGAAACAACGCCGCACGCGAGGGGGCTGGGCCGTCGCCCCAGCGGCCCTTGCCCATTCGAATGGGATGCGGCACCGCGCGCGAGAGAACAGAGAAGCCGCTCGCGCGGCGGCCCTGGCCGATTCTGGCTGCGACACCAAATCGCTCAGGGGCATGGCCGACGCGCCCAATGCGCGGGGGGCGGCGTCGCCGCGGCGGCGGCCGCCGAGCGCGCGGCCACGCTCGCCCAGTCAGCATCGGGAACACAGCGCGCGCAGTGGAAGGGCCGCGTCGCGCGCGGCGGCGCTGGCCACTGCCAAAGGGGAGCACGCCACGCGCGCGGTGACCCCGCCACCGCGCCCACGGCGGCCCTGCCCAATTCTGCGCGCAGAAACGTTCCGCGCGAAGGGCGGGGCCGCCGCGCGCCCGGCGCCCCCTGCTCATGCTGCGCGCATGGAAGAACAATGCGCCAGGGGGAGGGCGAGGAGGGGCGCGGCCGCCGCGCGCGCCGCGTCCCTAGCCAATCACGCACGACAAGATTCTGCGCGCGCGGGAGCAGGGCCGCCGCCCGCGATGGGCGGGGCGGGGGGGAAGAGAAGAGCGACGGGGGCAAGGCGGCCGCGCGCGCGGCGGCCCTGGCCCGCTCTGAACGGGCCGGCGCAATGCGCGAGGGGGCAAGGCCGCACGTGGGCGGCGGACCTGCTCCTTCCCGGATGGAAAACCGAACGCGCGAACGGGCAACGCCGCCGCCCGCGCGGCAGCCCCGGCCAATTCTGAGTTCAAACGCACTCCGCGCGAGAGGGCAGCGCCGCCGCGCGCGCGGTGGCTCTCGCCAGTTTTTGACCGCGAAAAATCACTGGCAAGGGGGGCGCGGCCGTCGCGCGCGCCGCGGTTCTGGTCGATGCACGCGGAGAAAATATGACGCGCGGGAAAGCGACAGAGCCACCGCGCGCGCGGCATCCGCGGCCAATCTGGATGAACAACTACGTCCGCAGGGACGAAGGTCTGCCGCGCGGGGAAAGGAAGAACAAAACAACAAACAAACAAGCAAGCAAACAAACAAACAAACAAAAACACGCGCGCGAGCGCAAGACCACCGCCCGCGCGGCCACCTTGGCCGACGAGTGCACGGGCACGCTCTGAGTTGACACAGGGAAGCCATGTCCCACGGCGGCCGCGCGCGCGGCGGCCCTGGCGCGCCCTGCGATGGGCGGCGCGCAAGTCGGCCCTGACCATCTCTGCAAGAACAAACTGCGCGAGGCAACCCCGGCAACTACTGCGCGGAAGAAATGCGCGAGGGGGCAGGGCGCGGCTCGGCGCGGGGGGCATCGTGAAAGTGAGCGATGCCATGTCCGAGGGAGCTGGAACGCGGCGCGCGGTGGCCGATACAGCATCATATCAGGTTGAACACAGACAGCGCAAACGCCATGCGCGAACAAATTAGCAGGACCGTCGAGCGCGCGGCGCCCCCTCGGCCACCCTGACATAAATTTCCCTGCGACGTACCCAGCCATTTCTACACATGTGGCGATTAAATTCAGGACCGCAAGCCCGAGGTCCCGAGGTGGTCCGCGTGGGACGCACCTCCACTGGGCCTCGCAGGAGCCCGCGAAAGTTGCGACAGTTGCGCAGATCGCAATCCCCCCAGGGGGCGGCGGATCCCGAGGCGGTCCGCGTGGGACGCACCTCCGCTGGGCCTCCCAGGAGCCCGCGCGCACTCGAACTCGCCGCGTCCTGCCCGACCTCGGCGGCGCCCCCGTCGCCCCTCAGCGCGCGCGAGCCCCCTTATAAAGATTCGAGCGGCCAGGGCGCATTGTCCCGGGGGCCGCCGAACGAGTTCTCGCCGCGCTGCACGCGCCACCCCCCCGCGCGGCGCGCGAGCGATCTTTGTCGGACACAGCGCGGTGGCGAGGAAGAGCAACCTTTTTCGGCGCCAGCATGGCGCCCTCTGCGCATCGCAGCGCGCTGCCCCCCGGCCGCGCGCGCAACGCATGCGATTTTTCAAACTGCAAGCGACGTCGGGGCCCCCTGCGTCGGCGGCACCCCAGCCATCACGGCGAAACCTACTGGGGGGGGGGGGGCACAAGTTCGCGCGGAGAGCGGCGCCCGCGAGAACGGCGCTTCCTGTCTGGCAAGCGGCGCCAACCTGGGCTCACGGGCGCCCGGGAGCGCCCCCGCAGCGCCACTAATGATCTCCAAAGGAGCCACCAGCGCCCGAGCGCGAGGCCGCCTGGCGGTGGCCCACGACGCCCCCCCCCCCCGGGGATCTGCACGCAGCCCGCCGCGGCGGTCGCCCGACGCCGCAAACTCCCGGCCCGCGCGGCGGTCGCGCCCCGCCGCAGAGATCTCCGCCAGGGCAGGCACTCCAGTCTGCAGGCGCCCCTCGCGGCACGCATCTCGCCCTCTAGTTCATCGCCGAGGCGGGCACCTCACACGGAGCGCCCTCTCCAGCGACGGGCGGCGCACAGACGCGCCGCGCCCCCCGACGGGCGCGCCCCCCACGCAGCAGAGCATGTCACGGCAGGCGCGCCGCTATGCGAGGCGCCTTCCAGAGGCGCCACCCGCCGCGAACGGCGCCCGCCTGGACGGCAGCCCGCGCCCCAGCCCCCCCCGCGGCGGGCGCGCCCAGACTGCGATAGCACCCACTGCGGGCACCCCACTGCACTATGACCCCTGGCACCTCGGGCGCCCCCCCAGCCCGGATGGGCCCGGGGCAACGCGCGGTCTGGCCAATGCATCGCCCGCCGCGGCCGCGACGAATACGGGCCCGAGTTCGAAATCCACGCGACGCGCTCTGAGGGCCACGCGAGCGACCAGCGCAAGATCTCGCCTTGTCGACCATGGACATTGACGCTGGCGGGCGCGGCAACGCCCCCTCCTCGTCGAACGCATCGTTGCCCCGAGCAGGTCTGCCCCGAAGGCAGGAACGGGAGGCGGGCCGATGAGTTGGGAATGGAGGCGGCGCGCGCGATGGGCCCACCCGGGGCTTTCAGTTGGTCGCGGCAGGCGCGCGCCGCCGGCCCAGCCGAACGCGGCCTCGCGCGGCCGACGGCCCCCAGCGCCCCATAGCTCCCCGCGCGAACGCGCGCCTGCGAGCAGCAATCCGCAGAAATGGCTCGGCTGGCGCCGAGACGCAGGCCTCCGACGATCGCGGACCCAGAAACTCGCTCGCGCCCCGCGCGAGACAAGAAAGCGGCGCATCGCGCGTCGCACAAGTCGCTCGGCAGCCGCTGGAAGAAGCCAACAAAAATCGCTCGCGCCCCACGCAACAACATTGCACCGCGCAGCTATTATCCAGCCCTCGCGCGCTTGGTCGACCACCACGGCTGAAAAGCTACAAGTCTGGCGGCGCGAGCCCACTGTTCAATGCAAAACCCACCCAACGCGGCAGCATTCAAAATTATGCAAACACAAAAATTCACAACGCGCGCAGGTGGCCAAGGCGTCTCAGGCCACCCGATTGCCCAAGACACTCTTTTTTAAAATGCGGCGCGAGCTAAGACGTCGCGCGGGCGCGCGAGCGCGCTCGGTGAAAATGGAAACCATATCTGCGCGCGCGAATGACCAAACTTCCTAACAAACAGAATGGCAATTCTGAAATACGAACACAGCCCACCAACCGCGCGGGTGACCCAGGCGACGCGCATCAACAGAAATCGATGGGCCCACTGTAGCCTCCAGGGAAACGCGGAAGTTGCTCAATTCCTCCATTTAAATAGCTCAACGCGCGCTGGTGACCGACGCGACCCAGGGCCGCGCGGCACCTGAGAGCGGCGCGCCGGCGGTTCGCTTTCGCACACTTGCAACAATGCTTGCTTTTCTTCGCGCCGCAGCACTGGGCTGCTAACGCGCGCTCCGGCCCGCTCGCCAGGCTGCTCGGCGCACAATGCGCGTTGAAGGCCGCGCGCTGAATCAGACATGCAAGCGGAGCGGCGGGCAGGGCAAAAACAAAGACTTCACGCAAGGCAGAAACCAAAATCAAAGCGCTAGATTTGATTCAGCGCTCCGCCTGGGTGAGCAGGCACATGGCTGCGGCGCAAAGCACGCGCCGCAGCGCAGCGCCGCCCGCGCCCCCGCCGCGCCTGCCGGCAGCTCTGCATGGCCAAAATACACCTGCACGCGGCATGCCCGCCCCTGTGCCCAGGCCCCGCCACTCGCGCGCATGGCGCGCCCGCCCCTGTTCGGAACTTCCCACTGCGGCCCCGCTGCTCCCCCCCAGCGCAGCCCGGCTGCCTACGACACGTTCGCGATGAAAAACACAGATAAATTACGCGCGTGCTACCCGATAAACCTGGCAGCTCAGCCCTGATTTCATGCATCGTTCATGCTAAACTATGCAGGATCGCCCTTCCCCACAGTTCATGCGCGGCCAATGCTGCACTACACATGGCGTGCCCGCCCACTATTCCCAGCCCCGCAACTCACGAATGATTCATGCCTAACTGCACATGGCGTGCCCGCCCCTGTTGCCCAGCCTCGCAACTCACGCGCGGTCCCTGCTAAACTATACACGGGGTGCCCGCCCCCATTGCCCAGACCCGCGCCTCATGCGCGGCGGAGGTTTGACTATACATTGCGCGGCGGACCCTATTCCCAGCCCCGCAAATCATGCATGGTTAATGCTAAACTACGCATGGTGCGCGCACCCCTGCCCCCACGCCCCGCTACGCATGCATGGCTAATGCTGAACCATACATGTTGTGCCCGGCCGTGTCCTTGCCCCAAATCATGCACGGTTCATGCTTCACTGTACATGGTGTGCCCCCTTGTTTCCCGGCCCCTCAGCTCACCCCTTGTTTCTAGCCCCGCAGCTCACGCATGGCCCACGATGAACTACATGCGGCGCCCCCGCCGCCCATGTGTCCCAGCCCCGCAGCTCACTCATGGGCAATACTTCACTATGCATGCTGCGTCGCCCCTGTTTCCCAGCCCCTCAACTCATGCATGGTCACTGCAGAACTGCACGCGGCGTGTCCCCCTTCCCCAGCCCCGCCCGGCGCCTTCTCGAAGGGGCCCGAATGCCCCCCGGGGGGGCCAAGAGGGCAACCGGGACAAGAAGGCCCCTGCGCCGCGACCCACTCGCACACCACCCGCGCCGCGACCCACCCTCGCCGAAACTCAACCGCGACCGACCTGCGCCGCGACCCACCCGCGCCACAACCCACCCGCGCCGCAACCCACACGCGACCCACCCGCATGGACGACGACACCAACAAGAATAATCTTCACCGCGGTCCCCATTTCAGCCACGCACCCAGGGAGACTGCGAGACCGCTGCCCCCTCAAACCACCATGGCGACCAGCCCATAGCGGGGGCGCAACGCCCCCGCGCGGGCGGGCGCCCTCGGCGACGCGGGTCGCCCGACATCTGGAGGTCGCCCCCGAACAACTACGAAGACCCCCCAAGTGCGCGCGCGCCGTCGCGCGCGCGGCACGGTAACGAACGCGGAGCGTCAGCGAGAATCTCGCGAACTGAATGGTGAAAACCAATCACTGCACCCGCGTCCTGGGGGCAAGGACACGATGCGCGGCGCGCGCCGCGCCCGATCCCCATCGCTGAAGCGCGCGCTCTCGCGCGCAGTTCAGACGCACATCCAGAATGGCCCTGAACTCGACGGCTGAATGGCGGAAGCCAAAGGTTTCACTTGTACTCTGGGGGCTCCAACATTGAATAACGCGTTCTGGCGCAACGCGTTTCGCTGCTCGCGCGAGCCCGAGCGCCCGCTCGACCGCGCGCGCGCGCGCTCCGCCGCGCCATGGAGACGAGGGTCGGCCCCGATCGGCCGCCTTACTTTCGAAGACTCGATTGTGCAGCACGGAGTGCAGCACGGAGTGCAGCACGGATTGCAGCATTGCGACGCAGCGCGCGCCCCCCCCCCCCCCCCCCCATTGCAGGCGCGCGCGCCCCTGCGCGCGCGACGCAAAGACCGACGCCACACAGCCACCTCCATTTCGAAAACAGCATAATGAAAACAAATTGCCTCGAGCCTCGGCGCGGGATACAGCACTGCGAAACAGCGCGCGCGCCCCGCTGCGCTCGCGCGCGCAACGCGGGGGCCGAAACCGAGTGGCCATCTACACTTCGAAAACTGAACGGTGAAAACTGTTCGTGCCACTTGCCATCCGGGGGCCCCAGCGCGGGGTGCTCCGTCGCGACGCAACGCGCGCCCCCCATTGCTCGCGCGCGCACCGCTCGCGCGCGAAATTCCCAAACCCACGCCGAATGACCGTCTCAACGTGGATAACTGCACGGCGAAAACAAAATGCGGCACTCGTTTTCCGACGGCCCCAACGTGGAACATTGCGCATGCGACGCAACTCCCCCCCTCAGCACCCGCGCGCGCTCGCGCGCGCGAGCCCGCCCCCGCGCGCGCAACGCAAGAGCAGGTGACGAATGGCCATCTGAGTGGCGAAAACTGAACGGTGAATGACGCATTGCGACGCGATGCGCTTCCCGCCTGGTCGCGCGACCTCGCACGCGCACCCCAAACTTAAAGTCGAAATCTAAATGGAGATAGCAGAATGTTTCACGCGCAGCGGGAAAGGACGGCTAGAATGATGCCCCGCGACACCGCGCGCGCCCCTCACAGCGCGCGCCTCGCGCGCGCACTGCAAAAACTGCCGTCGGATGACCGCCTCCATCTCGGAAGCTGAACGGCGAAAACCAACTGCGTCACTCGTATTCTGAGGGCCGCAACGCGGAATCTTGCAGCGCGACGCCACGCGCCCCCCCCCCCCCCCCCCCCCCCCCCCCACCCCACCCACCCACCCCCCACCCCCACCCCACCCACCCCCCCACCACCCCACACCCCACCACCAGCGCCCGCGCGCGCGCTCGCGCGCGCCGCGCAAAACCAAACGCGTAATGGAAGCATCGGGTTCGAAAACCAGCGGGCGGCAGCAAATTCTTTCTCCCGCGTCCTGAAGGCGCCAACGTGAAATGCTTCAGCGCGACGCAGATGCCATTTCCGCATTGCCATTTCTGCGCGCGCAACGAGAGAAAAAAGACGCCGCCTAGCCGTCCTGAATTCGAAAACTGACTTGCGGGAATCACTTGTTCACCCGTCTTCGCACGGCCCCAGCGCAGCAGACTGCAGCGCGACGCAACGCACGTTCCCCATCGCTCGCGCGCTCACGCGCGCGCAGTGCAAGGGCGAGCGCCCAAGTGTCAATGGCCATCCTAAGCTCGATATATTAACCAACTGTCTGACTCGCGCTCTGCAGGGGCGGCAACGGGGAACGAAGCGGCGCGAGAAGAAAAACAAAAAATGCTGTCCTCATTGCTCGCGCGCGCGCAACGCAGAAGCCGATGCGAACTCGCCGTCTAAATTTCGAAAACCGACAGGCGCCAACCAACTGATTCACTGTTTCCTGGGGCCGCAACATGGAATAGCGCATTGCGGCACAATGCACTTCCCTCGTCGCTCGCGCGCGGGCGCCCGCGCGTGCGCGACGCGAAAACTTCCGCCGAAAAGAAATTAAACTTTCGAAGGATGAACGGCAACAACCAAATCTTCCACTCGTATTCTCGAGGCCCCAGAGTGGAACGATGCACTGCGGGGCAACGAACTCCCCTCGCGGCTCGCGCGCGCGCAATGCAAACGCCTTCCTGCAGAATGGGCACCTTAAGCTCGAAAACCGAAGCGCGACAACCAACTGTTCCGCATGCGTGCTGGAGGACTCAACGCGGAATATTGCACAACGGCGCAACGCGCGCCCCCTGCTGCCCTCGCGCGCGCGCGCTCGAGCGCGGGCGCCCGCGCAGCAGAGAGCCGAAATCATGCCGGGTAGCCATCATTCGAAAACTGAATGGTGACAACACGTTGTTGTTCTTGCATTCTAGAAGCCTCAACCGCGAGAATACTTTGCCGCGCAATGGGCCCCCCTCGTCGCTCGCGCGCGCGCGGGCGCCCGCGCGTGCACGAGGCAAACGCTTTTCCCGAATAGCCATTTGAATTTCGAGCTCTGCATGGTAAAAAACCATTCGTTGCACTTGTACTCTGGAGGCTGCAACGTGGAATACTACACTGCGGCGCAATGCATGTCCCCCGCTGCTCATGCGCGCGCGCACGCACGCGCCCAGGGCTCGGTTTTGGCAACCCAAGGGTTTGGGCTCCTCCGCTCCAATGGGACCCCGGGGGGGGCAAACGAGAAGATCCCCCGTTCCAATGGGACCCCGGGGGGGCAAACTGATAATTCATGGGGGCCCCTTGGGAAACAGCGAGACATTGCAAGCCCACATGAGTCCTGAGGGCCCGCGCGGAATCTGCGGAGGGCCACTGGAACGACTGGGCGAGAACGCCGAATGAAGGTGGGACCCCCAGAAAACACTTGGAAACGCGTTGAACCATCTAGCGTCCTGTAGGCACCAAAACGGGTTATGGAGGCAGGCGAAGGATTATATGAGAAGCCCGGGGGCACCGTCAGGCACCGATCGCACACCACTGGGGCATGCTACATCATACTGGTAGGGACCCACTGTTGAATGTAAACGTGCGGCGCATTAATGGTTCAACGCGTTCGAACATGATGATCCTGGACGCGCCGGGCTCACCGAGATTACTGGAGCCGTCTCCCCGCCGCCGCCGCCCCAAGATATGATGCATTGCGCCATTTCGGGGGGTGTTGGAGTAGTGTTTTGTGGCGTCGCTCTGCGCTCCCAATCGCCATTCGAGCCCGCGCAACCGAATCCAGATTGGGATCGATGACTGGCCCTGTTTTTGGTTTCGAAAACGCGTCAACAAAAACACTGTAGCTGACGGAAGATCCATATGTTGCTGACTCTTCCGTCTGGAAAAGGTATGTAAAAAAAAGCCGTTGCTACTGCCAGATTATGCATGCGCTGCCATGGCGGGGCTCCAGGTTGATGCCCCGCCACAGCGTGCGCAACCGCCCCAGACCTCCAGGTGCTCACGACGCCTGATGTACTATCACAGCGCTTGCGCACATGATGAAGAGGCCTTCGCCTTGATTGGTATAGAACACGAGGGGCCTGCGTTCTGAACCTCGTACTGTTTGGCCCATGATACATTTGATGGTCGTCGCGCCTGGTCATCGACCAGGTTTCAGTTTCCAGGGCTCACGTAAAGCACTAACACACACAGAACGAAGAGAAGGAGGACAAGGAGGAGGACAGGGAGGGGGGGAGGAACCAGAGGAGGGGGGATAGCAGGAAGAGAATGGACGAGCAGGAGGAGGAGCAGCAGGTGCAGGTGCAGGTGGAGACGGAGGAGGAAGAAGAAACGGAGGGGGGGTAGAAGGGGTAAGAGGGTTGCGGGGGTAAGAGGGAAAAAAAAGAAGGAGATGAAAAAAGAGGAGGTGAAAGAGGAGCAGGAGGTGGAGGAGGAGGAATGAACAGATGGAGGAAGGAGGCAAAAGAGGGAAATAGAAAAGAGGAGCAGCAGCAGCAGCAGCAGGAACAGAATCAGAAGAAGGAGCCCCGACAACGACCACGACCACGACCACGGCCACGACAACGGCCACGACCACGACGACGATGACGACGACGACGATGACACTGACGGCGGCGACGGCGGCGGTGGACGCGACGAAGGCGATGGCGACGACGACAACGACCACCGCGATGGCGTTGTCGGCGAAGTCGGCGGCCGCGACAGGCGGCGGCGGCGGGCCCGAAACTTGTCGTAGAGCTCGGACAGCGGCGCACTCGTCCTCGAGGGGGTCGGTCGCGCGGGCGCGGGGCGGCGACGACGACGAGCACTTCGAGGGCGCGTGGGACGCTAAGGACGAAGGCGACGGAGAAGAACGTGGAAGGACGGCTGGAGAAGCCCACCAGCGATTTATGGCGTGAGTTGTTTACGGCGTTTCCTCTTCCAACCCCCTTTTTTCCCCTTCGGGGAATGGTTCGTGTGCCACCGCTCCCTGTTCATAAACACCCCTTCCCCAATGCAAGTGGCAGCCAACAAGGACCAATCATAACCCCCCACACACGGCCCCATCAAAAACAATACGAAGCACACTGTGAGCAAACTTATTGGGTCATGCTCGTGGGCCCGTCTGACACCTTGCGTTGTGTTTGACCAGGACGGCGGCGGTGCCCTTACATTGCCTTCTTTGCGTAAAGCCATCATCCGTGCCACAATACAATGCAACAGCTCACGGCTATACCTGGGCCATGCGCGGCCACCCCGCAATCACTGCCCACTGGTGCTTGGCAAGGGCCACGGGGGTGCTGGCAGACTGCTTGTTGTGCGCAGGTCTACCACACACCATGATGGCCTCTACGCAGCGATTGTGCCTTGGTGTTCGACCGATATGGTGGGAGAGGCGACATGTTCCCCGATGTGTGCTGTCACGTGCGCGGGCGCACCTGGCACAATCTGCCCGTGCCCCGAACGTGGCGCACCTGGCGTGGCTGGACCATGCGGCACACATGGCGCACGTGGAGCAAGTGGCGCATCTGGCGCGCGAGGCGTGCCTGGCACGCTTGGGCCCCAGGTGCGCCTGGAACCCCAGCGTCGCGCACATGGGTCTGTACTGGTCCCCAAAAACTGTCATCCAAAAACGACCACGGAACATGGTGAGGCTCGGGCCCTACTTATGTTGGGAGGGCGTGTGTGAATGAGTGAAACGCCCTGCGGGCGAGGAGGGTGACTTGATGACTGTTCCATCTTAGTACACACCCTTTCCCCCACCCGACTGTGGGCCGACCCGAAACATGCCACCCCCTCCCGCTCCATTATCCCTGTCAAACAAAATATCGACTGCAATGTGCTTCCCGTTCTGGGGCATGCGCGGGCGCCCCGCGACCACCTTGCATTGGTTTTTGGCAAGGACGGCGGGGGGGGGCATCATATTGCTCGCTGCGCGCAGATCAACCATCCCTTTCAAAACAAAAAAAAACTTTGCCTGTACATCTCGAGCATGCGCGGGCGCCCCGCGATCACGTTGCACTTGTTTTGGCAGGGGCGGCGGGGGTGCCATCATATTGCTCGCTGCGCGCAGGCCAACCATCTTTTTCAAAACCAAAGATAAATATACAAAACACACACACACACACAATGCATCTCCACATCTGAAGCGTACGCGGGCGCCCCGCGACCACTTGCATCTGTTTTTGACAGGGGCGGCGGGGGTTCCGTCATAATGGCTGCTGCGCGCAACCCAACCAGCCTTTTTTACAAAATCTCATACTGAATGCAGTTTGCCTCCACATCTGGAGCATGCGCGGGCGCCCCGCGACCACTGTTGCATTGGTTGTTGACAAGGACGGCGGGGATGCCAGCATACATGGCGCACGTGGAGCACGTGCCGCACTTGGCGCGCCGGGCTTGCTTGGGCCTCCAGGGTGTCTGGAACCCGTGGCGCACATGGCATGCGTGGCGTTCGTAATTAATATCCTGAAATTCCCTCGGGTGTTGAGTTTTATGTTTTGGGAGGGCGGGTGGAATTGAATGAGACGGCTTGCGGGCGAAGGGGGGCCTCGATCACTGTTCCCTATGAATATACACCCCCTCCCCCAACCGACCAGCAGCAAACCAGAAACAACGAGGACCCCATGACCACACACCCCACAACCATCCTTCCCAAAACAACAATACGAAACACTTTCTGCCTTCCAATTCGGAGCATGCGCAACCAACCCGATGCGACCTCCCACACACCATCCCTGCCAAAAACCATACAAACTACATGTATGGAAAAATGTTGGAGTCATGTTCGTGAAGCCCGCGAGCATGTTGTATTGATGTTTTGACAAGGACGGCAGGGGTGTCAGCAGATTGCCTGCTGTACGCAGGGCGACCATCCCTGCCAAAAAAGCAATACAAAGCGCACCTCGCGGCTACATCTGGATCATGCGCGGCCACGCCGCGATCACTGCCAAGCGGTTTTTCACTTGTTGCGTCGGCGGCGACGCAGGGGTCTGCGCTAGCGGGAAAAAACCTATTCGGGGGTGTCATTGTGCCACCATGCAAGAGGGGGAAATGGAAAAAAGCAGCCGAAACAGGGTTCAGAGGGAGCGAGCCGCTCAGGGGGACGGGTCACGCCCCGAGCGCGAGGCGCGGCGGGCCCGCGGCGGCAGCTGCACCAGGGGCTGGCGGCGACTGGGCGCAGTGCGAGGGAGGGAACTCCCCGGGTGGGGACGGCGGGGGTGGTGGCGTATGGCCTGCTTGTGCGCAGGCCTACCAGATACAATGATGAAATGATGAGCATCGGCTTTCGAAAAGGATGACAAGGATGGCGAGGGCACACATGTTCCCCGATGTGCGCTGTCACGTGCGCAGGCGCCCTTGACACACTCTGCACGTGCCCCGAACGTGGTGCACCTGGCGCGGCTGGAATATGCGCCACACCTGGCGCACGCGGAGGCACGTAGCGCATCTGGCGAGCGAGGCGTGCGTGCCTGGCACGCTTGGGCCCCAGGTGCGCCTAGCGCACCTGGAGCGCCTGGCACGCGTGGCGCACCTGGCCCCAGCGTCGCACACATGGACTCGGTTATAATTCCCCGTAGCTGTCCATCCAAAGACGACCGCAGACCATGTGTTACTTATGTGCTGGGAGGGCGGGTGGGAGTGAGCTAGACGACTTACAATATAGGAGGGTGTCTTGACCACTCCCCCTACCCCCTACCCCCTGGAACTAAAAAAGGGAGGCGCTGGTCGTTAGAGCGCCCGATAAGGCCTCGGCGAGAAGGCAATATCATTGATGTTCCGTGGGTGTGGACCAATTTTGGCTACCTGTGGGGGGCATTAATTGGGAGATCCCCCTTCTTTGATCGATATCGTCCAAGATGGCCGCTAAGGCTCCCAAGAGTGCCGCAAGAGGGCCCAAAAAGCGCCCAGGAGACCCCAAGAGGCTCCCGAGAGGTCCCCAAGAGGTTTCCAAGAGACCCCCCAGAGGCCCCAAGAGGCTGCCACCACCAGAACCCCCAGAGGCCCCAAGAGGCTGCCACCACCAGACCGCCAGGAAGGCCCCCAAGACGCCCCGAGAAGGCTCTCATAATCTCTAAAAAGACACCCGAAAAGACTCCGAGAAGCATCCAAGAAGCATCTGACCTTTCTGGCCGCCCTCCTCCTCCTCCTCCTCCTCCTCCTCCTCCTCCTCCTCCTCTTCCTCATGCGCCTATTTCTCACATCGCACATACAGATTGGGGATATGAGCCGTGCAAAGGTCAGACGGGAACCTTTAGCGCGAAAGCCAGCATAGATTGGCAGGTCACATTCACGGGACGAGCGAATCCATCGGCAACGAGGGGCGTCACGTGACAGCGATATTGTCGTGGCATCCTGGGACATGGCCGGCTGCTGCACTCGACCAAGGACAGTCGGGGTAGCTAAGCGGTCACCAAGGTAGCAAGTTGGCGCGACGCCCGGTGGACCAAAGAAGGGAACACGACACAAAATGAGCGCGGTCATGAAAACGATCCTCCATGTCGTGGGTGGATCTCAAATGATCGCTTCTCTTGAACAGCTGGTGTACAGCACAGGCGCCAGGCATCGCCGCGCAGCGCAAATTCAAGACGGCAGCCGAGCGCCGCCGGGGCCGCCAAAACGGCCGTGGCGCCCGCAGGGTGCCGGACGGGGCCGCGATCAACCGGAGCAAATGCGGGGGCCGTAGCGGGAGCGCACCCGCAGCAGCAGCCGGGCACGACTCTGCGTCCCGCAGGGGAGAAGGGGGGCGAGAAGGGAGGAGGGGGCGGAGGACCGGGCCGAGGAGGGGGCGGAGAGGTGGGAGCAGGGAGGGCGGAAAGGACGGGGCGGAGGAGAGGACCGAGGAGGGGGCGGGGAGAGGGGTGGGGCGGAGGAGGGGGCGGAGCTGGGGGCGGGGGAGGAGGCGGGGAGAGGGCGGAGGAGGAGGCGGAGGAGGGGGCGGGGAGGTGGAGAAAGACGGCGTGTCAAAACCACGGGACGGCGAAGAGCCCGCCGTCCAAGGTCGGTCCCAGCATGCAGTGTACAAAACATGAGAGAGGGTCCTGGAAAGAGGCCCCAGCTGACAGCAGAGACAGCCAAAACGGCGCCCGAATCCAGGGATATGACATAGGACACGGTTGCAGAAGGGTGGGTTGGCGTGAGGACACTACAGGGGGCAACAAAAGCCCCCATGACCCGAGGAACAAAAAACAGCATTACCATAAATTCGCTGAGGCTCGCGGGCATTTCTTGGATCGACGCTGGACCCCTCTCAATGGCGCTGGCCAGGGGCGGCTCTGGAGGCGCCGCCAGGAGGCCCAGCGCCGATCCAAGAAAACTGCGCGGATTGTTCTTCGACTCAAGGGGGGCCACCTCGGAGCCGTCCCTCGAAGCGGCGCCGCGTCACAGCGCTGCGTGGCGAACGACGAAGGAGAGGAACGTTCTGAGGACGAGGGAAGCGAGGAGAAGAAGGGGAGGGATGCCGAGGCCGAGGACGAGGAGACACCGGGTAAGCAAGGCATGCGATTTTCATGCAAGGAACAGATCCTGGGTAGAGTTCAAGTTGATAGAAAGGATGCGTTCCAAGGGCAAGTCCCTTGGACGCCCATGTCGAGGCGTTTCGAGCGGGGCTGGCAATCGAATCTGGCTAAGGATACACCGAAGAGGCACGGATGCAAGGGCACGGGTACCCATCCTCATCACCGATTTGGACTGTAAGCGATCCCGAAAATTGTCTCTCCAATGTGCACCGAAGGCCACACCGACGGGGGCTGAACCTACAAGGATGATATACCGCGGCTCATGGCCCAACGTCCTGAGCAGAGCCGAGAAGGAGATCCGACAGGGATCCGTCCGAAATATTCCCCCTCTCTGGAGCAAGGCTTTCTAATCACGTAGCGATCGGACATTCTCGCTCTCACTACCCAAGACCAGCCTTTCATGCAGGGGCCCGGTGAGAGCCAAGACGGCCGAAAACCTCTGGGCCCGCCCCGTCAGGCCGACGACGCTGAAATCCACACACCATACATTACGAGAACGGCGCCTACGTACCGTATCATGTCTGGACTTCCTTCAAGCCTCGCTCCAGCGCGGTACGGTGCATGGTTCTTCGGTCCTGAGGACTGGCAGATCGTGCACCGTACCATTCCTGGGTCGAGGATCGACGACGCCTCGGGAGACGCCAACGCGGGACGGTGCACACAAGTCGCCCGCGGAATACACGCCCTGCGCCTGAGGAGTCGACCTCCCAGAACCCCAGAAGCAACGGATGCCGCTATCCTCGGGCCCTCCTGGGTGGCCCAGAGCTGTCCACATGCACCTCCTCCTGGAGACACTGGGCATCGATTCCCCAGGCGGTGGATACGTTTAAGTCGGGCCTCGGCAAACAGCAGCAGCAGCAACCACAACAAATAGCAGCAGCAATAACAAAGACAACATCACCATCAACAACAACAGCTACAATCACAACAACAGCAACAACAGCAACAACAACAAAAACTGCGACAACAACAGAAGCAGCAACAACAATGACTTTTAAGACTGCTCGCTCATGCCTGCTCGCATACCTCTCAGCACGTATATCCTAGACCTTCTGTGCCCGCCCTATTCGTCTTCGATCTCACCCCACTTGGGGGTATATCTTCCTGACGTGCCGCGTGAAGTTGGCGCAACCCCTAAAACAGGCTAGGAGAGGACGGATGGAAGAGCGACTGAGGAGGATGGAGCACAAGAGAGAGATTAGCAGAAAGGGGCTAGGAGCAGAAAACACGTGGCAGAACCAGACAGGCAGATCGGGCGGGTATACCCTAACGGGCGGGTCGGGAAGGCGGGCCCAGGCGGCCAGGTCGAGCAAGCGGGTTGCCGAAGCGTGAGCATGAATCGTGAGGAACAGCGATAGCGCGACTCCCAAGTGAATCGTGAGACAGGCCGGGGCGACAGCGTGATTCCTTAGGTTCAGAGGCGCAACGCCTGCAGAAATTGCGAGGATGTCCCACGCGGGAGATTGTGCGTGTGAAGAAGACCGTGAGGAAATATCTGGCGGGAGCCGTCGATGTTGTAATCAAGATGCCAACAACCCAATTCTGAGACATATGACTTTCCCTTCGGAAAAAACTGGATGCGAGCTCCGGGATGGGCACTTCAATTGAAACAAAACATGCCCCAAAGGGGGGATCAACCATACTTATTAGTATTATTTTCTTCGGTGCTGAAAACTCATCAACAACAACAACAACAAAGATCGAGACGTTCCTGGACGCCCGCCAGAGCTCCCGGCTTGGGGGGATAGGAGCTTTCCCTGACGCCCTTCCCCGGGGCGACCCCCACCCCAACAGCAACAACAACAACGGTCCAGTGCAAATGAAAAACTCGAGCTATCCCTAAACAACAGGAAGACTCGCTCTCCTCACTTGCATGTGCGCGCCAGGGAAGCGAGTTTCCTTTGGTAAGGATTCCTTGCTGAGGATTCCTTCTGCTGGAGTCCTTAATAAAGAATTCCTCATACGAGCTTATTGACAAGGATTCCTTCAACAGGTTTCCTCAGTAAGAACGCCTGAAGAAGGATTCCTCAAAAATAATTCCTCGGCAAAGATTTCCTAGTATGGACTCCTGAGTAAGGATTCCTTACGAAGGGCTCCATATTGAGGACTCCTTACTGAGGATGTCGTAATTCCCCCACCAGAGCTTGCCTCTGAAAGGGTCCTAGCGGACTCATATGATTATGCGAGGTTCGTCGCCGACTTCGGCGCCCGGGGGTGCCCGGAGGTGCCCGGAGGTGCCCGGAGGTGCCCAGGGGTGCCCGGGTGCCCGGGTGCTCTATCGCCCTATAGCCCTATAGCCGTATAGCACTATAGCCCTGTCGCCCTATAGCCCTACAGCCCAGTAGCCCTATAGCCCGATAGCCCTGTAACTCCTATAGAAAATTCGGATTGGAATTTTTTCCGGTATCAAAACAATTGTTGTAATAGCGGCTCGATATCAAGGATTCCTTGGTAAGGATTCCTTCATAAAGATTCCTTTCCTTGGTAAAGATTCCTGAAGAAGGATGTTTAATGAGGACTCCGGACTAAGGACCCATCCGAAAGCATTCCTTCATAGAGGTCCTTCAACCATGCTTCCTGAATACGGATTCCTTACTGAGGACGCATTAACAAAGATTATGAAAACAAGTCTGTCCGGACCTACAACTCCTTAACAGAAGCTCCTCCCGAAATATTCATAACTGAAGCTTCTTCGATGAAAATTTCCAAAACAAAGATTTAACGCTCCGTACCAAAATCTCCTGACTCAGATTTCCGTAGTAAAGCCTCCGCAAAGACTCCCTAGTAAAGATTGTGTTCTGTAGACTCACCAATCAATTTCGCAAGTAAAGATTGTTTCACACATGTTCCTTCCGATTCTTCCATATAAACTCCCGAAGCAAGTTTCCTGACTGAAGATTCTTTACGATAGGTTCATCCATAAAACTTACCGAAACGAGATTATTGACTTCAAAACTGCTGGGAAAATATTCATTATTGCAGATTCCTCACTACACTTGTTTAACTACAAAGCATTTTTACACAGGTCGCTGGCATTCCTTATAATAACTTATGTACTAGAAACGCAGTTGCTAAAATCCTCACTATGGAGTTCCGATTACTGATTCTCATATTGAAGATTCCTTACGAAGGATTCCATGTGAAGAATATCATTCACAATCTTCGTTCGGAGAAAGGTTCCTTAATATGAATTCCTTAGTACACATATACAAAACAACAACAACAACAACAACACAAAAAAATGTGTTAAAGGATTCAGCGTTTTCTCTATTATTGCTTAGGGCTCCTCCCACATTCCTTCATACATATTAATTTCGTAAAGGTTCCTTACTAAATACTCCTCCGCAAAAAATCGTCAATACATATGCCTAACTAAGTATTCATCACTAAAACATCCCCAATACAGACCCCCCCTATGGTGATTCGGCTACAGGCTCATTTGGGCCCCCTGCGTTTTTAGGAAAAATCCGCGTACCGCGTTCCACCCCCAGGTCCACCCCCATTCTCGTATGCATATTTTTATTTCCTCTTTTCCTCCTCCTCCTCCTCCTCCTCCTCCTCCTCGTCCTCCTCCGCCTGCTCCTCCTCCTCCTCTTCCTCCTCCTCCTCCTCCTCCTCCTCTTCCCAATCGGATTCCATTAGCGGGGGCGGAATCCAGCAGAACCCAGAGAGAGAGAGAGAGAGAGAGAGGAAAAAAAAAAAACTAAACAGAGATTCGGGGGCTGGGTGTGTGTGTGTGTGGGGGGGGGGGGGGAAGGTCTCCTCAGGATTGTGTTTTTTGTGCTTGTTTTGATTTTTTTCCCCAAGGCTCTGCTGGATTCCGCTCCCGATACTGGAATCCGATTGGGAAGCGGAGGAGCAGAAGGAAAAAGGAGGAGGAAGAGGAGGAGGAGGAGGAGAAGGCGGGGGAGGAGGAGAGGAGGAGGAAGAGGAGGAGGAGGACGAGGAGGAGGAGGACCAGGAGGAGGAGGAACAGGAGGAGGAGGAGGAGAAGGAGGAAGAGGAGGAGGAGCAGCAGCAGGAGGAGGAGGGAGAGGAGGAGGGGGAGGAGGGGGAAGAAAAACGAGGAGGAAGAGGAGGAGGAGGAGGAGGGGGGGAGGGAGGGAGGAAGCGCGAGCAGGCACGCCGCACCTCGATCGAGGCTCAAGCAGCTCGTGGCGCGCTCGCGCCGACACCGCGCCCTTCGCCCCGCCCCGCCACCCCCCTGGCATGGGGAACCCCAAGCCAGGAACGGCCGCCCACGCGAAGAAGAAGGCGCGCAACGCCGCCTACAACGCCCGCAAACGCGCGGAGAAGAAGGCCGCCGCCCTCGAGGCGGTGGTCGAGCCTTACACGAGGAAGATCGCGCGGCTGGAACACAGGGTGGGCGGATAGACAAACCTGACGGCGCGCACGGTGCGCAACGTGCGTGCCTTGTGCGCAGTGTGCGTGCGCCATGCGCGCGCGGTGTGCCAGGTGCGCGTTGTGCTTCATGCGTGCAGCTTGCGCCGCCCCAGGTGGACTTGGTGCGCGACCACAGGCAAGACTTCTGGGAGCAGCTGCAGAAGACGAAGGACTTTCAGAGGGGGGGGCACTTCGAAAAGCGACAGAAAGACGCCCCTAGGAGGAGCACGCTGAGCGTGAAGCATCGCCGCGGCGATGCCGTGCGCTTTAACTCGCGCGGGCCTCGCTACGATTGCGGATGCGACACTTGCAACGGCGACGAGGTGTCGGCGGTGAAGGGCACCATTTTGGCGGGTACGCCCACGAGCCTATGGATGAACAAGCCCGACGCCTTCGTGATGTGGTGTTTCGACTACAGCCTTGGCACGCTCAAGGACCGGGTCGGCGTTGACGCCCACGCAACTGTGGAGCGCTGGATTCAGACGTTTGAAGAGGGCGTCGAGGAGCACATGGCCAGGAAGATGGACTCTGGGAGAATTTTCGCAGACCTGCTCGGCGGCGGCCCGCGCAAGCGCCCCGCTGCTGCGAAAGCTGCGCCGAAGCGTCGGGCCAAGCGCTCGGCGAAGAGTCGTCCAGCCCAGGCGGGCGTCAAGAAGCGGCCTGTCATGAAGCGCCCCGCGCGGTCCAGGCTCCCTGCTGCCCGAACCAGGAAGGTCATCCTGCAGGTGGACGAGTCCTTCCTGAACAAGGGCAAGCTGTCCAAGCTGGCGAAGAACGCAAGGCCGAAAAAAGACAAGCTATGGCTTTGGGGCGCCGTCGTGCAGGGTTCGCCGCACCTGTTCTGCTTCAAAGTATTGAAGTCTGTCGAGGATGCTTACGACGGCAAGCCCAGGGGCCAGCAGGAGCTGTTGGAGAACTTCAAGGAGCTGTCGCCTCCCGCTGGCGTCGCCATCGTCTCGGACAAGTGGAGGGGGAACATCGCGCCTGTGAAGCAGTACCGCAATGACGCTGGCCTCACCGAGCGGATGCTCCCGCACGAGCTAGTGAACCACAGCGCTGGCGAGATCACGAACGAAAGAGGGTTCACTACCAACCACGTAGAGCTCCAATTGTCATTGGTCAAGCGGTGGATCAGGAAGCGCTACGGCGGGACGTTGCCCAAGAAGGCCGACAGGAAGAAATGGTCGAGGCTCCTTGCCGAGCACAGGTCCCGCACCCACATCAAGGCCAGTGGGCAGAAGGTGAGTTTCGCGGCGCTGGCAGCTGCGTTCCAGGCGTGGTGATATGTCTAGAGCGTTGCGCTTGCCATATAGTAGCGATTTATACGTTCAAAGCACTGGGTACTTTTCCAGCGGAGCTTGAGCTATGTCGGGGAAGAAGGGCCCCCCGCGCGAACGCCATGCCGCACCACCCCGAGCCGATGCAGAAAACATATACCGCTGTCTCACTCATCGTCTTCGCTTAGCGGTTGCCGCCGACGTTGCCGACGTTGCCGTTGACGTTGCCGCGCTCCATGCAGTTGTTCCGTAAAAACGCAGGGGGCCCAAATGAGCTTGTAACCGGTGATTCCTAGTGTGGGTTCCTTCGCGAGGGTTCCTTGATAAGGATTCCTTCCTAAAGATTCCCTACCAAGGATTCCTTAATGAGGATTCCTGAATAAGGATTCCTTCGTACATGTTCCTTCACAAAGGTCCCTCAATAAAGATTCCTCAATACAGATTCCTCACGAAGGGTTCCTTTTATAAGCATTCTTCAGTGACGGCAACTGGATAAAAAGGTTCCTTGATAAGGATTCCTCAGTGAAGATTCCTTACCAATGACTCCTTAGAAAAGGACTCCTGGAGGCCAACTCGGGGGTGATCACCGTGACGTTGGCCACTTCGTCCATGTACATAAGCACCATGACGGTTGTAAACGTTGAGAACAGATAAACGGATTCCTGGCTTGATGCCAGCCACTGAACCAAGAATGACGGCGCATCACGATGCAATGGCCAAGACAGCCCCAAGACGGCCGACACGAGCTCCATGAGAGCTCTGCACAGAGTGAAGACGAAAGATGCCCCGTGAGACTGCCCCCTCCCTCTCCTCCTCCTCCTCCTCCTCCTCCTCTTCCTCCTCCTGCTCCTCCTCCGCTTGCAAGCCGTCATCATCACTACCACCACCGTCGCCACCACTATCATCACCAGCGCCAGCAGC
The DNA here is from genome assembly GCA_963575745.1 of Prorocentrum cordatum. Taxonomy (NCBI): domain Eukaryota; class Dinophyceae; order Prorocentrales; family Prorocentraceae; genus Prorocentrum; species Prorocentrum cordatum. The sequence goes on from CAUYUJ010018860.1 coordinate 672,278, forward strand.
ATCACCATCATCATCACCGTACTCACCAATACAATATCATCATCGCCATCACCATCATCATTGTCAACATCACCACCACCACCACCATCATCACCACAATCATCATCATCACCATCATCAACATCGTCATCATCGTCATCATCGTCGTCATCATCGCCAGCAGCATCCCCATCGTCACCCCCAACACCCTCATAATCATTCATATCCTGATCACGGCGCTCCCAAACCTGAGGATACGATGTGTTCCATGTGGCGGCCTTCCTCGTCCTCCTCCTCCTCTGAACTCCTCCCTGTCGCACCCCGAGGCCAATTTTTAGGGCGGGCCGGGCGTTTCGCGTGGGACTTCCTCGCCACTTATGACTCCGAAGCTTACAGAATGACACCCATTCCACAAATGAAGAGCGGGTGGTTTTCAAGATGTGGCTCTCGCCATAGCGCCGCGCACATTCGCTCCAAACATTTGCAAGAGCTTCACTGACTGGGGGCGGGTGGTTTTCAAAATGTGGCCCTCGCCTTAGCGCCGCGCACATTCATTGTAAAAATTGCAAGAGCTTCACGGATTGAGGACGGGTGGTTTTCGAAAAGTGGTTCTCGCCTTAGCGCCGTGAACATTCGTTTTCTATAAATTTGAAAGAGCTTCACGGGTTGAGGGCGATTTCTTTTCAAAATGCGGCTGTCGCCTGAGTGCCGCGTACACTCGTTTTAACAATGTGCAAGAAGTTCACGGACTCCCATGATCAACGTACCCGATTGGTGTTTTGAAAGGAGTCCGGATTATGCGGGCGCAACGGTTATGTTGACTCGCGGCGTCGAAGCCCCAAAACTGGCGTTCTGGCACGACCCCGAATCGTCAAGACGCAGCAGTCAGGTTGAAATGTGGCGTTAAAATCCCGAGAACCATGTTGTGGCATACTTTAGGATATTCCAACGGTTGTCTTCTAAAGCGGCAGTTCTTTCAATGGAACTGAACCGTGGTGGGATCCTATGAAGAGGGAACTTGGAGGGACGGTTAATTCCAACATCGCTGATGATTATTGCTTGTATGTTGGTCCTCTTCCTCCTCCACGTCCCTGATCCTCCTCATGGTCGATATCAGCACGGCCACAACAATCACCAACTTCATCATCACCACCATCCTCATCACCACCATCGTCATCCTCATCATCATACCAATCATCAGCATCAGCGTCATCAGCATCATCAGCAGAACCCTCCTCTTCTTCATCATCATCAGCATCACCAGCATCAGATCATCCCCATCACCATCGCCATCGTTATCATCATCAACATCACCATCATATGCATCCCATCATCGTCAGGACCGTCATCTTCATTTCGGTTCTCCCAAACTTAGGTATTCAAGGGGACACACGTAGCGGCCATCCTGTTCCCCCTCCTCCTCATCGTCCCCCTCCTGCTCATCATCCTGGTCCTCGCCATCATCATCACCAACCCCAGGAAAAAAAGTCCAGGGCGAAAGCGCGACTCCTGAATACCAGGAAATGTAAAACGAGAGCGCAGTTCCGCGGTACGTCGCGACGAAGTCTCGCGCGAGAGCGCGATTCTTCTGTCAATCGCGAAAGAGTCTCGAGCGAAAGCGCTCGAGCAAAACACGATCCCTATGTAGATCGCAACGGAATCCCGAACGAGAGCGCGATTCCCAGGTTCCCAGGTAAACCGTAAGGAAATGTCGAGCGAGTGCACGATTCCTGCGTACATCGAAAGGAACTGTCGAAAGAGAGCGCGATTCCTGAGCAAATCGAGAGGAAGTCCCAAACGACAGCGCAACTCTTGAAGAAATCGCGACGATGTCTGGAGCGAAAACGCTCGAGCGAGATCGAGAACCTTAAGTGAACCGTGAAGAAATTTCGAGTGAGGGCACGATTCTTGAGCAAATCACAGAAGTCTCGGGCGGGAGCGCGATTCTTGCATAAGTCGCGAAGAAGTGTCGAATGAGAGCGCTCGAGCGAAAGCGCGATTCCTAAGTAAATCGCGAGGAAGTCTCAAGCGAGAGCGCGATTCCTGCATAAATCGCCAGAAGGCGAGATTCCCGAGTAAATCGCAAAATCTGGACCGAGAGCGGTCGAACGAGAGCGTGATTCTTGTAAATCGCGACGAAGTCTCGGGCGAGAGCGCGATTCCTTTATACATATAAAATAAAATCTCGTGCGAGAGCGCGAGTCCTCAGTAAATCGCGAGGAAGTCTCGAACGAAGGCGCGATTCCTTAGTAAATCGCTAGGAAATCCCAGCCGAGGGCGAGATCACCGAATAAATCGCGGGGAAGTCTGGAGCGACAGCGCTCTGGCGAGAATGCGATTCCTATGCTAACCGCAAGGAAGTCTCGGGCGAGAGAGCGATTCCTGGGTAAATCGAACAGACGTCTCGCGCGAAAGCGCGATTCCTGCGTGAATCGCAAGGACGCATCGGGCGAGGGCGCGACTCTTGAATCAATCGCGAGGAGGTCTCGACCGAGAGCGCTCAAGCGAGAGCGCGAGTCCCAAGTGAATCGCGAGGCAGGCTCGGGCGAGAGCGCAATTCCTGAGTAAATCGCGAGGGGGCCTCGAGCGAGAGCGCGATTCATCGGTAAATCGTGAGGAAATCTCGAGCGAGAGCCCTCGGCGTGGTTGCTGTTGTTGTTGTTGCTGTTGAACTCTCACTTCTGAAGAATAATTGTCGTTGATCCCCCCACCGGTGCATACGGTTTTTTTCTCAATCAAAAAGCGCCCCATCGACGCTCGAACCATGTTTTTTGATTGGGAAAATCTTGATGCCCAAACTTGGCCCCTGGCCACCGGCTGACAAAAACAACGGCCCCCGCCGGAGACTTCCTCTCCATTTAGCTAAGACCCCCGCCCGCGCCTGAGACTTCCTCGCATGTCATTCAGGAATCGCGCTCTCGCTTGGGACTTCCTTACAATGCATTCGGGATTCGCTCTATCGGCGCTCTGGAGTCGCGCTCTCGCTGGAGACCCGCCTGCAATTTACTGACGAACAGCGCCCCTGCGATGGAATTTCCTGCAATTTACTCCAGCACCGCGCCCCCGATGCCCAGGCACCAGGAGTCGCGCTCACGCGTGGGACCCCCTCACAGATGGACCTCGCTGCCCTTCGTGGCCCCGTCGCAACCCTCCGTGGCCCCCTCGTTTTGTCTCCCGGCCCCGCTGCAGCCGTTCGTGGCCCCCCTCGCTCTGTTTCGCGGCCCCTTTGCAGCCCATCGCGGCCTCCTCGCTGCCCTTCGCGGCCTCGTCGCAGCCCTTCGTGGCCCCCTCGCTCTGTTTCGCGGCCCCATTGCAGCCCTTCGCGGCCCCCTCGCTGCACTTCGCGGCCCCGTTGCAGCCCTTCGCGGCCCCGTCGCAGCACTTCGTGGCCCCATCGCTCCCCTTTCGCGGCCCCGTCGTAGCCCCTCGCCGCCCCCTCGCTGCCTTTCGCGGCCCCACGTGCACGCCCTTCGTGGCCCCCGCTAATCCACGCCCGCGGTGGCCCTATATTCATCCCCGCCGTCGCCCTTCGCTGCCCCCACGCCGCCCTTCGCGGCCCCGCTGCTGCCCTTGCCCCCCGCGACCCAACGTCCGCGTGCCTGTCGCGGCCCCCGCTCGGTCGCGCCCGCCGCGGCCCCGCGCGCATGCCCTTCGCGGCCCCGCCGTCGCCCTCCGCGGCCCCCTCGCTGTCCCACGTGGCCCAGTGGCTACCCTCAGTGGCCCCATCGCTGCCTTTAGTGGCCCCGCATTATCTGCCCTTCGTGGCCCCCGCTTGCTCGAGCTCTCCGCGGCCCCATGCGCGTTCCCGTCGCGCCCTCGCTGTCGCCCCTCGCAGCCTACTTCGCGTCCTTCGTGGCCCTGCTGTCGTTCTCTCTCGCTCTCGCTTTCGCTCGTCGTCGTCGTCGTCGCCGTCGTCGTCGTCGCCGTCGTCGTCGTTGTCGCTCACGTCGTCATCGCTTCAATGCCAGCCGCGGACGCGGCGGACCCGCTGGCCCTCAGGGGGCTGCTCTGAGCTTTGCCCGCGCCCACTCGCAGCTAATCGCAAAAGAAAACGAGCAGCAGGAGGAGGGGCCGAGGGAGACGCCAAAAGCCAGCGCAGCAGCAGGGGCGCCCTGGCGGGAGGAAGGGGGGGCGGGGGAGGGGGCGGGGGCCGGCGGGCGGGGGGCAGGAGAAGAGTCGAAGGGGCCGTGGTGATTGCGGTGGTCATGCTGGTGATCGAGCTGGCACGGTGGGCGCGCTGGCGGTCGCGGTGGTCGCGGCGGCTGCGGCGGCAGTGCTGACGAGCGCGCGGGAATCGACAGCGCGGCAGGTGGAAACGTTGTCGGGGGAGCCGTGCTAGTCGCAGTGGTAGTCGGAGGCGGTGGATGTCATAGTCGTGAAGGTGGTCGTGCTGGTGGGCGTGGCGGTTTTGCTGCTGGCGTTGCTTGGAAGGACTGCACTGCTAGTCGAACGGGTGGTGGCCGTGCTCGCTGCGGCCGTTGTAGACACCAGGTCACTGGCCCAGTGCACCGAAGAGCATCTCGGCGTTCCCCGCGCGACGACGTCAGGGACTGCCTCTTGCAGTCGCCCGTCGGCGAGGCGGCGGCCCCAAGCGGCCGCCCGCCGCTCGGTCGGGGCCGCCTGTCCGGCTTGCTCAGAGAGGCGCTTCGCGCGCCAGTCCCGGAGGCGATTACGCCGGCGCGCCCTAACCCCCCGACATCGCAAACCCTCGCGCGCCAGCCCTTCCTGCCAAGGGGTTCGCTGCAGCGTTGTCCCGCGCTCTTGCGCGCGCGCCGGCATCGGGCCCCGTCGGGGCAGACGGGCGCGTCGAGCCACGCTCTCAGGTTGGCGACGAAATGCTGGCATGCCTGCGTCGCGTCGCCGGACCGCCGAGGCAATAAGAAAGAGCCCGCTCCGGCGCCTCCGCTGCACAGCAGCGAGAGGCGGCCGTCTTTGTCCAGCAGGGTGTTCAAGAGCGATTTCCTGTTGGCCTCGGAGGCGGCTTTGCCCCAGTGCCCCTGCCGCTTGTGGCGCGGCCCCCGCAAGTAATCCAGCAAGCGCAGCGGCTCGTCCCTCGGGGCCCCAGCCGCCTGGAGCGCCCGTTCTGCCTGGGCTAGCGCTCGGAGGGCGCGCGGGCAGCGAGCGCTAAACTCCCCCAGGGTGCTGACTCCCATGCAGGTCGCCACGTCGCGCAGGAAGAGACCAGCTTGCGGCGCAAGCGGCGGGAGCTGTCTGGGCCGCGGAAAGGAAAGCGCAGCCCCCGCCCGGGAAGCGCAGCGCAGCCCGCAAGCGCTGCGCGGCCCCCAAGGGCTCGCCCAGCAGAGTTTCCAACGCAGCGAACACATTGTCGAGCTCCTCGACCCATCCGGCCTGCAGGTTCGCCCAGAGGCGATGCGTGACGCACCCCTGTCCGCAGGTGCAGAGGAGGGCGCAGGCGGCCTCGGCAGAGAGGCCGGCGGACCGCAGCTCCCGGAGGCGGGCGGTGAAAGCCTGGGCGCGGCTTACTGCGGCGGCCCCGTCAGCTCCTGCGCGCGCCAGGGCCCTGCCCTCCCGTGGTCTATCCAGGGCGCGGCGCCCCCAAGACACTTCAGGGTCTGTACTCGGAGAGCGCTGATGCCCGGCGGCAAGGGGGCTCGTTGGTCAGCCGTCCACGCCTGTGACTTGTCGAGGTAAACGGCGAGGCCGAGGCGCGCAAGCTCTGCGGGAACCAGCTGGGCGGCCGCAGCGGCGTGCCCTGGCGGGGCGAAGACCATGATGGCGCCCAAGTAGGAGAACACCCGGCACTCTGGCGAGAGCTGCTGAAGCCTGCCGTTGGTTTCGCCCAAGGCCACCGCCACGGCGGTCGCGAAGAAGGCCGGCGAGAGCGGGCATCCCTGGTCGACACCGCTCGTCGCCCGAACGGGCTCCGCCTCACTGTTGCTGCCCCAGAACAAGCGCGCGCCCCCCCCCCCCCCCCCGAGCCCGCAGCGCGCAAACCTGAGCAGAGCAGGCGCCCGGGCCCGCAGGCCGTTGAGGATCTGCTGTCTGGCTAGGCTGCAATCAAACCCGAGGACCACGCTCCGGGGGTTGGACTCAGTCAGCGCCGAGATACATGCGTGCATCACCTCACAGCCCCCTGCTTTCCCAACAGCAAACTGGCGCGGCCCGCACCCGTTTTTTGACGCATTCTTGGGGGCGTCGCAGGCGGCCTTAGCGGCTAGACGACGCAGCACACTTCCACGGGCAATTGGCCGGACCCCTCCGTTCCGCTCGAGGAGAGCCACGCGGCGCGTGCTGAGGTTGGCATGCACGGCTGCCGGGGATAGAAGGCCGCAGAAGAAGAGGACCGTCACTTTTATGACGGGAAGAATCTATTGACACAACGTGCTATTGACACGTTCCGGAGATTCCGGGATTTCTAACAGCCTTCGCGCGGGGTACACCTTGCGTCGGGCATTGTCTACTCTGGCTGGCGCCGCTGGTCAGTCACCAATTCGCAATCGAGCTGTCGCGCGCAAGGGGCGATTTGGCAGTTGCTGACCCCCCTTCTCGTTGCCGAGCGCGGGGGGGGACGGCGGCGCACCGTCCCATCGCCCGCCGCCGCGCGCCGCGCGCCTCGGTGGATTCCCAAATACCTGGCAAGGCAAAGCATGCTCGACCCTGGAAAATTCTCTGGGGGTAAAGTTGAACAAATCTGGGAACATGTTTGAACATGCCCGGCCTACTTTCTGAAAAATACCAGAATCGTTCTTGAAAATTTCCTGGTGCGATTTTGAAATATTCCGGAATTCATTTTGAAAAATTCCGGATTTCATAACTATTCCGATGTCCTGCGCGGCGGGCGCATTCCAACCCTCGAAACTTGTCTTGCAAGAAAAAACTAAACTCTGGAACCGCTTGCGCGGAACAAAAGCGGATGCATTTTCTGACACATTCGACAACCCAGAAATAATGCCTGGGCGGCCCGACGGGCGCGGCCGGCTGATCCACGCGCCGCGCCGCGCGCGATTGGGCGCAGCGCGCGCCCCGCGTTGCGCCCGTGAACAGCACTCGAAGGGGCCACCTCGAAAACTGCGCCGCGGCAGCTGCGACTCGCGGACTCCCCGAGAGCAAAACGGCACGCAGCTAGGAATATTCGAGGGCGCCCCGACGCGCGAAAAATGCACCGCGAACATCACGCAAAGAACCTGCGCGACGGAATGCGCTCGACCATTCGTCCCTGGAGCCCGCGTGGAAGAACAGGAAAACCTGGGAATCTGGGAAACTACCCATGTCAATACTTCATGCTCCTCTGAACTTTGGCGACCGAGTCCAGCGCCGTCGAATCCTTCAGAAAGGCGCGCCAATGCTCAAACCGCCCCCCCACTCGACCCAGGGGCGGACAGCCGCGACTCCTAGCAAGGTGGCGCTTCACAGCAGCAGCCAAGTTGTTGCAAGCGCCCGCGCCTGGCAGCGCGGCGTCTGCGGCGTCCGGCGGGGCGCCGCCCGGAGGGGAGAGCGCCTGTAGGTCGGTCGGCACCCCTTCCACCGCGGCCACTGCGGCTGGGCGGAACCCGCGGGCCATAACCTTGCTGACCAGACCTTCGCCGACGAGGCACTCCACTGCCTTGGCGTCCTTTGCGGGCGGGTCGGCCTGCCGGGCCCTCGGCGGCCCGGCCCCCGCCTCGGCGCGCGCTTCCCTCCAGAGCGCCCCCCGGTCTCCAGCCTCTGCCAAACGCAGCATTATCATGAAGATCTCCGTGCGGCATCCTCTGTTTTCCCTTGCCTTTCTGCCCCCCCTGGCCTTCCTGGGCTGACAGGAGAGGAGCAGGTCGAAGAAGGTGAAAAGCTTCTCTGCGCGCCGTAGAGCAGCCGCGTCTCCGCGCAGAAGTCGCTGCGCGACGTCTCCTCGAATCTGCGCTAAAGCCGCGCCCACCCCGTCGGGGGCGCGTGGCTATGCGGTCACCTGGTGCCGGAGCTCGTCGTAGTCCATAGTGCCCCACCACGCCAGGTTTCTGGGCTGCTCTCCGTCTTCCGCGGGTTCCTCTGGGAGGTTGGCCGGCCCCCGCCATCCGCGCCCGGGAGGGGGGTGCCGGCGGCAGCTTCTTGCCGACGGCGTTGCTCGGGGCCCGCAGTAGCGCGCTTAACCCAGCGCGCGTCTTTGACGCACTGCGCCCTAGTACTCCGCCCAAGCTGGTCGCAGCGTTCGCGGAGGGCGTCCGCCTTCTCAACGGCGAGGGCGGCGACGCCTCCGAGCTGGCCAAAGAGCCCCACGCCGCCTTCGATGCGCCAGGGGCGGTAGAAAAGCTCGTTCGCCTGGTTCGGATTGAACGCACGCAGCCCCCCCTTCTCAGCGCGCCCCCCGCGCCCAACCGCCCGACGCAGGCGCGCCCGCCGCGACCGCATTGCGCCCGCGGCCCTCGCGGCGACCAAGGCGTCTCGCCCGGGCGGCGGCCTGGCTCGAGGGCGCGGGCCCAGCAGCGGAGGCAGGGCCCCGGGCGCGCGCGGGTCGCCAGGGAAGGCTAGCCATCGACAGGCGGCCGCGAGGAGCAGGCCCGAGACGTTGGCGTCGAGAGCCCCGCTGCCAGCCGCGACCACGCCGGCGCCCGAGAGCCGGCGCGCCAACGGACGGACGCGGGCGTCGCAGGCCACGGCCCCCAAGGCGGCGAATCCGACGCAGGCTCTCCAACCGCCTCCGAGCGCAGCCCGCGCCGACATCAAGGGCGCGGGGCTACCAGAGACCAACGCGCTGACTTGAAGCGCGGCGCTCCGTCCTCCCAGGGCGCCCTGCAGGAGGCCACTAGCGCAAGCGGGAATCCACGCGTCGGAACGCACGACGAAGAAGAGGCCTCGGACCGACATGTCGCAGGACAGGCTGGTGAGCAAGAACGCCGCATCCAAGAGTTCCTCCGCAACGAGACCTGGCTGCGGCAAGAAGTCCACGTTGCTGGCGGCGCCAGCCGGGCAGCCATGCGAGTGGCCCGACTGCGCCCCTGAAGCCGCGGCGGCACAGGGGCGGACGTGGCGCAGGTAGAAGAACTCCGCGGTGCTAGCGCGGCGCCCTTGCGAGGGTGCCGCATCGCTGCCGCGCATCGCCCTGCTGACCCACATCCTGTACCTGACAGGCGCGCCGCCCCCCCCCCCTCCGCCGCCAGTCGACGCGCCCGTCGCGCCGCGCCCCGCCGCGCTGCTGCCCGAGGGCGCCGCGATGCTGCAGCTTCTAGTCGCGCTGCCCCCTGTTGCTTCGTCGTCGTCGTCGTCGCGGTCGGCCCCCTGTCCGCCCCTCCCGGGGCCGGGTCGACGGTCCGCGGCCGCCCCGCCGCTCGCCGGGGACCGGCTGGCAGGGAAGAAAGGCGCACCCCCCCGAAAGGGTTCGATCGAAGACGAAGAGGGCGGGCATCGAGGGTTTGGGAAATAGGCGTCTTCGGACACTCGAGCAGATCAGGGCGAACAATCTTAAAATGGTGGTCGTTGTTGAACTCTCACTACTGAAGAATAATGATTGTTGATCCCCCTCCGGTGCACATTGTATTTGTTAAATTGAAGCGCGCCCACCGGCGATCGCGCCCTTTTCTGCGTCGGAACAAGCCTCGAGCCTCAAACAACGCCCCTGGCCCCCGGGTGACAACAACAACGTCTCCCGCTTGAGACTTCCTCGCAATTGAGCTAAGACCCCCGCCCCCGACTGGGACTTCCTCGCATGTCATTCAGGAATCGCGCTCTCGCTTGAGACTTCCTTACAACTTATTACAGAATCGCTCTCTCGGCGCTCTGGAGTCGCGCTCTCGCTGGAGACTTGCTTGCATTTTCCTAACGAATAGCGCCCGCGCGTTGAAATCTCCTGCAATTTACTCCAGCGCCGTGCCCCCGACACCCGGGCGCCCAGGAATCGCGCTCACGCTCAGGACTCCCTCGCAGATAACTTAGGAATCGGGCTCTCGCTGCCCTTCGTGGACCCGTTGCAGCCCTTCACGGCCCCCTCGCTGCCCTTCGCGGTTTCGTTGCAGCCCTTCGCAGCCCCCTGGCTGCCCTTCGTGAGCCCGTTGAAGCCGCTCGTGGCCCCCATCGCTGCCTTCGTGGCCTCATATATGCACGCCCTTTGTGGCCCCCGCTCGGTCGCGCCTGTCGTTCGGAAGAGGTTCGCTCTCGTCCCGCAGACCAAAATTTGTTCGCGCCCGTCGTGGCCCCAAATGCATGCCCTTCGTGGCCCCGCCGTCGCCCTTCGCGGCCCCCTCGCTGCTCTTCGCGGCCCCGTCGCTGCCCAGAGTGGCCCCGTCCTCGCCCCCTGCGGCCCCATATATGCATGCCCTTCGTGGCCCCCGCTCGTTCGTCGCAGCCCTTCGCGGCCCCCCGCTGCCCTTCGCGGCCCCGCTGTAACCCTTCGCGGCCCCCTCGCAGCCTTCAGCGGTCCCGCTGCAGGCCTTCGTAGCCCCTTCGCTGCCTTTTCCTGGCACCGCCGCAGCCCTTCGCGGCCCCCCCATCGCTGCCTTTCGTGCCCCCATATACGCACGCCCTTCGCGGCCCCGCTCGTTCGCGCCCGACGTGGCCCCATGCGCATGCGATTCACGGCCCCGCCGTCGCAATTTACGGCCCCCTCGCTGCCCTTCGCGGCCCCGCCGCTGCCCTCAGCGGCCATGTCCTTGCCTTCTGCGGCCCAATATACGCATGTCCTTCGCGGCCCCCGCTCGTTCGCACCCGCCGTGGCCCCATGCGCACACCCTTCGTGACCCCGCCGTCGCTCTTTGCGGCCACCTCGCTGTCCTACGCGGCCCCGCTGCTACCCTCAGCGGTCTCGCCCTTACGCTCTGTGGCCCCGCATTATCTGCCCTTCGCGCGCCCCGCTGGTTCGCGCCCTTCGTGGTCCCATACGAATGCCCTTCGTGGCCCCGCCGTCGCCCTTCGCGGCCCCCTTCCTGCCCTTCGCGGCCCCGCTGTCGTTCCTGCCATCGCTCTCGCTATCGCTTTCGCTGGTCTTCGTCGTCGCCGCCGTCGTCGCCGTCGACGTCGTCATCGGTCCCCTGGCCGCCCCTCTTGGGGTCAAGCTGCCGCCGATCAGCGCTGCCGCTGGCCAAGCCGAAGGTCCCAGCCTGGGCCCGGCCTGCAGGGAAGAAAGATATACTTCCCAAGAGGGACACGATCGAAGACGAAGACGGCTGGCATCGAGGGTTTGGGAAATACACCTTGGATGACACTCGAGCTCAAAACAGCGAACCGGATAAAAATGATTGTTGTTGGGGGAGCGGCCTGGGCAGCGTGGGCCCTCCCTATTCAACAACAACGGCAACGACTGCAAACAGCAGCAGCAGCAGCAACGGCAACAGCAACAACAAAAAAACAACAACATCATCATCATCATCAACAACAACAACAGCAGCAGCAGCAGCAGCAGCAACTACTACTACTACTACTACTACTACTACTACTACTACTACTACTACTACTACTACTACTACTACTACTACTACTACTACTACTACTACTACTACTACTACTACTACTACTACTACTACTACTACTACTACTACTACTACTACTACTACTACAGCAACAGCAACAACCACAACAACAACAACAACAACAAGGACAACGACAACAGCAGCAACAACAACAACAGCAGCAACAACAACAACAACAACAACAATCAGTTTTATACTGTTCGCTGTTATCTGCTCACCTGCCACTCATCACGTCGACCCCAAACCTTCGATACCCCCCTTAGGGGTCTATCTTTCTACCCTGCAACGTGCATTTTGTGGACCCCTTTACTGCAAAGGAGGAGAGGACGGATGGAAGGAAGGGACAAAAGGGAGGGAGGAGGACGGAGCACGAGGGGGAATAGCAGGAGGGAACCTAGGAGCAGAAAACACCTGGCAAAACCAGACGGGCAGAGCGGGCGGGTAGACCCTAACGGGCGGGTCGGGGAGGCGGGCCCAGACGGCCAGGTCGAGCAGGCGGGTTGCTGAAGCGTGGGTCCTGCATGAATCGCGAGGAAGTCTCGAGCGATGGCGTGATTCCCAAATAAATCATGACAAAAGCCAAAGCGAGAGCGTGCTTCCTGAGCGCCGAGGGCGCATCGTCTGAATAAATTGCGAGGAAGTCCCACGCGAGAGCGCGATTCGTATACAAAGTTTGAGAAAATCCTGCGCGAGCGCGCGATTGGGGAATCAATTGTGCTGAAACTTCAGGCGAGAGCCGCTGCTGTTGTAAACCGGGGGCCAACGGCACAATTTGAGCCCCGTGACTTCCCCTGATAAAAAACAGGGTACGAGCCCCTGGAGAAGCACTTCAATTGAAAAATGCAACGGTCACACAGGAGGGGGGAGGGATCAGCCACATGTTTTCTTCAGCAATGAAGCGCTGAACAGCAAAAACAACAACAATAACAAAAACAGCAACAACAACAACAACAACAACAACAGCAGCAACAACAACAACAACAACAACAACAACAACAACAACAACAACAACAACAACAACAAATACTACTACTACTACTACTACTACCACTACTACTACTACTACTACTACTACTACTACTACTACTACTACAGTAACAGCAAGAACGACAAAGGTAACGACAATAACAACAAGAACAACAAAAGCAACAACAACAACAACAACAACAACAACAACAACAACAACAACAGCAACAGCAACAGCAACAGCAACAGCAGCAACAACAGCAACACAAACAAGTCTTCCTTCACAGTCCATGCAGGCACGGCCGACGGCGGCGGCAGGCGGCGGAGGTCTTCGGGGCAAGGCCGTTGAGAAAAATGTAAATGGTCTGCTCGGACCCTCTCCGTCCAATGAGGCCGTTACCCCCGTCGGCCTGTCACGGGGCCACCGCCAACGCCTCATCGGTCTGCTTCGTTGGTCCTCCAGCCTCCTCCATCCTCCTCCTCCTCCTCCTCCTCCTCCTCCTCCTCCTGCTCCTCCTCCTCATCCTCATCATCATCATCCTCCTCCTCATTCTCTTCTTCCTCCTCCTCCACCACCTCCTCCACCTCCTCGTCCTCGTCTTCCTCCTACTCCTGATCCTCCTCGTTTTTCTCCGCCTCCTCCGCCTCTTCCTCCTCCTCATCCCCCTCCTCTCACATATATATATATATATATCATAATGCTCGTCCCCTTCCTCTCCTCCTCCACTTCACCCTCCTTTTCGCCCTGATTGTCCACTCTCCATACTTCCTGCTCCTCATCCGCATCCTCCTTCTCCTCCTCCTCATCCTGTCCATGGTGCTGTTCCTCCTTTTCCACCTCCTGAACATCAGCATCCTCCTCATCAACATCCTCATCGTCAGCATCTGCATCATCATTATCGCCGTCCTCATCGTCATTATCATCATCAGCGACGACAATATAATTAGCACCATCACCGGCAGCACCCCTCTAAGCAGTATCGTCCTCTTCCTCCTCGTCAGCACTATCAGCATCAGCCGAATCAGCATCCTCGCCATCATCGTCGCCGTCGTCGCCGTCGTCATCTTCATCGTCATCTTCAGCGACTACATCATCATGACCATCATCATCAGCAGCGTCATCAGCAGCATCAGCATCATCATCCTGATCAGCATCATCATCAGCAGCATCAGCATCAGCCTCATCATGCTTACCATCATCATCCATCATCCATCACCCATCATCCACCATCCATCATCCATCATCCATCACCCATCATCAGCTGTCAACCATCCATTACCCATCATACACCATGAGTCAAACATGATCATCATCATCATCATCATCATCATCATCAGCATCATCATCATCATCAGCATCATCATCATCATCGTCGTCGTCGTCGTCATCATCATCATCATCATCATCATCATCGTAGTCGTCGTCGCCGGTGTCGTCGTGGTCGTCATCTTCGTAATCCTCGCCATCATCATCATCATCATCATCATCATCATCATCATCATCAGCGTCATCATCATCATCATCATCATCATCATCAGCGTCATCATCATCATCATCATCATCATCATCAGCATCATCATCATCATCATTAGCATCAGCAACAATAGCAGCATCAGCATCAGCAGTATCATCATCAGTAACAGCAACATAATCATCAGCGACATCACCCGCATCGTCGGCGTCGTCGTGAGCATCGTCACCACAATCAGCATCAGCATCATCATCATGCCGACCACCGCCACCACCACAACCACCACCATCATCATCAGCAGCAGCATCATCATCAGAATCGTCCTCAGTGTGTCGTCGTCGTTGTCATGGTGATCTCGTCGTCGTCGTCGTCGTGATCGTCGTCATCATCGCCGCCATCGTCAGTATCATCCGCAGCAGCAGCATCGTCACCAGCATCACCATCATCATCATCATCAGCAGCAGCATCCTCATCATCATCAACAGCAGGGATCAGCATCAGCATCATCATCATCAGCATCAGCATCGTCATCACCATCAACATCAACATCAGCATCTCCAGCATCATCATGGTCAGCATCATGGTCAGCATCATCATGATCATCATCATCACCACCACCATCATCATCATCATCATCATCATCATCATCATCATCATCATCATCATCAGCATCAGCATCATCATCATCATCATCAGCAGCATCATCGTCGTCATCGGTCGGCCTGCTCATACGTCGCGACCGTGTTCCGCCTCCTCCTGGCCCGCCCATTTCCCTCCACCTCCTCTCGTGTCCTCGTCATCGTTCGACTGCTGCACCGCAGGGCAGGAGGCGGAGGAGGACGAGGAGGCCGAGGAGGAGGGAGGAGGGAGAAGGGAGAGGGGGGAGGGAGCAGGAAGGGGGGAGGAGCCAGGAGGGGGGAGGGAGGTGAAAGGAGGGATTCCAGCTGGGCGCGCTCACGCCATATCTGACATCCTACCCTCCAACCCACACCCTCCCATTGCGCTGTGTTCTTTATACGCCGACGGGTGTAATCGCGGACCTGGAACCCCAAAAATAACCCTATCGTGTGGTGAGGAATCAAACGAGGCGAGCTGGGTACGTTGAAGGGGGATGTGGTGGATGAGCAGGCGGATGAGCAGGAGGAAGAGGGTGACGATGAGGATGAGGAGGGAGTAGGAGGAGGAACAGCAGCAGCAGGAGCAGGATCAGGACGAGCGGGAGGAGCAGGATAACCAGGGGAAAGCGGAGGAGGAGAAAGGGGGAGGGCGACAATGGCGAGGAAGGACTCGGATTTAAAAGTGTGGTCCTCGCTGGGGCGAGAGCGCGACTCTGAACGACGGGGGCAAAACACCGATCTTGAAATGATGCCAACGCTGCAGCAGAAGCACCACTTTAACAAAAAAGCGCTCCGATCCAACAAACACATGTGACAGAACCAGGTGCTGCAATCCGATGCGTTACAAACAAAAATGCGGGAGAAAAGAGGCCACGCACGGACAACATCCGGGGAGAGAGGCGAGCAGTGGTCATATTGAGCCATTGTCGAGAGGAGGGAGGAAGGAGGGAGCGAGGGAGGGAGGAAAGAAGGATAGGGAAGGAACGGAGGATGGGAAGAAGGAAGGAGGGATGGAGGGAGGGGAGGAGAGAGGACGCAGAAGGGAGGACGCAGGAGGGAGGACGGCCCCATCGCTGCTGTTGGGCTTATGCGCTGCGGCCGTCGTGTGGGAGCTGCTGGCACCAGATACGACCTGCAGTGCATCAGGGCTGTCGGCCCCAGTGGTTTCGAAAGGTCCCCGTACCAAACGAGACGTGCACACTGGGTGAGCATCGCACTGCAACCTACATCAGTATTTTCGTGTCGTGACGACCCAGGCGTCGGTCCCTGACACCGCGTGGGTCGAACAGCATTGAATGATCATTCGGTACCGGCCGATTCTGGCCAACAGCGTTAAACCTTGAAACCCCACGCCGAGGTCGACGTCGCGTCAACACAACACGAACTTGCCGCAGTTTTAGACCACGCTCTTCTCGATCGTGCAAGAAACAAATACGTATAGCCCCGTCTGCTCCGAGCTGTGCTCTGATGCCTCACGGAAGGCACTAGAGACACACGCGCTGCGTAAATCTACACTTATAGATATGAACTGAATCTGAAATTGAGGCTTCAACAAATCCGCGCAGGCAAAAAAAATGCCGCATGTGTTGCTCCTTCGCGAAAAAATCTTGGGCCCTGCTGCGCGAGCCCTGCTGAGCGACATCCACCCGAAAGGGGGACACGGCGAACTGGACCCACGGGAACTGGGCGGGGACGAATGCCAGCACAGCGCCATGTTCCGGTCTCACGCGGGGCGGCCACGGTAGGTGAGGAGGCAAAGAATTCCTCCTCCTCCTCCTCCTCCTCCTCCTCCTCCTCCTCCTCCTCCTCCTCCTCCTCCGCCCCCATCCACCTCCTCCTCCTCCTCCTCTTCACCCTCTTTGCGTCATCCTCCTCATCCTGCTCCTGCTGCTGCTGAGTCGCGTCTTTCCCTCCCCCTCCTCCTCCTCCTCCTCCTCCTCCTCCTCCTCCCTCCTCCTCCTCCTCCTCCTCCTCCTCCTTTTTCCTCCTCCTCCTCCTGCCTCCTCCTCCTCCTCCTCCTCCTCCTCCTCCTCCTCCCTCCTCCTCCTCCTCCTCCTCCTACGTTTCTACGTTTCTCGCTATGCAGCGTCTTGTCGCGCGCCCCGCGGGCGCGGAGCGCTCTGCAGCGGCCCTCCAGGGCCGTGCGGGCACTCAGACAGCGGCCCCGGGAACCCGACCCCGAGGAAAGCAGGGAGCCAGGGACCAAATAATCACAGAGAAGGGAGAAGGGGGGCCGGGTTTCAGCAAAACTAAAAAGATGAGGGCCCGTCTGGGCCCTCAGCGGGCGCCGCGCTCGCCCGTGCCAGCTCAGCCAGCTCGGCGCGCAGCCAGGCCTTCGGCCTCTTTGTGGGCGGTCGGCCTCTTGTGTGGCGGCTGGGCTCCCTTCGGCGCCTCGCGCTGAGCCCAGCCGCCAGATCATCAGATGGATGGCCGCCTTCTCTGCGGCGGCCTCCACCCTTCGGCGCTTAGCGCTGTGGAGGCCCGCCGAGCCTCTCTTGGACTCCGGCGGCTCTGCAGCAATCTCCTCGCCTGCCACGCGAGGGCGGTGGGGAGACACCCTTCGGCGCCAGGCGCTGTGTCTCCCTCACCGCGGGGCAGGCTGCCCCTTTTGGTCGAGTACTCCATGGCTTGTAATTCTCCATGGTGACTGACGCTGTATACTTCCAGTACTGCCTGACGTTGCAGAGCTGCTCCATGTAGAGCTTGCGCTTGTAGGGCTCCATGTAGAGCTGCGGTGCTACCGTCGTCAGTCATGACCCCCCTGCTTTTGAGGTGCAGGGGGGTGCTGATCACGGATGTTGTAGATGTCGATGTATGGGGGCTGAGTGCAAGATGTGGAGCGAGTTGGACGGTCGTTGGGGGTCGGTTCGTTGCTGGTGTTGTGTTGGTTGTGGGCTCCCAAGGCCTCCATGCACCGACTTCAAGTGGGGGTCCTTGCTGTCCCACCTCGTCCCGCTATGGCTAGGGGTCACGGTGCCCTCGGTGGGGGCGAACCCCAGGCCTGGTACTTGTTATCGTCGGAGTGGGGTGTCTCGGCTGTCCAGCTTCGCCCTCGGGCGATCGGGTAGCTCCTCCTTCTCCATGGGAATGGTGGGGGTGGCGAGCTAGGGCGGACCGCGGGGGCGCAGGTAGTGGCCGTCCTACCCCCCCCCCCCTGCCCCTCACCATCCCCGCTGGCGGGCGCGGGAAGTACTCGTCCTTCCCCCCCAGCCCTTCGAGCCCGTCTCGAAGTTTGATCCTCACCAGGACAGCGTTGACTTGGCAGGAGTTGTGTGGGGTCGTGCCGGGTATGCTGTCGATGTCGGTCGGTGGCACGCTGGCGGCCAATGGGCCGCCCGCTGCCAGCCAGCTGGCGCCATCCAAATTGTAGATATCCAGTCGCCGCCGGGGTACACAACAAAACGTGGCGACTTGTGCCTGGGGTGTTCCCTCGCATTCGGGGCTTCCCCAGGACTTGCATTCTAACCATAGCAAAACTTGACGACGCTGCCTGAGGTCTTCCCACGCATTCGGGGCTTCCTCAGGACTTAAGCAGCACACCGTAATGCCTTGTCCAGGGCGCAAGATAATCATAGAAATAAATGCCAATGTTAGGAAAGTCGCTAAATCCAGAAAGTGCTCGAGGGGGGGGCACGCTCCGTCGCCATTGAGGGATCGTGCCCACCCGTATGGGCGCTACGGGTCCCCCCCCCTCGAGTGTGGCACGCAATCGTTGTCCAGGTCGCAGCCGTGCCAGTAACCCAGTAGCAACGGGGTATTGGGCCATGCAGTAGGTGCGCTGATGCTGACACGTCTGCTGCCAATCTGAAATACTCTGTATACAATATTGTAATGCCAGCTGCCCTCAAATCTGTAGCAGGCCGGTGGTCTGCGCCAAACTGCAGACCAATGTTCCCTTCAGGGGCTGAAGTATATAATACTGAACGCTTGACTCGACTAACTGCACCAAATAATGTAGCGCCGCTGCAGTGCCAGCTGCTAGCGCCGATGGTTGCCCCATGCCCTGTGACAGTCATGGCCGAGCTGCTCTGGCTCAATGTAGTAATCCCAGGGGGCGTAGAACCTGTGGTAGTATTCATCCGTTTCGGCCCACATTGCCTCTTCGTCAGCAAGCTGCCCCCAGTGGGCTGCGAAAGCGGTAGCCATTGCCTTGCACAGCCTTGATGGATACTCTTTGAGGGGGGCGGTCCTCCAGCCGCCTTGGCCGTCTCGTCCGTAAGCTCTGGCATGTCCCGTATGTCGGCATAGCTGTCCCCCAGGTACCGCCCTTAGCTCCTGTGCGAGTTCACCGAGGTGTGCCGCCATCAGACATGTTGGTTTTCTCGCAGCCTGCCCAAACTGGCACTGGTCTATGTAGTGAAGTTCGACGCCCGTCTGCTCCAGGAGCCAGAGTGTCTCTGCTCGCTGCCAGCTGCTAGGCGCTTGAGGGCACCAGGTGGCTGGGGCGGGATGCTCGAGTACGGCTGAAACGTTGTACTGCAGGCCCGTGGTGATGAGTAGTAAAGCTGTCCTGTATAGCTCGTTGGCTAGTGCGATCTGTTGATGCTCCGCTTGACTAGCTGCTTGTATGCCCCAGGGGGATTCATGTGTACGTAGTGGTCGTGGTGCATTCCCCTCGGCGGCATGCCAGCGCGATGAGCACCACGTCTCGCAGGGCGGGCCCGCCACAATGCCAAATAGTTTGCCCTGTCGCATCGCTGCGCACCAAAACTCGACGACGTCTGGCTTCGTCAGGTCTCCTTTGTCGGGGTCTATCTGCACGTCGATCGATAGTACTACCAAGTTACATTCCCGAATGTTCATCTCGAAATGGCACTGGAAATCCTCGATTCGACGTCTGCCCGAGAAAAGGTGCAGCAAGAACATAGCCGTAGTAACCATGGGCCTGCACGGTGAGAATACGTTTGCAGGTGGTGTCGCTGTTTGGACGTCCGCTGCTGCAGGCGGGGCCGGCGAGAGTTGGAGCTGATGCTGCTCTATGTAGTCGGCCAGCTTGAGCTGTATGACCTGTTGGGCGGGCACCAGCGCCTTTGTAGCTCCATGCCCCATTGCCTTCCTCGCCGCCACAGCTTCTCGTTCTTCTTCTCGGCGTTCGGCTGCCTCCTGCAAATCCATTGGGACTTCGATTGCTTGGAGGACCGCCAGGCATTTGGGGCACCTTCTCAGGTGCTTGAGATGCGCGATCTCGTTATGAAGTTCTTCCCGCACCCAGGGCAGGTAGTCGAACGGGCAAGCAATTCGGGAAGGTCGTAGCCGATGTGCTCCATGGTGCGATGGCGCTTCCATGCTCCCCGAGTTTTTAATATCTTGCCACACTCACAGCATATGTAGCCACAGTGCTGTGCAGGCGGCAGCCCCTCGAAGTTGGGCGTGGTCATTCCAAACTCTTGCGCTAGACGGTGTAGCTGCCTTTGCCATACTCGATGACGGTATATGTCGTGCTGCCATGCTTTGTACCTGAGCCACGCACGGGTGATCGTGGCTTGTGCGGCTCGCACATGCTGTGTGCGTAGCCATCGTATAAAGCCCCTGATGTCGCTGCCAATGTCCTCGTCGTCTAGTAGGAAACTTCTTATCCAGTCCAGATCTTCGACGATAAGAGCATTCCGCGCCTTCTCATCCTCCCAAAGTTCGTCGATGAGGCGGTGGAGGAAGGGCGTGTCTGCATGCGCCATTCTGGCCAAGTACATCAGGCGCCGTCGGCGCAGGTACATAAGAATCGGTACTTCGTCACACATCATGTATATTTCGTCATCCAAGGTATGTACATGTCCCGCGCTGTGTCGCTGTTGTCTTGCGGCGGCCCGCAGGCTCGCCATGTGTCTGCTCTGCAGCATCTGCTTCTGCTGTACTGTAAGTGGCCCCCATACTTCGCAGTCGTAGGTCAGCTTGCTTTGCGCCAGTGTCGTGAGATACAACAGCTTGGCCTTGAGGTCGATGTGCGGCAGGCGGAAGATGGACTTCTTCAAGGGGCCCTCTGCGGATCTGTGGTCTATGATGCGTCTCATAAGGTTCGGCCCCTCCCAGCCATCACTTGTCACAATATTGCCCAATGTGAGTCCCTGGGTCGTGACCTCCGCCGTTGTAACTTCAGTGCTGGTTGGCGGCTGACCATCCTCGCGCAGCAGCGTGATGGGATTTGTCTTGAAAATCTTCGCCTTGATATGCTGTTTGGCGTGCCCATCAATATGCAGCAACGCTTTGGTCTTCTTGGGGTGTAGGTCATGCCCAAAGATCTCGAGTCTCCTTGCAATGATGGACAATATGTCGAAGATGCTGCTCTCGATTTTCGTGTTGTCGTTAAGTACGCACAGGAATGTCGCGTCGTCCATGAAGGATACTTCTGGCAGGGTCCCCTCCAGCCCTTGGAGCTGGCCTGACGTGACAATGGCTTGTTCGCCCGCCGGTGGTAGTTGTAGTAAGTACCCTCCTGAATGTAGCTCCTGCTCCAGCGGGCCCAGGGCGTGCGCGAAGCTGATGTTGAAGATGAGGTCGGCCAGGCCGTTGCCTGGGCGTGTGCCCTTGCGGCTCTCCGCGCAAAGCTCCTCTCCCCGCACTTAGAAGAATGTCGTGTCGTGTGCTTCTTCTAGCTGGAATCGCAGGTTCTCGTCTACATCGTTGAGTGCTAAGTAGCCTGGTGACGCGATCAGCTGCTGGATGGCCGGCATGAGCCACTCGGGTGGGGCGCCTCCTGCCATCACCTTTAGGAGCCAAGGCTTCTCCCCTTCCCGTCCCAGCACAGATTCTCGAATAACCGAATCAAAGGCCTGTCGTAGATCCAACAGGATGCCGACTGCGCTGAGACGTCTCCGCCTGCAGATCCTGAAGAACGCTTTGATAGTATGGGTGGAGTACGCGCCTGACTTCTTCGGGATTCCGCCATGCTGGGTGACTCTCAGCAGGCTGCTGCAGACCCTCAACGTAGTTGCGCGGAGCCACTTGTGGTAGTGCTTGGCCACGGTGTTGTTGAGGAGGACCGACCTGTAATATTCCAGGAGGGCCCTCGTGCCGCTACCCTTGTACAGCTTCACTGCAATACCTGCTTTAAATTGGATCGGTTCTCGGCCTCGCAGTATCGTCTTCAAGACGACTGGGTACCAGTGGCGGGCCGTCTCCTCGGGTGCGAGTTTGAGGATGTCGTCCAAATTGCCGTCGGGTCCTCCTGCTCGGCCCTTCTTGCCGTCCGCAAAGCTCTCCACCAGATCGTTGAGTGTCATGTGCAGGTACTGTGAAACCTCGTCGGGTGGCGATCTGTGGGTACGGCTGACATTGTAGCGGTCCGCAAGGTCGTACCTGTCCCTGATGTCGACTGACTCGATCTTGGCGAAGTGCTGCAGGGTGGCGCGGCTGATCTCGCCCTGGCTGCCCATGACGGTGCCGTCGGGCTGCTGCATAGTGGGCAGCGCGCTAACATATTTTGGTTTGCGGCCGCCATGGATCAGAATCTTCTTTGTCAGCTGCCACTCGGTCCTGGCGTCTCCTGCTGTTCTGCTATCCGCCAATTTGCTGCCAAGCCCGTGAAAGTAATGGTTGCGGTCGGTACTCAGCTGGTGTCTGAACATGTCCTTGGTGTGGGCGATGAAGAGCCTCGCAGCGTCATGCGCGATGCCGAGGCAGTCGGTGGTGTGGCTGAGCTGGCACGCTCCAACAAGGGCTGTCACAGAGCAATACCAGCTATCTTCCACACGGGCATAGACAGGCGCCTCGTGGCAGAGCCTCTTGCGGAAAACTTCTAGAGGTGCTGGGTCCCCGTTGTTCGTGTAGGTCCGCGTGGAGCTCTCAGCATATCTGCGCAGCCTCAATAGGCGCATGCTGGCCTCTGAGATTGTGACGTTGCAAGGGGTAAGCGGGTCCCGTCCGAAATGCTGCTTCGTCTTCTCGACAAAGAGTCCCGCTGTCTCGTGGTAACGGTCGTTGACGTCTGCCTTCCACGGTGGTAAGCTGATGTTGTTCAGGTCCTGCTTGAATGCGGTGATGCGCTCTGGGTTCTTGAGTTTGTTAGTATCCAGTAGCCCGTTCCCCTTCGAACTTCGGTGGCGCCCGATGATTTCGCCCGCAACTTCAACTAGCACGGGCATGTGGTCTGTGGTCGTGTCGTAGCCGTTCTGGGCGTAGTTCCTCCTCTGCTTGTTGTGCTCGTTCTTCTTTTTGGCGGTTGGCTTTTGAAAGTCTCTCAAGACAGTGCAAGCCGCGACGCACTTGAACAGGCAGGGAGCCATGGCGACGTAGTCGATGCGGTTGGAGATCACGTCCTTGTGGTATGTGTAATCGTCGCTGCTCCCGTAGTATGTGTTGACGACGTGCAGGAGGCAGCTGGCGACAGACTCGTGGAATTCGTGTCCATTCTTGTCTGTCAGCTGAGCTGGACCTTTCTGGCCCAACCATTGAGTGTCCTCTCCGTCCTTGTGGCTTAGCTTGGCGTTCGCGTCGATGAGCAGGATCTCTGGTTTCCACGTGTCACACAGCTCCCTGAAGTGTTCCCACCAGCCGTTGATGTCCTTGGCCTTCTGGTACGGGGCGTGAGCAACGGCGATGACGTGATGGAACAAAGGAGCCTGCACGCGGACAAAGAGAATCCTGGCTGACGAGTACAGTTTTGTAAGCTGGGACTGCTTGAAGTACAGGTCTTTCCCTTTGAGCTGCCCGTACGGTAACTCGACGTTGAGTAGTAGTGCACATCCACAGTTGCCGTCCTGCGCATCGCTCTGGATGTTGATAAAACCTTGTCCTGTCCATATGGCCTCTCTACAGCGCGTCTCCTGCGGCCCCGCGACGTGGACATGGTGGTCCAGAAGCTGGGCTCTGACTAGAGCCCCTTTACTGGAGATGTCCAGGTGCAGGTCTGTGGAGGCGAAGTCGCCCACCATGGACTGAGCGTTGTACTGCACGATGTTGAGCTTCAGCGTGCCCTTGTTGTAGCTATCTGCGGTGAGGTCGAGGATGTGGTCTGCGTCAGCCAGCTGGGGCGAGACGTGCTCCTCGAGCTGTCCATGCCTCCACGGTGGGTACGCATGTAGGTCCTTGCCCGCAGGGTTAGCCATCCAAGCCCATTCGAGTGCGCTGGTATACCGTACTATATCGACTAGCTCTTCCGCAGGTGGTGGTGGCGCTGGTTGGAGTGCTGCATATTTTGATAGAATATATGCTGCTTCATTCCAGGGTGCGTCTCGATGCGCATGAGTGTGCTCGAAGCTAATGTCCTTTGTGAGCTGTAATTGCTGGAATAATATGCGTGTAAACCTCGCAAGAGGGCGGTTCCTACACGATCTGATCCGCGATGTTCCAGCTGCCGCTCCCAAAGCCGCGGTGTTGTCGCCGATAATGACGATTTCCTGCTCATCGTCCTCCTGTGTACATGCGATGCCTGCCCAGAGTAGCGCTCGCAATTCGGGGCTGGTGCTGGAGGTGATGTTGTTGGCCATCTCCTCGCTGACAGACAGGGCGTGGTTGGAGTACATGTGCCTGTAGTAGGCAATGCCCTGGTCGTCTTCTCTCAGGTGTACCACTGCCCATGCTGATGTACCAGGTGCTTTGGCATGGTAGGACGCGTCGGTGAAGTAGTAGTGCCGCTTCACAGCCGACGAAGGTCTCGAGGGAGCAAGGTGCTTCACCGCCAGCCTGGTATGCTCGTGCAGGTCGTGCTCTTCGATGTCACAATGCCACGTCAGCTTCTGGATGTGTTGCTGAAATTGCGTCGGTAGGAACTGCGGGGATCCAATGTTGAGAAAGCGTCGCTGCGTGCTGTTGCTGTCTCTGCGCTGGTCGGTTTTGTGCGCTTGCCCGTGTGTTGCTGGTCTAGTTCTTTGTCGTCGTCTCCTTCTGCGCTCGCAGCGCCGGTAGTCGTCGCTGTACTCGCTGTCAGTGCTGGTGTGTTGGCTAGTGCGTTGGTTGTCTCGGGCGCATTCCGCCGCTGTGCTCCGCCTGGTTGGAATACGGAAGGGGTGCATGGCTGAGGTTGTACGTCGTTGTGGTGCAGAGATGGATTGTTGCCGCCCCGTCGGCTGCCCGCTAGCTCCGTGGTAGCTCCTGAACGGCAGCATTGCTCGTCGGGGATGTACGTCCCTCTGGGGCTGGGGGTGCTGTCTGGCATTAGTCGTTCTGTCTGGGAGTGGTTGCTCGGTCTCCAAGTAGTCGGTAGGCTTGTAGGGCTTGGTCCCCGTCCGCGTCGTGCTCCTTTCCCGTGGGGACGGCGGCTTTTGGCAGCACTTCTCATCGGCGTTCAAGTTGTCCGATCCAGCCCGCACGGCCTGACTGAACAGGAGCTCGTGTGATTGGGCCTGGAGCATGCTGTCACGTAGGCGATGAGATATGCCGCCAGGAGGGTCGGTTGGGTTCGGTGGTGGAAGGATAGGTAGTGCTGGCTCTGCGCGCTGCTCTTGAGGGTCTAAGTTTGGTTTGGCTGGTGTCGGTGGCGGGAGTGTAGATGGTTGCTCGTCGTTGGACCTGGTTGAGCGCCCCAGCACGACATCGCTGACACGAGAGCAAGGCATCGGCCACCCTCCCGTCGGAGGCATGCTCTCGCGTCTTCGCACCTGCAAGGGGGAGTCAACCCGCAGCTGCTCGGGGAGAGCAGGTCCGTCCGTCGACGGCCTTGCAGAGTGAGGCGACCCCGCGCTGACACGCCAACGCAGATAGGTCCTGGTCGGTACGTTGTGTTGTTTGGTCTCGTCAGAGCATAGAGTCTGCTCTGCTGATGTGTACCGAGGCGCTGACCTCCAAGTAGTACGCGACCTCGGACAGCTGCTGCGCTCTCGACTCGGGCACTCGCTGGCGGAGTCCAAGTCCTGCTCTTCAGGGTGTTCCGCTCCAGGGGGCTGAGTGCTATCTGGCCGTGCTTCGTCCTCGCAGATGCTGCTGTCCGCAAGCGCCTCGAAGGAGTTCTTGGTCAGCGTCACTCCAATGTCTGGTCGCATCTCCACCCTGAGCGCCTGTCTTAGTAATCTTTTGCGCCTCGCCACTCTTCTTTCTCTTGCAACAGCTGTGGCGTCGTTGAGGTGCGGTTCTGCTGATGTTGGGCTGCAGCTTTTGCTGTCAAGGTATGTGTCCTGTATTTGCTCTAGCTCGTAGGCTTGCATGGGTCCATGCTGTATCTGTCGATTGTAGTCAGTGCTTGGTTGTGTCGTAGTATCTGCATTTAATTTGGCTGACGCTGGTGGACTAGCCAGCCCTCTAGGGGTCTTTGTGCTTGCCATGTGGTCTGCTTGCGAGCCCAGGTGGCTGGAGTCGAGAGGTTGGCGGGAGAGCCAGGCTCCGTCGACTGCAAGCGCGGGGCGCTCCTCGAGTACCCGGCGCTGGGAGACCTCCAGATGTGATAGATCTGATAGTCTCGACCTGCTGCCTGGGTCCTCCTTCGCATGGCTGTGCTGCCTGGGCTGCGACGCCGCATGGGCCGCCGCGGCCCCCGCGAAGTGGGATGTCGAACCAGGCATGGCCAAGGGGTGTCGCCTTGGTCCACGCTGTTGGCACTGCGTCGGACTGCTCGAGTAGCTCTCCCACTCTTGTTGCAGTCTCACCCTGTCGCGGTGCTGGTTGCTTGTCTGAACCCCGCTGGCAGTGGGGCTCGCGGCCTGAGGGAGTCGCTCAGGTCCGCGCTTGAAGCGCTCAGACTTGATGTCGCCGTTCTGTGGGTGGTCCCCACCCTTGCCCACAGACGCGGCGTCTAGGGAGCTGGTAATGCAGGTAGTTCGTCTGCTACGTCTTTTGAGTCGGGGCTCCCTAGTAGAGCGTTGGTGGTTTGAAGCGGATGCGGCATCCCCCAGGCTCGCATCGGCTTGGACATAGCTATGTAGTGTGATGGAGGCTAGGTGCGATCGTGTGCGTGTGGCCGAAGGCCATGGGTGTGGGTCGTTGGGCGTAGGCTCGTCACCGCACGGGTCTCTGAGTCTGGGCCCGATATCCCCGATATCTTCTGGTGTAGCTGTCTGGACGCAGGTCTGGGCCAGTTGCCCCCCAGCCTGCGTGCTCCGTATCAGTTTTTTGACAGTCGACCCCCGTCGAGGTCGCTCTCGCCGCTCTCGATGAAGGATGCCACTCTGTCTCCTGGGTCCGCGAAGCCATCGTCCGCGTCGCAGATCCTGACCTTTTTCGGCTGGCTCCTCGCCCTCCTGGGTTCCCTTGGTTGCTTCAGGTTACCTCTGCATGGAGGTGCCGAGCTCGTCCTCTCTGGCGTGCCCAAGTGGAACCGCGGTGGTGGCAGCCGTGGCTCGTGTGGCTCGGTGGGCGTGATGTCCTCAATCGGCATCCGTGGAGGTGTGCTGGGGCAAGCCTCCTCGTCGCGGCTGAGGTCGATGAACAGCGTCGTCATGGGAGTCTTGGCTGGCTGTGAACGCTGTTGTGGGGTCTTGTTTGGCGTGCGAGGCGTGACGGGCGGAAAAAGTATGTGTCTTGGCGTGGGCTGTTCCGTCGGGATGGGTGAGTCGGATGGTATCGTTGGTGAGAGTGAGGCGAGGTCTGTCGGGGCTTCGTCCTCCTTCTCCTTGCGCAGGCCTTGGCGGTTCTTCATCTCTTCGTCCAGCAGGTCAGCGTCGTCGGATTCGCCGATTGGGATGCAGTCGCTGCTCGCCCGTACCTCGAGCATCCCTGAGTGCGAAAAGGAGCCGACACTGTTGTACTCCTCGATGTGCGGGCGCTGCTGAGGTGGTGGTGGAGGTAGCGGACACTCTTCGGCGGATGTCCTCGGCACAAAGCTTTGGTTCTGGAAGCTGAGGTCGTCGCTCGACGAGAGGGTAGGCCCCTCTGGCGTTGGCATAGACGATGTATGGGACCTCTCTCCAAATCCCACCTCGGCCAGCTCCTCGAGGTACGGCGGTAGTTCTGGATGTGGAAGCTCGTACTGGCTAGGTAGCAGCCGAAGTAAGTATGCCTCAAGTTGCTCCCTCTGGTACGCGCCCCCCTGGTCCGCCATGCCTTGGTCGCGCTCACTCGTGGCTGTGTCTCCCATGAGGTCGTCCGTCATGTCGATTAGCAGGTCCTCGTCCACTTGTCCTCCTGCTCCCCAGGCATCCCGTAGTGCAGTCTGGAGTCCTGCCGTTTGCAAATCATGTGCACGTTGGAGGTCTTGTAATTGCTGCTGCCTCTGTGCTTCGTTCATATGATGGTTGTGGGCGTAGTGCTGCGCCATGGCCTGCATCTCCTGCTGGAGCTGGTGCTGCAGCGTGCTGTGGTACTGATGCGCCGCTTGGTTCTCCATCTCCTGCTGCTGCTGTAGTGCCTGGAGTTCGCTTGTGGCTGCTGTTTGTCGCTGCAGTGCCACCTCCTCCATCCTTTGGGCTTTGTCCACCGCCTCCTGGTGCTCCCCGACGCGCTCCAGATACCTTTCCTGCTCGCGCTGCATCTCGTATGCCTTCGCCTGGATGGCTGCATGCCCCAGGTTCAGGGCGACCCGCATCGTTTCGCGCTTGTTGGCTTCATCCTGATGCTCGTGGGCCATCTGCTGATAGTTCACTGCGATCCGCAGCTCCTCCTCCTTATAAGCGCTGTGACGGGCGCATCTCTCCTGGTACTCCGCCTCCACCATCTCCTGCGTCGCCTTCTCGTTGTGCTCCTGCGCCATCTTGTACCACTGGGCCTCCTGGGTTGCCATCTCTCTCACAGCTTGCTCTTCCTGCCTGGCCTTCTGGACCTGCTGCGTGTAGATGGCTGCTCTTCTCTGGTCTTCCTTGTGCATCTCCTCGCGCAAAGTCTTCTTTTCCAACTCAATGTGCATTTGCAGGTCTGCGAGCATCCCTTTGGCCCTTTCCTCCTGTGTCCTCTGGGTGCCTCTTTGTGCTTCGTATGCTTTTGCTTCCTCCTCCTCCAGCTTGGCGTTGTGGTGCCGCTTGAGTGCGTTGACCTCCCATATGTGCCACTCCTCCTGCTTGGCCAACTGCGCTTCGGTCGCGTGGTACATCTTTTGCGCGATGGTCTGCTCGTAGGCCTTCAGCTCGCTTTTGTGCTTGAACTCTGCTTGTGCTAGTAGGTCGCTTTGCTGCTGTTCTTTTTTCTGCTGCGAATCAAGCCTCTCGGTCAATCTCCTGATGGCATCTTTGATCTCGTCTGATGCTGCTGGGACTGGTCGGGGCTGCTGGGCTGGGGCTGGCTGAGCTGTGGCTGGCTGGGCCGTGGCCGGTGCCACTGGAGCTGCCGAAGGGTCGCGCCTTCTCCTCGCGGCCGGGCGCGGCGCGCGTCCTCTGGTGGGATCATGGCCCCCATCTTCCTCAGACGATTCGTCCTTTACTCCCGCCGACTTGGCCATTTGATCTCTGGTTTCCCTCATCAGGGTCTTGTAGACCCTGATGGTTCTGGCGGCCGTCGCCTCCTGGTCCAGCATCTTGCTGAGCCGCTTCTCCATCTCGGCATGCTCCTCCTCCAGCTTTTCCAGCGTGGCCCTGAGCTGCGGAGGAGATGGTTCGCGGCGGTGATCGCCGCTTCCTGCTCGAGGCTGGTTGTGCACAAGCCGGCCAGCCTAGCACCTGCGATGTTCTCGGAGAGACGACCCAGCCTGTGGCACTTGGTCTTGTACCACACGAACCTCATCTCTTCGTCATCTGGCGGTGCGGGCCAGCTCTCGTGCTCCATCGCGACGGCGAAGGAGACTGGCGCGATGCTGTCCAGGACTGCCTTCTGCTGGGGGCTGTACTGGTAGCTGCCGATGTGGGCTGCGGCAGGCGCGTCGAGCTGGTCCCTTCTTCTGCGCCTGCCGCTTCTCCTTCTGGCTGAGGCGCTCCTCCAGGGCGCACTGTGCTTCCAGTGCTGGTCGCTGTCGCTTTGCTGCTGATGCTTGTGGGTCTGTGGCTGCTGCTGCTGCTGGTGGCGCTTGTGGTTCTGAGGCTGCTGCTGCTGCTGCTGACTATGCTGCTGCCACTCCCAGGGCCGCCCACCAATGGCTCCGTAGTCGCCAGTCCAGTCTGCGCTGCGCTGGCGCTGCGCCTGGGCTGTGGACCCTGCTCCTGTCCACCTTTTCCCAGGGCCGCGCCGCGACGCCTCGAGGTGTGTGGTCCCTGCTCCTGACCACCTTTCCCTCGAGGCGTCGCGCTGCTGATTCCAGTTCTGCTTCATGACGTGCTGCTGGTGGCGCTGGGGCTGCTGCGCGCTGTGGTGGTTGCTGAGGATGTGCGCAGCGTCCAGCACGCGGAAGAGGGTCCTGGCGTTGGCCCTCTTGTCCCGCTGGCGCCTGCGCCAGGCGGGCTCGCCCTCTCGGGGCGCGGCGGCTCTGCGCCGCCGCGGCTGCGGCGCCGATGGCGCGCTGCACACGGCCACGAGCGGCGGGGGCGACCGACGAGACGACGGCCCCGCCCCTCCTCAGCCCGTGGCTCCTCCTCCTCCTCCTCTTCGTCCTCCCCCTCCTCCTCCAAATCCTCAAGTTCGTCCTCTTGTTCCTCTTTTTCTTCCTCTTCCTCCTCATCGCCTCCGCCTGTTCCTCTTCCTCCTCCTCCTCCTCCTCCTCTCCTCCTCCTCCCTCCTCCTCCTCCTCCTTCCTCCCCCCCCCCCTCCTCCTTCTCGTTTTCCTCCTCCTCCGCTCCCTTTCCTCCTTTTTCCCCATCCCCCCCCCCCCCCCCCCCCCACCCCCGTCTCATATAATCCTCCTCCCTCCGCATCCTCCTCCTCCTCCTTCTCCTCCTCCCCCTCCTCCTCCTGCCTCTCTTGGTCCTCCTGCTGCGGCCCCTCCGCCTCGCATGCATTGTCTTTCCTGTCTCACCCGCCTCCTCCTCCTCCTCCTCCTCGTCCTCCTCCCCTCCCCCCTCCTCCTTCTCTCCTCCTCCTCCTTCCTTCCTCTCCTCCTCCTCCTCCTCCTCCTCCTCCTCCTCCTGCTTCCTCCTCTCCCTCCCCCTCTCCTCTCCTCCTCCCTCCTCCTACACCTCCTCCCTCCTCCTCCTCCTCCCCCACTTACTCACCCACACTCACCCACTCGATGTCTCACTCTCCCGCCCGCTCACTCACTCACCCACTCACCCACCCACCCACTCACTCATTCACTCACTCATTCGCTCACTCACTCACCCACTCACTCACCAACCACATAGCGCGCCTCCACACGAGCGCGCCCGCGCCGCCGCGTCGCGCGGCGCCGCGAACGCAGGGCCGCAACGGGGCCCTGGGCTCCAAGGGGACCCCGAGGGAAGGCGAGAAGGCACTTTGGGCCTGGAGGAACGTGGACGCGGGGACCCAACGCCCAAGACACCCACCAGAACCGAATGCCCAAGAGGGGCCGAGGCAGGGCCCACCGCCAGCGGAGAGAGGGACGCCTCTGAGGGCGCGAAGGACGAAAGGAGGGGGGAGGGGGGCCGCGGCCTGGACCAAAAGGAGGGGCCGCGCCCGCGCGGCCGCCCCGCGCGACCTCTCTCAGGCTGCGGCGACGGCCGCAGGCGCGCACCAGAGGCAGCGCGAAAAGCGCCGCGGTGCCCGGCGCCCGCGGCAGCGCCTGCCAGCCCAGCGCAGCGAAGGAGCGCGGCCAGCCCCCGCTCCGCGGTGGCCTGGCGGCGCTGGCCCAAGCCACGGGCGCGCGCCGTCCGCCTGCTCTCCGCGCGCGCCGCCTCGAGCGCTGGAACTCCCCCGGCGCGCTTGGGCGCGGGCGGTGCGCAACGCACGGCGGCGGGGGCGTCGCACGCGGGATGTTCGAGCTCGAGGCGAACTCCACGAAGTCAAGGGCGACCCGCAGCTCGGCGTCGTCGGCCGCGACGGCCTGCATCTTCGCCCCCATCGAACGCCGCGCTCACCAAGGCGTCGCCGCCGCTCGCGGGGCGTCGTCCGCGCCGAGGTCGGCCGTCCACGCTGAGCTCCCGGGCATCACGACTACGGCACTGCGCTCCTTCATACCATCGCGAGCGCGCGCGGATCCCGTAGCGCAGGCCAAGGTCGTCGTCGTGGAAGGCGGCCTCCATCAGCGTATAATTGCCGTCGGCTGTGTCCCGAAGCTCAGTCTTCAGTGCGCGGTCTCTCTCGACGTCGCCGACGATCAGCCATGCGACGCGGTCGCCGTCATGGATGTCCGAGAAGGCATTCAGGTCGGGAACCATGGCGGCGCCCGTCACCGATGGCATCGCTGGCCTCGGCGTCGAGGGGCGCGCGTCAACGTCGGCTGCAGCGGCCTCTCGATCGGGACGTCGTAGCACTCCGAAGGGAAGCCGTGGTAGCTGGGGTTGTTCACCTGGGCGCTGGAGTAGTGGCGGTCTCTCCTCGCAACCGTCGGCGCGCGCGCCTCCTGGCCCGCCGCAGAGCCTCGCTCCCCATCTATCCCCTGGCCTCCAAGATCTCGATGGTCTTCGCGTCCTTATCCATGAGTCTCCACGCGCCCACTCGCCCCATGGGGTTGCGATTCGCGACGCCAGACGTCGAGGCGCCCTGCCTGACGGCGACGCAGGCGTCAAACGAGGCGCACACGATTGTGGAACTCTGCGCCGCGGCACTCGCATCTGGAACCAACAGCGCAATATTGAGCGCCATCCGCGAGGAGGCGCTTCTTCGCGCGGCGCCTCTTGAGGATGCCTCTGTCGAGGAGGTAGCTCCGCGGTCCGCAGTCGCAGCAGACGCGGCGCGTCTCGTCGCGGCGCCTGTCCTGCCGGGCGCTGGCGCCGCCGTCTGCTCGGTTGCCGCGGAGCTCCACGTCGCTCGAGCGTCTTCGAAGCTGGCGCTTACAGCCCTCAAGCCACGTCCTTCGCCGTGCACCCCAAGCTCTCCTGATGGCCTTCGGCATCCTCTTGACGCCCACCTTGCAGTAGTCGATCCACTCCTTGATGCTGTCGCCGTTCGATGCGCAGGCCCCCCGCGGTGGTGTGCGCACGTAGCCATCCGAAGACGCCCCTCAGCTGGTCGCGCCAGGGGTCGCCCGCCTGGCGGGCGAAGCCGAGCAGGTCGGAAAGTGCCTTGGAGCGCTGTGGACAAGAATGTTGAAATAACGCAGTCTGCGTGCTGTAGTTCTAGCTTCGAGCCCCGCTCGCTCCGCGGCGGCGTAGACTTCCCCGCCAGCCACGCGTCGCGCAACTCGATTCCGGCAGCGTTGTCCAGCTGCTGCGTGGCATCCTCTGCCGCGCGCCGCTCGTAGCTTCATTCGGTCACCCGCCGCCGCCCCGCGCCAAAATTCGGTTTTGCATGGCCATGGCGTCGACGAAATTGGCGCCCTTCACGGCCGGCTGGACGTCGCCCCTGAGCGCGGCTCGCAGCATGGGATCGAGGGCGTTCCGACGGACTAGAACACGTCGCTGAACTTCGCGGCCCCACGAGCCCCCCGTCGCAATGGCGGCGCCCACGTGCTGGCACTCGCAGACGACGTCGATCGTAATAACCCATGCGTTGGCGGCCAGCTTGATGGGTTCTTCTTAAAGATGCAGTTTGGCATGCCTGGCGCCTGGGCCGCCGACACAGACGAGGGCCGCGGTCTTGTTCTTCCCGAAATTGAGCCCCATCGCGCGCGCTCGGAAACACTCGCGCACCAAGTCCGCCAGGCGCTGCGCCCGCGCGAGCGCGTCGGACAGTCGCCCGACGGGATCGCGAAGGCGGCGTCGTCGGCCCACGCCACGTCGCCCACCTCCCCGAGCCCCCCTGCTGGGTTATACGGCGCGTCGGCTTCCGCGGCCATGGCAACGCAGTCCCCGGTCGAGATGGCGAGGCCCACGGCGCGCACCCCCTGGTTCACCGTGGACAGCGGGCGCGTGAAGGCCACGTTGAAGAGCGCGTCAGCAGGCAGTGCTGAGGGCCGAGCCCCGCGACGGGAGACCCCCGCGCCCTCGCGCCCCGCCACGATGGACCAGGCAAGGCGCTGCGCCTGGTCAACGACGGCCTGCAGGTGGGAGCCGGCGACGCGATTCTGCCTCAGTCCAGGCCCCGCGAGAACACCGCTCCGGACGGGGCGAAGGACGACGGGAATGTCGGCTTCGCGGCAGACGCCGTCGCCGCCGCGCTCGCGCCGGGGGGCCCGCGCCAGCAACTGCCTCGCGACCCGATAGAACGCAGCCGATGAAGGACAGGGCGAGCGCGCGCTCGGCGCGCTTCGCGAGATGCTGGAGACAACGAAGTTGATGAGTTGCAAGGGTTGCTCCTCTCCCCTCGCGGCCCCCGAACTGCGAGTCCAAGTAGATAAGCGCCGCCACCTCCTGGGGCTTGCCGCGCATGAACTTGTAGCGGTGCTCGACGAAGGCGCTGCGCAGCCCGATGGATCTGCGCGCGCCCTGGCGGGAGGCGCCGCCCCTGCCCCTGCCGATCTCGGCGAAGATGGCCCGCTCGAGTGCCGAGGGCCCCTGCGTCAACAAGCTGACCGTGGCCAGGGGAAGGCGACTTGGCGCGTCGGCAAACCTCGATGGACAGGACCTCGCCGGCGATGCCGCCATCTCCTGGGGCGCGGCCGCGCTTGCCACGTCGCACGCTCAACTCCGCGTCAAGCAGGGCCTGCGCGTTCTCGACGTTGACCTGCACGTGCCCCAGCACGGCGGCGTCGAACTCGTTGTGTCGCGCGGGCAACCGTCACGCGATCCCCCATCACCGCGTCCTCCATCTTGGAGCGAAGTCGGATCTGCAGTGCTGCCAGCTTCTGCTCGTCGTCGATCACGTTGTCGTTTTCGTCGAAGCGGTGGGGCATAACGTTGCTGCCCTTATGTGTATGCTCTGCTGGCCGCCTCTGAACTGCATGACTTTCTTTAACCATATATACTCGTTCCGGCTTTCTTTGTTCTGAAAGCTTCGCTGAGCTGGGACGCGTAGTGCTCGCAGTACCGATTCTTGTCGTCGTCTAAGGAGTGGCGGAGGTCCTTGGCTGTGACCCTATGGTAGCGGTTGGCCTCCGCCGCCGCTTCGGCGTCGTTGATGGCCCCGTCGGCTAGCATGCTCATGGCGAACGCTAGACGTAACGTCTCCTGTCGTCCAGGCGTCCCTCCAGGGTATAGCACTTGTTTTTCGTGTGCTAGGTGTGTCATCAGGTTCAAGAAGCTGCCCCCCGCTGTCTTCTAAATGCGCATTTCGCGCCTCGCGTGCCGCCTGACTCGGATGAGTCGCATCGACGTGAGAGACACGTGGGATTGAGTCGGGGTCAGCGGGCCTTTGTCGAAAGCTCTAGCCGATGCGTCAAGGATCCCCTGCGCAATCTTCTGTTAGTGCTCGTTGACTACTTGAGCTTCGCGTGCTCGTCAGTGTACTTTGCTTTGCACAGGGCGCGCCTCGCTGGCCTAGATGGAGGGGTAGTAGATGCGAACCTGACCTCCGCGATGACTGGACTGTGGTCGTGGGACTGATGCCGCTGTCGAAGCCGTTCTCCACGTAGCAGTGTTGTACGCAATCGTAGTAGATGTACTTCATCATGCTATAGTCCATGCACTTGTCTTGGCAGCCGGCTGCTCGGTAGGTCGGCCAAGCGTCGTAGTGCTGCGCCGGCTGCTCGGTAGGTCGGTTCAGAATCCTCCTCCTCATGCTCTTCCTGTCTCTGCTCCTCCTCCTGCTCCTCCTCCTCTTCCGCCTCCTCCGCCTCCGCCACCTTCTCCTCCTCCAACTCCTTATGTTCCTCCTCCTCCTCCTTCTCCTCCTCCTCCTCCTCCTCCTCCTCCTCCTCCAACTCCTCCTCCTCCTCCTCGCCCCCTCCCTTTCCTCCTCCTCCTCTCCTCCTCCTCCTCCTCATCCTCCTCCTCCTCCTCCTCCTCCTCTCCGCCTCCGCCCCCGCTCTCCTCTCCTCTCCTCCTCCTCCTCCTCCTCCTCCTCCTCCTCCTCCTCCTCCTCCACCTCCTCCTCTCCTCCTCCTCCTCCTTCCTCCTCCTCCTCATCATCATCCTCATCCTCATCCTCATCCTCATCCTCATCATCATCATCATCATCATCATCATCATCATCATCATCATCATCATCATCATCATCATCATCATCATCATCATCATCATCATATCATCATCATCATTCATCATCATCAGCAGCATCAGCATCAGCATCATCATCACATCAGCATCATCATCATCATCATCACATCCATCATCCATCATCATCATCATCATCATCATCATCATCATCATCATCATCATCACATCATCATCATCATCATCATCATCATCATCATCATCATCATCATCATCATCATCATCATCATCATCATCATCATCATCATCATCATCATCATCATCATCATCATCATCATCATCATCATCATCATCATCATCATCATCATCATCATCATCATCATCATCGTTATCATCAGTAGCAGCAGTATCATCATCATCATCATCATCAGCAACATCATCATCATCATCATCATCATCACCAACACCACCGTACTCATCATCATCAGCAGCAGCAGCGGAATCGCAGCACAGCAGCCTCATCATCAACGTCGTCATCATCAGAATCATCATCATCATCATCATCATCATCATCATCATCATCATCATCATCATCATCATCATCATCATCATCATCGTCATCATTAGCACCATCATCACCATCATCATCACCATCCTTTCCAGCATCATCAGCAGCATCATCAGCAGCATCATCAGCATCATCATCATCATCCTCAGCAGCAGCAGCATTATCATCATCCTCATCATCAGCATCAACAACATCATCATCTTCATCACCACCATCATCATCAGCATCATCATCAGCATCAACATCGTCATCATCATAAGCGGCATCATCATTATCATCAGCATCAGCATCATCCTCAACATCATCATCGTCAGCATCATCATCATTATCATCATCGTCGTCATCATCAGTATCAACATCACCATCGTCATCAGCATCGTCATCTCCATGATCGTCGTCTTCATCATGATCAGCATCAGCAGCAGCACCAGCATTATCATCATCAACAGCATCATCATCATCGTCAACATCATCATCAGTATCATCAACATCATCATCATCACCCCCATCGTCAGCATCATCATGATCGTCGTCGTCATCATCAGCATCATCATCGTCATCGTCATGATCGGAATAATCACCAGCATCACCATCATCACCACCATCAGCATCATCAACATTAGCAGCATCAGCATCAGCATCATCGTCGTCGTCGGCATCGTCACCATCATCACCATCGCCATCGTCAGCATCACGATCATCATCAGAAGCAGCAGCAGCATAATCCGAGCCATCCCCATCAAGATCAGAATCATCATAATCAGCATCAGCATGATCATCAGCAGCATCATCATTATTAGCATCATCGTCAGCAGCATCATCAAGTCAGTAGTCAGCATCATGATCATCTTCAAAATTCGAAGCATCAGTCTCAGAATCATCATCAGCAGTAGCGTCATCATCACCATTATCAGTAGCATCGTCATCAGCATCATCAGAATCATCATAATCAGCAGCATAATCATAATCAGTTTGATTATGTGCATCGACATCACCATCATCAGCATCATCATCATCCTCATTATCATCAGCATCGTCATCTGCAGTATTTACATCATAATCCGCATCACCACCATCATTTCATCATCATCTTCATCGTCCTCACAGTCATCATCATCATCATCATCATCATCATCATCATCATCATCATCATCACCATATCAATCTCCTCCATCCCTTCTCCTTGTGAAGACCTCCTCCCTGTCGCCCCCCCAGACGTGTCCGTAGGACGGGTCCAACGTGTGGCCTGAGACTTCCTCACCATGTATGATCCTGAAGCTTGAAAAGTTCAACAGCTTCAAGGACTCAAAGTGGCTCGTTTTGAACATATGGCTCTCGCCTGAGCGCCGCACACATTTCTAATAAATGCGCACAATAGCCTTAAGAATGCAAGGAGGCCCTTTTTCGCAAAGTGGCTCTCGCTTTAGCGCCACGCACATTCGTCTTTAAAAGTTTGCGACAGACTCAAGGAAGGAGGACGGTTGCTATCCTTGAGGTGGTTCTTGCCTTAGCGCCGCACACATTCGTTGGAGAGCCGCGCTACTGTTTCAATGATTCGCATGGCTGAGATCCCAGGAATGCCATTCTGGAGAGATGTACGATTGTCCAGACGCATGTTGACTCGCGGCATAGAAGACCCAGGAATGATGCTTTGGCAAGATTAGGGCTTCTCGAATAATTGCCTTCCAACGGGGCACCTCCACCAAGGACAAAAATAAAAGTAGGGACCAATGAAGAAAGAACTTGGAGGGAGGGTTTATTGCAACATCTCGATGCGTCTTGGAATTACAGTGGGTTTTCCCCTCCTCCTCCTCCTCCTCCTCCTGCTCCTCCTCCGTCTCAACATCATCCCAATCCTTCCCTTGTCAACCTCCTCCGTTCCATCCTCTTTCTCCTTCCTCACCCTGAGCCTCCTCAATGTCATTGCATCTCCTTTCTCTGGCCTTCCCTCGCTCATTCCTTGTCCTCCTCCTGTCATAACCCTCGTCCTTCCACATTCGAGGAGGGATGGCGGCATAAGAGGAGCCGGAAGCCTGGGACAGTTTCTTGTGAATCATGTATTTGAATTCGCCGCAGAGCATGCTGCCTCCCTTTTTAGCTACGGTGGTGGCGCTCTGCTGCCATCCAATCCTTCACTCACTCACCTACTCACTCACCCACTCACTGCCTCCCTCTATCCATCCATCCGTCCATCCATTCATCCTCCGTCCTTCCTTCCCTGTATCCCATCACTTCCGCCTTCGTTCCCCTTCCCCCCAGCTTCTCATCTTCTCATATCCCTGATCCACTCACTCATTTTGAGGTTACGGTAAGCAATTGGGCCACGGATCTGGTGAAATTCAAATTTTGGCGTGCGTCGGCTCAGTCTGACCTCAGGTATTGGGCTTAGGTTTGGGCGCTAAGTATTAGGTTTGGGCGCTAAGTATGGGTTTGGGTGAAGGCTAGGCTGAGGAGCATGAGATATTGTGGTTAGACTGACAGCGACAGACTAAGGTAAACGAAGGGATACTCTTGGAGATAATAGTCAGGGTCAGCCTTATGGTTAGGTAACGAGCGCTGTCAGGGTTGGGCTCACGGTATAATTCGAGACGAAATATGTCAACTGGGTTAATCGTGGACCACGGAATCGGAATCTGGATTCAACGTCTAAGGTTCAAACTGAGACCGTAAAGAGCAGCATGCGGCCACTGTGCTCAGTCAGAAGTGGGGAAGGAAGGAGAGAACGTGAGGAAGGAGCACATAGAAGCGTGATGCGTAATCAAACGGGGGGACTTTGTACGCTGAAGCTGGCGGGCGAGGAGGAACAGGCGGCAGAGGAGGATGACGAAAAAAATTGAAAGAGCTGAAAAACCAAGCGAAGAAGAAGGGAAACGGAAGGGGGGCAACGACGAGGAAGAAACCGGATCCTGAAATGTGGCCCACGCTTGAGCGAGTGCGCTTTTTCTGGTCGAGTGGGGCAAAACGCCGATCCTGCAACGTGGCCAACGCTGCATCGAAAGCACATTGTTGGAAGGGCGTGAACATTTTGGTCGAAAAATGATGTGTGAGACTAGCGGAACAGGCGGCCCCCGCGCAGGACAGCATCAGGGGAGAGAGGCGAATGGAGTTCCTATAGTATTTGCGGAGGGAGGGGGCGGGAAAGGGGGAGGACTATCACGAGGACGAAGACGACAACGAGGAGCACCAGAGAAGCATCAAGCAGACCTTCTCAATAATCCGCCGCCCGCGCGTAAATTCGCTCGAGACCCGAAAAAGATCGGGTTTCCTCTTTCGTCTTTCCTCAAAATCGTTCTGAAGTCTCGAGACGCATCTGGAGGTCCTGGGGAATCCCCGTTGTTACCTCCAGAGGTGGTATCCTAGAGACCTGCAAAAATCAAGAATCTTAACACGCCTCGATTATCTGCATTCGATCCTCGATCCTTCTCGATCCTCCTCCTCCTGTTCCTCCTCCTCCACCCCTATCCGTCCTCCCCCCTCCCCCTCCCCCCCAGCGTTTTGCAAGTTACCCGTAAGGATGGGAGGCTTCGTAGCCGAATTGATCGGCAAAATGTGTGTTTGATCATATTGTTGCTCTTACTCTTCATGTTCATCCTCTAACAGTCTCTTGCTCAGGCTCATCTTGTGGACTGGTGATGTACTTCTTGTTGCCATGGCGAGACATGTGCATAGAGTCCGTTCAGCTTGTGGATACGACAGACGACGAGACCCGGCTGGCCGGCTGGGCGCGCGCGGGGCGGGCGGGGCGTTCCCTTGCCATCGCAGCCAACGCGCAGCTGCGGGTAGATCACTGCGCGCTGCTTAGGCACGCAAAGGGGGTCACTAAATCAACTCGCCCCGCGGCCTTCCCGGCGAGCACCACCCGCACGGGTGGGCGGCGCCGATTTGCCAACACGTCCTGCAACGCAACGCCCGGCAGGCAGAACCCCCGCTGGCCGGCTCGCCATGCACTCAGACGATCGGTGCATAGCACCCGCGTGCTACGGCGGCTCATTGCATCCATTGTGGACGCACTTGAACCGCGATTGTGAGTCTCGTCGGGGCACTGTCAGCATAGCCGCGCTTCCCCCCTCGTTCCCCCCCCCCCACCTCCAACTGTGATCGATGCGGCTCCAGCTGCCACCATGCCAACTGTCCGAGCCCCAGCTCCAAGACGACCACCAGTCCCCGGCACCTCTCTGCCACGGAGGGGAGGTGTCCGCAGTCTGCTGCCCCGCGTCGGTACACGCGCGCCACGGGCGAAAATCCCCCGCGCGGCGCCGCGCGGCATCTGCCTCGGCACGCCATGGGGCGCCCAAAAGAAAGTCGCGGGCTGCAAGCGGCCTCGCGGCAGGTGCGGAACTCGAAGAGACAGCCCCGCGCTCTAGGACGTGCCCCACTGCGTCGGGTTCTCGGCTCGGCTCCGCCTGGATTATTGCTGCTCATCTGGCGCGCGAGCCGACCCCGTTCTCCCCGCCCTTGCCCGCGGCGTCATCCGACGTTCTCGCTGCGGCGGCGCGGCTCTCAGGCTTCGCAGAAGTCGGCTTCTTTGCCCCCATTGGCAGATGGCTCGCGAGAGAAGGCGCCAGCCCCGACAGTCGGTTGGTGTCTGTGCCCTCGTTTCACGCGCCATCGGCATTGGGGCCCTCGGGAGTTCTGCCCGAGGCCAGCGATCCACGATTTCTTTCTCCATGGCAGCTGTCAGTTGGCTGAGCGGTTCGACTTTCCTGGCCCCTGGGGACGTCGCACACCATGCGACCCATCCAACGCTGGGCTCATCATAGCAACGTTCAGCTGGACGGGCATAATCCCAAACAAAGGGGACCAGGATGGCATAGCCCCACCCCCACCCATTATCCCCCTGCTGACGCGCGGCCACCGCGCCCTCGGATGGACTACCGCATCCTTCCCTGTCGCAGGCGCATGGAGGTGGTTGTTCTGGAACTTGATCCATCTGCGCGCCAGGCTCCTCGCCGCTTCCAGCTTGCAGGGATGCCGCGGCACGGGAAGCTCGTCATCTGGGGACGTAGACAACCTGGCAAAGACTGTCATGATGTTGCTGTGAAACGCAGACTTGCCCTCCAACGCGTTTTCTCTGCGGGTAATTCTGCCCGCAGCGCCAGCGTCTTTCCACTTCTGCTGCGTCCTTGCTTGCGCGCGATCGGCGTCGGCGCTCGTACACCTCCTCGCCGCGGGGTCACGGACATAGTCATGGCGATTCCGTCTGGCTAGACCGATGTCCCGGACTGCAATTGCCCTAGACTTCCGTTTGGCTAGACCAATGACCGGATTCCGTTTGGCTCGTCGTTAGTCGGGCTCGGAGAAGATAGCCCCGCACTGCAGTTGCCCTACGCGTAAGACAACTCAGTGCCCCCATCCGATTGCGGCAATCGCTGCTGCACAGGAGGTCGCCTTTGCCCCATCTATTGGGCGCGCATAGCGCGGCCTTTCTCCGCGGAAGCGAGCTCATCGCGAACACCCTCGTTGGGTGTGCGATACAACTCCTGATGCTGCTTAACCCAGTCAACGCCAGCCGCGTCGGAATCGGTGTAGACTTTGAGCGCAGCGCACCGACGGCCATGGACCAACGCCCAAGCTGCCCGAGCACGCTGCATCCCCGATACAGTAAGCCGCATAATATGATGACTATCGCTCCACTCGGGGCGGAACGCGGTCGCCAGCGCGCCGTCACGCTGCACTCAAATGTCATGGTCCTTGAAGATGCGAGGCTCAAAGGCGAGCGCGTGGGCCTCCGAGAGCAGGCACGGATCATCCAGACCAAGAACACTGGCATCGAATGCCAGGCCAGCAACCGCTATCGCCCATCCTCCAGGTCTAAGCCACGTCGGCAACTCCCCGCGCATTTCGCCGCACTCGCCGCCCCATGTTTTCTCGACCAGCTCGACCGCCCCATGGGATCCCCATTCTCCATTCCAAACAACTGCGTCCTTCGGGGCCTTGTGCGGTCCGAGCTGAGCAGACAGACAGGTAAGGAAGCTGTACTGGAGGCCCATCTGCGGCGATGCGATGTGCCCGGTCATATACCTTTTCATCGAGGCATCGTCAAGGGGGATGACCATCGCCTGATGGGAGTACGTAGCCGCCTCATCGTAATGCGCATGCGCTTTGGGCCAACGACCCGTACCGACTAGCCCATGCAGGCGCAGAACAACAACGGCACTCTGGCCATGGGCGCCATCGCCGGTGTTCCTCTCTCGACATAGTCGTCCTCTGTCGGTTTGCGCCCGAAGCTCTCGTCCCAATCGTCAGGCCCAGGAGTTGGGCCGTCGTCGGCGTTCGCCATTTTCACGCGTTGTTGGAGGGGACCTATTACGGGGCCGACGAGAAGCGGCGTCTCTTTCTGTTCATTTTGTGGTTAGAGGTTACGTCGACTAAATCCCTCCAACGTTTATGACAATGACTTCGGTTTCGATGATTAGACGGCTCTCGTACTTGTATCGTGGTAGCAGTACGGCAGAGCAGCCCAAGATCCTTGAGCATTATGATACCGCTGAGAAGGATGCAAACACGATAGATCGGCAGCCTGTCATTGTGGAGTACATTACTACATCTACGAAGTCGGTGCGGCATCAATTCAGAATTCGACGCCCCCACCGACAGTCGCGGCAGCGGCTGGGACAAGAGGTTCGTTGTTCTATCACGAACACAGGTGGTCTGGATTGGAGCAGGCTCGACAATCGAGACAAGCTCCAGATGTTTTTTCGAGAGCAGCGGCGGCAGCATGTACAGATATGTCTCCTCTCAGAGCTCCACAACGGCACATTCGCGCTGGACAACAATACCCCTACGATCGTGAATATCGAAGAGTTCGTTCTTATTATGACTGAGAAATGTGGTTTCTCGCTATCGATGCCTGCCCAGATCGCCTGGCGCACGGCATCCTCCACGCTTGTATCGGCTGGATCTCTGGTTACCCTGTGGGGTGATCGATGTGTTGCTATTCCAGTCTTGCTTGAAGGACATTATATGGTGTGGGTGGTCTCAGTATATATCCCCACGGGAGGTACGGCGGGCTACAGGTCACATGTGTACGATGACCTCTCTCAGCTCCGCCACCGGTGCCTCCAGCTTGGCCAAGCTCCAGTCTTAGCGGCAGGGGATTGGAACGGACACGTCGGACAGGACACCACACCGAACGACATACAATTGGGTGGGCAGCTGATGAAACAAAAGACAACGGATGGGGGAAAGGCATTTCTTCGCTGGCTGACGACCACGAATATGATCAATACATATTCATGTTATACCATACTGTCTCGGGGCACGTGGAAGCACAGAAATAGAACCTGGTATGAGCTCGACAAATATGCTATGGATCGTGAATTACACAAACAAGTATTGGGTATACATCTAACGTCTCGGGGCATCTCGGACCACATGAGCAAACAGCTAGGACCTCAGAGTGCCCCTTGCAGGCTCCAAGTCCCGTAGACAAGCACGCAAGCAGTTTCATCTTCAATGCGCACGCAAAACCGAAGAGCAAGCAACCAAACCCCTGCTTAGTATATATTGATATCGTGGCCCATCGGCACAAGCACTCGAACTTCGGCGTGAGTATCCGGAACAAGTTGAACAACTTCTTAGAGACGACCCCGCTTGGGACCCCCATCGAGGCTCACCTGCACATCGCGTACACAACACCGAGCAGGCGCGGCACATTCACATCTTCACCCACGGCTCGGGCACGGAGGAAGGAGCAGGATGGGGGATGGCAGTACTAGAAGCGAGCACGATACACTGGACAGATTATCACGGCCCTGTGGTTACCCTTCAGAATGAGAACCTCAGGCCCCTTGTCTTGGGAGCGGAAATGCTCACGAATAACACGGGCGAGTTATCTGCTATGATTATGGCAATGTGGCGGATTCTTGAGAATACTACTTCAGATGACGTGATTACTATTCACTATGACCCACAGTATGCTATGAATATGATTGTTGGCAACTGGCGACCTGGATCTAATCGTAAGTTGATATCAACGGGCCGAGCTTTCTATCGACGGGTTCGCCGTCTGCGAGACTTCGCACTCGCACATGTCAAGGGACACAGTGGCGACGCTGGCAACGACCACGCAGATACCAACGCAGACTTGGGCGCCAAGCAGAAGTTGAAGCTTTGGGATCTCATCGGCAGGCCGGCGTCAGATACGCAAGTCCCAGGCGGGTGCTCCTCGAGCCCGACCTGGGCTACGTCGCCACGCGCTGCAGCAGACGGCGTCAGGACGCAACCTCGGGAAGGCGTCGGATCGCAAGTCCCAGGCGGGTGCTCCTCGAACCCGACCTGGGCTCAGTCGCCAATGGTTGCTGAATCCCAGTCGGTTCTCGTCGGTGTCAGAGCGCAAGCTGAATTTCGGCCTCCACCTGGACTACCTCCACCTGGAGATCACATGGATCAGGAGTTTCACGATCCCTTCGATGATATTGAAGGTATGTTCGCCGAACCCCCTGATGATGATGGACCACCAGACCCTGAACCTATGCAAGTTGAAGTGTTGGACTCTCCTATCGATCCTGATTGTAGATTTGTGGATGCA
This sequence comes from Prorocentrum cordatum, assembly GCA_963575745.1. NCBI lineage: Eukaryota > Dinophyceae > Prorocentrales > Prorocentraceae > Prorocentrum > Prorocentrum cordatum. The sequence goes on from CAUYUJ010018860.1 coordinate 716,550, forward strand.
ATATGTGAAGCTGATGTGGATACGGAAGCTACCCCGCCACCTACACAGATGACGTGGTCGAAGTTAGCTCAGCATATGGTCACAGCGGCAGAAGACGTTCTTGGCCGAGGAAAATCACACGCCCAGGTTGGCACCCCGTTCTTGGAGGAAGACATGCAGAAGATAATAGCCCTTCGACGGAAACGAGTTCAGACTTGGGAAGCTTGGCAACGTGCAGCGACCTTGTCAGATGAGCAGCGCTATCGTGATGAGCACCGCTCGTTGGGCCGTCAGATCTGTCGCCTTAAATATCGTGCACGCCATCGTTGGGTGAGGCCGATCATAGACGATTTGATGTCTTTCGCAGCTTCGAACGACTGGGGTGCCCTCTATCGGGACCTCAAGCGGCTCGGCGTATATGCTCAAGACCGTAGTCGTGAGGGGCAGGAACAGTTGACTGCAAAGAAGATGATCAATCATTTAAAGAGCGTATCGGGACTTCCTGGACATGTCGAGGATACTACCTTGGAGCGTGGTTTACCAACTGTACCAGTCCAGGATGATCTTGGACTCCTTCCCACACGTGATGCAGTTCGGTATTGTCTATTGGCCATGAAGGAGTCCACGGCGGGAAAAGATGAGGTGACCGTCAGCATGATTAAGTACGCAGGTAAATATATGATTGAGGAGATATTATGTTGGTCCAAAGTATGTGGCGTACTCATTATACCCAGTGGGAGGGAGTACCAAAGCTGCGCTCGGGGTTTTACTTTGGAAAGGGAAAGGGAGCCGCACCGACCCGAACGCTTACCGCCAGATCGTGTTGATAAGTATTATACTTCGTTTGATTGCCCGTTTGGTAGCTCAGCGTCTACTTTCGCACGCTGAAGAGCACCACCTTCTGCCTCCCACCCAGTTTGGTTTCCGACGTCATCGTTCAGTTGCAGGCCCGATTTTGACTGTGAGGATCCTCTTGAAGGCAGCGAATGAAGTTGATTATCGCAAAAGTGAGGCCCTCGATCCATTAGTAGCCACTTGCGCCGACATTATGAAGACGTATACCCGTGTGGTCAGGGAAGCAGTATATGCATATCAGAAACGTCTCGGGATCCCAGAAGCCCTAGACATTGTTATGACTCATAACATTGTCTAGGGCTTCTGGGATCCCTATATTAAGATACACCATATCAATTAAAAATGAAGGGGCCTATAGGAAGATACACCATATCAATTAAAAATGCGTGACGGATTCTCCGACGTATACACACTGGCCCGCGGGTTTAAAGAGGGCTGTCCATCGGCCCCTGTGGCGTTCAAAATTTCTCACGCGTCTGCTATGCACGATTTTCGCACACAAGCTCACGCTGCTGGACATGACGGTATTGCATGTATAGATCTGGCGCACACCGAGTTCGATATCGGCGCGCGCATTCGTAGGCCGGCCCAGGTTCGTAACCAGGTCCTGGCAGAGCACCCCGTGATCAAGTTATTCGAGTTGATGTTTGCAGACGACACCAACCTGCTTTCCTGTAAGTCACGCCGCCCCGAACAGGAACGCCTCCTGGAACAAGCACTAGGATCCTGGTCCGAAGCAGTACACCCAGACAAGTACGAACGACTGCGTGCCGGCCCTGAGTTGACCCCAGAATTCTCAGAGCTGCGAGGTTCCTGGGGGCCTGGCTGCGCAGTGACGGGAAAAATTCCACGGACTCTGAAAAGCGCCTCCAGAAGGCGGGGGTGGTATGGCGAAAGCTTTGTTCGCAACTCAGTCGTTTGAAACTTGACGTCAAGCACCTGGGGATGCTCTTCAAGGTCACGGCTATGGCCTGCTTGCTCTTCGGCTGTGAAAGCCGTACTTTTACTAAGTTGGAGCTTCGACGCTACAAGGGCTTTATCAATAAATGTATGCTGGGACTCTTGCACCAGCGCCGTTCCCGCATGCATGATGACCAGAAGGCGATGCAGGATCTCAGGCGGCAGCTGAATTTGGATATGGTAGATATTCATATTGACTGGAGGAGGTTGCAGTTCTTAGGCCATCAGATGAGGCTCCCTCCTGAACGACTGGATCGTCAAATTTTATGGCTTCATCCAGAGGAAGAGTTTACCTCGGTCAAGACCTTTGGTGGCGCAAGGCTTAGGATTCGTACAGTACTGTGGCAGAAAATTAAAGTCCTTATGCAGTATTATGATATTCCCGAAGAGTGTTGGCGGGAGGAGTGGGCGGGCCTAGCACAAAATCGTCTTATATGTGCCAAACTTATGCGTAAGTGGAGGCACGGTCGTCGACTTGAGGCCAATCGGGATCTTTGGAAGGCTCGTCATGCTGTCGGAGGCCCTCGAGAACAACAAGAAAGTCGTGCCCTTCGCCTTAACCTCGAGCAGGGTAAGATGGCCATTATTTCGTCGGGCCTTTGCTTATGCAAATTCTGTGGGCATTATTGGTTGGGAGGGCTACAACAAGCAGATTCAGCACTGTGAACGCCAGGACCCCGCGGCCCGAATTCGGAAAGCAAAAATCCGAGAGCAGGCCCAACCAGAACTTCGGGAGCAACATAATCTTCCAGAGGCGTCTCGGGGAGTCGAGGGGTTCTTCGAGGTTCCAGCAGGCTTTCCTCGTCAGCAGCACCGTCGTCCCCGAGGCAAACAACCCCGCCCACCTGTGCCTACCCAGCCTGCTCAGCCTGCGCAGCCAGCGCAGTCAGCCAGCCCCAGTACCAGCGCAGCAGCAGCGGCCCCACCATGTGTCTCGGGGGCCCCAGCTGCGATGCTGCGCCGCCCTGCAGCAGCCACTCCCCCCCTCTGTCCCTGCCCCAGTATCTCAAGAACCCTCTGAAGTACCTCCACCACCTCCCGCTCCTCACCCTGCCCCGCGTGCCGCACGAGCCAAGCCGAAGGCGGGGGGGCGCCGCGTATAGGCGGTGGTCTCAGAGCCACCTGGAGGGTGGACTTCAGACGCGGGCAAGACGCGGCTCGCGGACCTGATGGCTCGACACCCCATTGATGCTCATATCTTGGAGCAAAAATGTGATGCCAGCAAGTGTCGGAATTGTCGTTCATGCGTCAGATGTACCGAGTACGGTTATTGTATGGGTGGGAAATAGCGGGAGTTATGGTGCAAATCATGTTCACGATGTCACACATGTCTAGCAGCCTGGTCAAAAAGCATATCAGAATCAGGCCCCCCTGGATGGTTCCAGAATCTGGTATCACGTACGCAGACTGATGGTCTCCCTCCTCCTACACAGCCTAGTAACATACCCATGCATGTGTGCCCTTCTTGCCGAAAGGAGTTCTCGAACGACGAAAAAGGTAAGCTGGAACAGATATGTCACAGGAAACTATGTCCTCGCATGCCGTATGATATGTGGTTAACTCGCACACGCATGCTCACTCGCACAAAAATACGCGAGCACCCGTGCGCACACTGCGGCACGTACTGGGCGAACCCACACGGACGAGCACGGCGCGAACGAGGGTGTAGAGAACGCCGTGAAACTTTCGGACTACGTCTTAATACACAGCGCTAGCATCGTACGCTTGCAGCAGCACGCGATCCCCCAGCGAAGTTCCATCCGTGCATGTATCATACCCCCCCTGTTGATTGAGCTTATGACAGCGCGTGCCTTTTGCTGTCCCATCGTCGTCAGGCTCAAGTCAAATTGAGAATATTATCATTTTTTGTTATTGGAAGCTCCTGGTCACAGCACTTATGGCCGACCTGCAGAAGTGTCTCGACGCAGCCATGGCCAAGGCGGCAGAGGCTCGCGGCAATGTCGAAGAGGGGAAGAAGGATGAACCCGCGATGCAGGCTGGCCCCGGGGCTCCTGACACCAAGGCCCGGAGAACGACCGACAGCGGGGACCAGCCTGATGAGGTCAACGCCATGTTCCTCCGAGACTATTTGAACTTCAAGGCTGCAGCTCGCCCAGCCTTGGCGGCGAAGCAGATTGTATTTCTTCTGAAGTCAAATGCCAGCGCTGCCGCCTTCCACGCTATGATCCAGACATACGTTGACCAGAAACCCGAGATTACCGAGGAGATGCGGAAGCCGAAACTTCCCCAAGCATCCCCTTGATATGGCCAAACACACGCTCGCGTTCAATTTTGATGTTGAGAATCCTCACTCCCGTTATCATGGATCATGCTCAGAAGAACCCGCAAGATACTGCTGGCGAGGCTGCTGCTACAGCGTTGAAGCAGCTCACCACTACGCCAGCAGCTCAGATCAAGTTTTGGGTGGGAGAATTTACCTCTCCCTATTTGAAGCCTCTTACAGATCGCACGTGGAAGTGGACGCTTACATTTACTGACTTCACGCCATATGTTTTTCTTGAGGCGCTTGCGAAGATTATTGCGTGGAGAGACCCAACGAATGGCATCGTCCTCGGGCTTGCTCGCAGTTTCCAGACGGTGGACGAACAGCAGTTGCGGGGAGCACTCAAGTCCAAGCCGAAGGGTGGTCGAGGGAAGGGGAGAGGGGGCCGTGGTCAGCGATGTCGTCGGCGCCTGGCCCCTGGTCGGAGGCGACTTCAGCCAGCCCAGGGGCCAGAACGACGGCCGCCCCGAAGGAAAGAGGCGATCTGCATCTCGGAGCTGGTACATCTTCCAATGGCCTGAAATTTGACTACTATTTCGATGGAGTGGTTCACACTTGGGCAGATGGGCCAGAATTTTACTATGGCGCGAGTTCCCCTTCGGTGGGTGGCCCACCCTGTCGATCGCCATCGACAACAATTTTGTCAAAAACCTTCAAGATGTCACGGAGTACCTCATGGTTGACGGCACGAAGGACATGTTGGACGGGGGCTTCGGCGCTCGCTTCGAGGTGGGCGTCCTGTTTGACAGCGTCATCAGGATTGTCGAGGGTTCCGAGAGCTATACCATCTTCTACACGACATTTTCACGCCCAGAACCTGGACAGCGCTGCGAGGCAGTTGAGCGAGGGCGCGCGCAAGGCGCGCCCACACTTCGTCATGGCCCACGTCATCCAACATCTTGACAATGACGGACGCCTCGACCCACTGCCCAACAGCTGCGGACGCGAGCTGCACTGTGCATCGCCAGATTAACCCAGCTTCCTCCAAGCCCATGCCCGCGCACCACGCAAGCGCGCGTAGTTCACAGGCCAGGTTCATCGGGATAAGCTGGAACTCGGCAGATGGGAGGCAGCGCGGCTCGACCGTGTTATTTTGGGCGCGCAAGAATCGTCGGGCCTCTGCTCCGTCATCAGCTGGCAAGCGTCGCAAGAACTTGAGCAATGGGTCGCCTGCCAAGCCCCGCGCCCACTTAGCGCCCGCTTCTCGTAATCACTGCCTCTCTTCTCTCGGTCTGCAGAGGACTCTGGGCCAGCATCGCGATGCTCTTACAGCTGCCATGCCAGCTCAATCGGGATGGCACATAGCGGCCCGCCGTCGTCGCCCCCAATGAGCGGAGCATCATGTTCGTCCTTCTCTGGCTCTCCCATCTCTCGTTCTTTGCTTGCACTCACTTATCGAGAGTCGCCCCTTCTTTGGCGGAGTCGGCACCCCATCGAGGCAGAAGCACTTCAACACGAACGCGCGAGGAAGCTCGTTGGAGAGCACGTCCAGGGGGATCAGCTCGAGAGGTCCTCTGCGAAGTATAACCTCGGCTTGCTTTTCCACAGATTCATCTTGTTTCTCGTGCGCATTGTCCGACTTCTTACCCCCCCCCCCCGCCGGGCCCTGGATCGCGACCTGAACCCAACGCCCTGCCACGTCAAGCGGCGGAGGCGGAGGCGGGGCATTCTCTTCGTCGGATGCCTCCAAGTCGACCAAGTCCGGGCACTTCTTAGCGGATGATTGCCCTCGCTTGGGTTTCGTGTTTCGGGGGGTTCTTGATGCTGCGCTGGCGTCGCAGCTTCCGGGGGCTGCCCGTCGACGCGCGCCCGCGTTTCCGCCTGCGCCGCCCGATTGCCCCCGGCGCCCCTCGCGGTCGCAGCGATTCCGCGTGCTTCGGACCACTCTCTCGATGGAATTGGCGCGGCATCCAATTGCGTCTCCGCGCCAACATTGTCACGGGCCACCGCCGCTGTCCCGAACTGCCCGGCCCCCACTGCTGCGGCCTGAAGCACGTTGCATCAGGCGCGCGGGGCCCGCGATAGTCGGCGGACTCCGCGGCGAAAAACTCTGCGCACGGACTTGTCAGGCGGCCGCTGGCGCTTCTCTCCTGGCGGAGAGTCTTCGCACCCTGGCCCAATTGAACCTTGCACCGGGCATCGCTGGGGAAGACAGTTGTCTCGCCCCCCTCTCCATGCACGAAGGTGACGCGCTTCCGCTGGAGACTCTCGAGTCCGAGGAGCGCTGGGAAGTCTGCACCGATCCCTGCAGCAAAATTGGCCGCATAAATTTCCTGCTGGCGTTTCCGCGGGTAGTCGCAGGCACTGGGAAACTGACCCATCGCCCCAATATCACTGATCCTGCGCCTGCGCCACTGACGTAGAGCGTTTCCGCAAGGTCACGCCTCGCCGTCTGGGAGCCGTAGCGCTTGGCCAACTCATCGAACTGAGTTGCTACATTCTGACCGACGACATCGACGTCGGCGCCGATGCCCGCCAATATTGGCAGCCCCCCAACCGGCAAGACAAACTTAAAAGGCCCTTGCGATGAGACCTTGTTGTTCGAACAACGAGCAGCGCTCCCGCTGCTCAGCATGAGCACTGTCTCTTGAGTAGAGCTGGCGGGGCAGTGCGCACTTTGCGGCGATTCGATATGGCGCGGCTGCCCCGCCCGTGGCGGAGGGGGCCAACGCCGGCCCATGCCTTGGATAGCGTTCTGCTGCTGACGCCGCTGCTGCTCGAGCCTGTTCAACAACAGACTGTTGGCGGGGTCGTGCAATATCGGCACGCGCGCTGGTGTCGGGCTATAGGCATGGGTATGCTCCAGCATCGCGGTGGCCTTCTGGCGCAACGCGCTGTCTGGCGAGCCCCCTCGCAAACACGCATCGTCTGGCGTCTGGCGGCCCCCTCGCGAGCGGGCAGCGCGACGTTGCGCTTCGCGGAGCCGGCGCTGCAGTTCCGCGACTTGCGACTGCAGCGAGATGAACTCGATTGCCCGGGTAGGCCGCGAGCCCCCCCTCCGGAGGCCAGCACAAGCATAGGATGCCACGACGGCGCCGGCGCCGCGGCACACTGCGCAAGGCGCTTCAATAAGGGAGCCCCCCACTGCACTTCCTAAATTCATGTCCGAGATGACTGGAGCCTGAGTGTCCGGCCTGAGCCCCCCCTGCCTCTCCGATGTAGTTTCCGAGGAATTGCAAGCCGGGGGAAGCACGAATGCGATGGACAGCGCATCCGCACCCCTCTGCGCGCCTCCGCGCCCGATCCTCTCAGTCGCTCCTGCGTTGGCTCACCTTGCATCGTTGCGTGACAGCGCAGTGGCGAAGGGGCCCCACTGGGCCGCCGCGTTGGTCTGCACGGCGAGGCAGATGCCACCGACGCCTTCAGTGTCGGGGCCTGCGGGTGCAACAAGTGACGCACACGCTGCATTCACTTGCGCATCCGCGCCCAATGGCGCGGGCCAGCAGGACACGTGAAAGCGCAGTGCTGGGTCTACCACGCAGATGGCCGACATCCGGAAACACCTCGGTGGTCTCCCTGATGCACTTGTTAGGCGGGATGGCACGACCTGCGCGCGCCCCCCCCCCCCCAGTACTCCGCGGAAGTTTTCGGCGCGCATTGACGCATCCATCGGAGGTGGCTCTGGAGCGCCAAGAGGGGAACCACATGCTGGGACCTACCTGCGGCCGCGGGGTAAGGACTCGGGCCAGGACCCCGCGCGCAAGGCGGAGCCCAGTCGCCAATCCAACGCTCGAGCCCGCCCGTCGAGTCGATCCCGAAGGCTTTCATATCTTCGATGACCTCAGGTTGTTCCTGCCGAGTGAAGCGCTGCCGCTGGTAGCGAGGGTCGCATTGCGCAGGCGCCTCTGGCCCGCCCCCAGGCTGGGTCGCCGTTGATGTTGCAGCAAAGGGCAGAGGGGGCGGCAGCAGGGGGCGTCATGGGCGTCATGTCGCAGTGCAGTGCGTAGATCGGGACGCTGACGCAGCTGCTGCAACCTCTGCAAGTCCCGCGCAGTGACTCCCTGGTCTGGCGGCGTTGCGAACGGCGCCCCAGAGGTACATTGGCTCGCCGGCGAACCTAATTCCATCGGCTCTAACTGGAGAGACCCAGCTGCACACGCCGGTCTCCGCGGAGCCGCCACGCCTCCAGCGGGGCGGGCCGCCTGCTGGAGGCCCGCCGCGGCGGCCCACGGGTCGAGGTGGACCAGCAGGGCCACAGCCGCTTCAATTCCGGCCGGGGACATGGCCCCCCCCCGGCGCTGGACTTGGGAGATGCTGCGACATGGCCGATGCCGACCCATGCTCGGCTTGCGTTTCCGCGACGCGGTTAGGAGCATCCCCGCTGAACCCGCGGATCACATTGATCGGCGCGCCCCCCGGGTCCGCCTGGAGTCCCGCGCCCAGGCCGAGAGGCGCTCTGGGGACATGCCGGCCGATATCCAGATCTTCCTCGGCGAGCGCGCCCCGGCAGTCGCAATCCTCGTCGAGGCGCAGCGGGCTGCGCCAGACCCGATTTGTTGCACTGTCCCGCCACGGCCACCACCTGCGCAGCGTAGCGAGGCGATAGGAGGCCATTGGCGTTGCGGAGGTCAGCAGGACGTCGCTTGCCGAGCTGCCCCACGCCTTCACGCACTCGCGCAACATGCGTGGAAGCGAAACAAAAATGGTACACTCTGCATTCCTGCGGAGACCGCTCCGGATCCGAAGGCCCCCTGGGCGGCACGGGCAGCCACGCATGAACCGGCGCCCTTTTTCCCGTTTGCCGCCGTGGCCACGGCGGGAGTTGCCCTCGGTGCAACACGAAAGGCCGATCTGCATGATGGAGAGCAGATGCTCGACCTTGGCACCACGGACGACATGAAAAATGTCGGCTGCGTCGGTCACGGGGCGCCACGTGCCCTCCAGGCCCACGATGCCTCGCCGGCCGCGGCCATTGGCGGCGCGAATATACAGCCCCCAGTCGCTTGCGCCACCGCCGTAGATCCCCTTGAGCTCAAGGCGTTTAGTCGCCAGGGCGATCCACCATTTCGGCCACCAGCATGCATGTAAGGGTGCGTAGTCCATGTCGCACTCGAGTGGGCCCATACACGCGATGACTGCAAGGTGGCCCTTGGCCCCGCGCTGGCGGGCCATTAGGTCAACCACCTGGGCCCAGCCCTCACCTCAAGCGCAGCAGGAGGGCCTGCGGTGGAAGACTTTCGAAAACATGAGCTCTTCGCGATTGGGACGGGGGCGTTCGTCGGTCTGCACGGGCGGCCCCCCTTCCCCTTATCGGCCTCAGCGGCAGTTTCTCACTGGGAATGTTGCGGGCCCGCCGTCGTTCGTCTTCAGCGCCATAGCTGCAGGGCCCCTCGCGCGCGACATCGCACGCGGCAACTGAGAACCCCGAGGCAAGCAGCGGGCACTTCGCGGCCTGGGCCCCGGTCGTCTGCAGCCCGTTTCTGCGGCGCGCTGGGCGTTTCCGCTTCTGCCGCCCTCGGCAGCGCCTCCGCCCTCTCCGCCTCGCGCGCCCGTTCGGTCAGCGAATCGACGCTGGAGGCCGCGGGCATAAGCTCAAGGGGGCGGAGCTGGCACCAATGGAGGAGCCTTCGCAGCTGCCGATGAGAATGCCCGGCGGCTGGCGCAGTCCTCGCGCATGGGCCCTTGCCCCTGGAGGTCGCAGGCATCAGGAAGGTCTGCCAAGTCGCCGCGGCGCACGCCGCGGCGCTGAGACTCCGCAGACTGGGCGGCCACTGGCTGCCGCGGCAAAGGGGCTGCAGCAGACCCCCTGAATTTCGCGGCAGCGGCAGCCGCGCGCGGACACTCGGGGCGCCCCCGAATGCCAGGCGGCGGGGCCTTTGAGGCAAGCTGCGAACTGGCCCTCGCATCCGCTGCACCTGAAGCGGCCCGCTTCGAGGCGGGCGCGAGGAGCTCCCCTGACAAGGTCCCCCGCCTGCTCCTGGGCCCCAGCGGTGAAGCGGCCTCTGTCTTGGACTCGGATTCGAGACCCTCGGAGTCGTCGGACTATTCGGAATGCGAGGACGTCGGCGCCAGCCTGACAGGCACCCCGACAGCCTCGGCGCGCTCGTCGGCGCCCTTGCCCCTACAGGCGCCCGCCCTGCCTCGACTGGCCTTACTCTTGGCCGACCCTGGCGGCTCAGCTCGCGGGCTGGTGGGCGTCGCTGGCGCAGCGCCAGTGGACGAGGCAGCGCTGGCAGCGCCGATCTCGTTTCCGCTCCTGCCCCCGCCAGCTTCTCCGCCCCGAGCTCCATCGGCGCCCCCGCGGTCATCCTCTTCATCATCACGAGGTTGGCTGATGTACCTTTTGAGCTCGTGATGTCTGGAGGAGCAGCCCAATCTCGGGCAATCCATGCGCGGTCCCGGTCGCTGTAGGGGGCGCGGTCAGCCTCGGGCGCCACTTCGAGATTCTGGGCAACGCCATCTCCGCGGCGCGACCCCCAGGGCGCGATTCCGCGGTCGGGGGGCCTGCTGTCCCGATCCACGTAGGCCGGTGCCCCTGGCAGATGTAGCAATCGCAGATGCTGCAATTGCCACGCAGCGCGACGCGCCCATTGCCCCGCGCATCTTTGGACGCCCGAAACGGGCGCGGAAAAATGGGCACAATGCCCAACAACAAATGTTTGTCCCCAACCAACAACGGCCGCTGTAGGGCAGGCGGCCCTCTGTCTCAGATGGGCACGGGCCGCGGCGGCGCGGACAGCGAGTCCCGTTCAAAATGAACAAGAACTGCTGTTGGGCATCGCACCTATTCTTCCCGTGCCTATCTCGTTCGCGCAGAGCATCGGCGGGCGCGACGGCCTGCGGAAACCCCGGTGACCTTCCCATTCTCGCCACCTTCAAGATTCTGCTTAGAGCGCCAATGACGCACCTGCCCAGGAGCCCCGCCCCCGCGGGCCCAGTTGCCCATCTCCTCCAGGGGCAACAGTGGCCGATGTCCCATTGTCGGGCCCCCCCGATCTCTCGCGGCTCCTACGGGGTTGCGACTTCGAGCGCGCGGGGCTTAACATGTCCTGTCGACGATGGACCTGACGAGGCCCCGGACGACGCCGACCAGGTCGTCGGCCACGATTTTTGGCAAAGCCTGTACGATGCCGTAGCGCGTCCCCGCGCGTTGTCTCACTCGCCGGCGCCATTAGCAGCCCCCCGGGAACTCCATCATTCACTGGGGAGGTCGAGCGATGGGGCGATGGCCATTCGACGCACTTCACGTCCTCAATATTTTCTTGAGCCGCCAAAACGGCAGCAGCATTCAACTGCCCCATGCCCCTTCGCAGCACACTGACTCTGAAAACGGTTGACACGACCGCAATGATTGCATGGCATCCTCTCTCCAACTCGGTCCACTGGGTTAAGTATTCGGCCATTTGCTCTGCCTGCGGGGCGGCGTCGGCCTCGACCCTCTCCCGGGAAGATCCCCTCGTAGTCGGCATCCGTAAGGGCCGCCATAAACGCGGCAAACCCCTTGCCGCGCAGCCGTCGATTGCTGCTTCCACCCTTACCTTGCCCCTTACCCCGTCGGTGAAATGCACTACGGACTGCTGCGCGGACCCGTCGCACGGGTCTCTTGGTGAACCTTCTCCATCGACGCTCAGCGTGCTGATACCCTAGAAATAAATATTCAGCGGTCTCCGCGTCCCCCTGTCCGCTCGGCAAGTCCGCCACATCCACGCGCTCGTTTCCGCCCGATGATAACGCGTCGATATCAATCCCGGAGTCGAACGGCGAGCACACGTTAGAGGTCGAGGCCCATAGGGCGGTTTGACAGCCAGGGGCAACGCGGGATGCAGGGTTAGAAGGCTGTCCCCAGTTTTGGTGCGATAATGATGTTGGGCAGCGCCCGCCACTCCCCTGGCCCTGAACAGTCGCGGCCAACAATGCCGCGGATTCCTCTCGGCCATGCGGGTCGGCAACCCACGCGCTAACATGCGCGGCCGCGTCTCCACCGGCGTTTGCCATGTAGACACGCACGTTTCTGCGCCCCGTTGTTCCCAGCAGCACGATGCCAACGTTGCTGGGGGCACGCTCAGCCAGATGGCCGCAGTTGCGCATACGGTCCAGCACCTCATCATGTTGCCGCTGGCCCCCTGGCATCTGGCCGCTCAGTGGCTGCAGTAACTGCGCGGCTCTGCCGGGGCCGGACCGTAGTGCTCTAAAGAACGCCGTCGTGAACACCTAGAAGTTCGGTGTAGCAGAGCCTACCGGATCGGCTTCTAGGCACGCCATCTCGAACTGGGCGAGGACCGAGTCCGTTCCTTCGCCTGGCTCGGGCCTGAAGTCGACGAGCGCTCTTCCTGAGCTGACGCTCGTGCTCAAAGTTCTCGAATTTGGCGCCTAGGAAGAACATGATGTACGCGGCGGGGTCCGTGTGGACCCCTTGTATGGTCACGACGTAACTGATGAGATGCAGCGGGATTCGCATCGGAATGGCAGGCGCGTTACCCCTGCCAGACCACGCTGCAGGCACAGCAGACTGTCGTTGTGGAACGAAACGGGCACTTGTGATTTTAAGCAACGCATGGACTCCACGGCCGAACTCGAAGAATGATACATGTCAGGGTCCAAAATAGGGGCACCGAATCGCGTGATCGCCTCCGTCGTTGTGATTACCCTGTTGCATGCAACGAATAGCGCCGCATTCGCCAGATAATGCCACAGGTGATGAACTTCGGAGATTGCTTCCGTGTTGGATCATAGCTGGTAATGTAGTTTACCTCTAAAATGTCTGTCGCCGTGAATCGGCGCATCGGTTGTGGAACCATGTCCCCATGCTGGTTTCAGAATATGGGGTCCGCGCTCCTGCGCAGAGGGAATTCGCATACTATAGTTGTCCCAAACTCTTTGCAATTCGGAGCGCAGTGGCGTAGAACCGTGGCGTAAACGCTTTTCGGAGTAGTCAGGCGGACATCGTCCATGGGGATATGGCGTTCCTGCTATCGGCGTTTCCGCCTGCTTGCCAGTAGAAACGCTAAGACGTCGCAGTGGTACTGGCGGCATACCATGCCGTGCCGTAGAGTAGTGTTGCAAGAGAAAGCGCTGACCACCTTTTATTGGGGCTCCGCTACCAAGTAAAAAGCAAGATGAAGACCATGGGATGGTAGGTTGGGGGTGAGAAGTAGGATGGGGCACCCTCCAGAGGATTGATCATATCCCGTTTCAGATGCAATAATGAGCCGCGAAATCCTCAGGCGGCCCATGCAAATAGGATGCCGGCGCCTTGAGCCAGACACCAACGGGATGCTCGCTACGCTCGCTATATGTATATCCCAGCAGTCAGATTTGTTTCAAAATCACCCCCCACGCTGAAGATGGGCAGCCGCTCTGCCCCAGGCCGCGACGCGCGAAGCGCGATTGTTTTCGCGCCCCTGGGAGTGGCCTAGCTGATCGGACAAGCAGTGCCAGATCGTCACGCCAGTGGAGCTGTGGCGCCGTCGCTCGCGAGCGGGCGCACGGGGCATTCGAAGAGATTGCCCGCCAGCTGGACAAAAGCACACGGGCAGCGGCGCCGGCGATCGGCACCTCGATCGGGGAATCGAAAAACATCTACGTAACCTGATGGAGATCCGCGCGGAATTCTTGGACCGGGCCTGGAGCCCCCTCCCTGGCGCGCGGAGCGCGCCGGGGACGGCGCCAGAGGCGCCACCGGGGGGCCCCAGCGCCGATCCGAGAGATCCGCGCGGACCCTCGAATGTTCATGTTTATGCCATTTCTGTGCCTCGACGATCGAGAAGGAAAGCACTGAAATCGACGCTAATCGACGCTCATCGACGCAAGTTGACGCCAACCGGTACTAATCCACGCTAATCGACGCCAATCGACTCTACAGTGGCGCTCTCCAATCAACGCAAACGCACTCTAAGGACGGAGTTATGAGGATATACAAGGCTCCCATGACTTACCACCAAAGACGCCGTCACATGCCAGCAGCACCGATTGGTCAAGAGGAGTAGAGCCGTCGGGGCCAGCAGGGCGGGTCCTGACCTCGCATCCTCGTCCCCAGGCACACGCTCCTCCTGGCCGCCTGGCCCCACTGCTATATCAGGCAAAGCTCCTGAGGAGCTCAAAAAGAGCAAACCCCCTATTATTATCGAAAAAATAAAAACAAGTTGCCCCCTATTATTATCGAAAACATAGAAACAAACCGCCCTGTATTAATATCATAAAAATACAAGCGGCATTCCTATATCGCTCGTATTATTTCTGTATTGTTTTTGTATTAATACAACCCAGCCCAAAGGCTCACAACGTATTGCCGAAAATGCTCAAAATACACAAATAATATCAAAATAATATGAAAACCGCATGCAAACCAGACAAGCTCACAACAAAAACAGCGGATCCTGCGCAGCAGTGGTTATAACCAACAGAGAACGGATCGTGTGCATCGCTTCCTCTCTTCCTCCACCTCGTTTGCTTCCCTTCCTTTGTCGTTTCCTGCCGTCGCCCCTCCTCCCCGCCCCCTCGCCCTCGCCCACCCCTGCCTACCGTCGCCTTCCTCCTCTGCTCGTCCACCTCCCTTCCGGCCCCCCACCCCTTCTAAGACTCTTCTCATCCTCCCCCTCTCCTGTTCTGGCCCCTGCCTGAGCAGAACAATCGACGCGGCCGCCGTGCGCCGGGCTCGCCGTCGCGTCTGCCGTTGCACTGCGCGCGACGCGCGCGACCTATTTGACAGAAAGCACGTCGGAGCAATGCTGGGAAAACGCGCAAACAGTGGTTTGCCCGAACCCATGAACCAGGCGCCCAGAGCACGTCGCACTGTTCCCACTCCATGAAGAAATCAGCATTGCTAGCTGCTGCTACAAAGCTGCCACAACCAGGTCGCTGACATGCGACTCGAGCGCCTGCCCGAGCGTCGCTGCCACTAGGTCACTAGGACTAGTGACGAGTGACTAGGCCCCCCTGAAAGGATTTGCAGCGTTCGTTGCTCCCACCAGGCCGACTTGCATGAGTCATGAGGTTTGCCTCAATTCGGTTCCAGCGCCTCCAAGCGAAGTAGAGATCAGCGTTGCCACGCTGGATCCCACCGGGCATCACGAAACAAAAAATGTCGCAACGCCGAGTTCGACTCCAATGCCTGCCCGACTGCGAGCATTGCCAGCAGCTGCCAGCATTGACCCTGCCAAGGCACATCAGAGGATTCCAGCTCGAGCTCGTTGCCCCTGCCATGCCGCACGCGTGGATGTTTGCCAAGAGTTCGGCCCCAGTGGCGCCAGCGCCTGCCCGACTTGTAGAACTGGTAAACGGTAAACCCACCGCCCCTGCGGGTAGCAAGCCATCCTGGATCATCCTGACTCAACATGCACCAGGCCACAATGGCACAATGGCAGTCTGCCGTGCCGTAATTTGCTGGATCTCCCGATCGGCCCGAGCGCGACTTGGACTTGGAATAAACCAGCATGGCGCCAGCGATGGCCCAGGCCAACGCCCGGGCCTGCCCGTGCCCCGCCCAGAAGCTCTGGGTGCAAGACATGACCGCGCTCGACGTCGACGAGTCCGACTGCGCTTGGCTTGGCGTTCGCCGGGGCTGCGCCGGGGCCGGCGCCCTCCAGCCTCGCGCAGAACGTCGCCGCAGTGCGCGGCCTGGGCCCGTCAAGCCAACTGGCACCCCAGCACTGACGTCTTCAGCGCCGAGGGCCGCCAGCCGAACGGCCGAGAACAAGGGGAACTAGATCCTGACAGGTCTCCGAAAAGTAGGTAATCCCTCCGGCCACCCTCTTTGCGCGAACTGGAAAAATAGGTGTTCTCCCGGGGAGATGTATTTTTCTTATAATTATTAAAAAAATAGAAAAATCATGTGGGAAAAACTATTTTTTTACTATTTTAATAGTTTTTGCGTTTCTTTTTTTATATTTTTTGCAAAAATACAAAAACGCCGAAACTGAAAAAATACCCGCCCGCCCCGGGCGCACCCTCGCCGCGCGCTTCCCGATCTGCTCCCCGGCTCCCCTCCCGGGGGCGGCTCTGCAACCTCTGCGGGCGTTGCCTGGGCGGCCTTGGCGCGGGACATCGTCGTCGTCGTCTGGTCGTCGGGCTCCTCGGCTGGAGGCCCCGCGCCTGTTGGCCGTGATCTGGCTCCCGAGTTGGAGGCTCCGCGCCTGTTGGCTGCGCTCTGGCCTCCCGCCTGTTGGCCGGGCCCGGGGCCCGCCCGATGCCCGGCGCCGTGGGGGGCCTCGGGCCCGTCGCCCCCAGCGCGCGCGACGTCGACGCCAACGGGCGGCGCGACAAGGATAATCAAAAAAGCAGATTGGCCTCGGCCCCGGCCCCTGCCCGAGGGCTAAAGTTAGGCTAAAGTTCGGCTAAAGTCACATGCGTTGGGGCGCTGGGCCCCAGGCCGCAAGGGCGCAAGGCGCAAGGGCTACCTAGCACTTACTTACTAACTACAATTACTACAGCCTCTGGTCTGCCAAATGGAACCGAAACCGATGATTGCAACGAACCGCTGGCCGACGGCCCGACGGGCACGGTCGCGGCGCCATGGCCAATTCAATTGCCAAGTGCCCATCCCATGCCATGCCCCCATGGCCCCATGGCCCAATGCCCATGGACGGCAATGGATCGGGCCAGCCAGAAGGTCTGCAGGCTGGGGGCTCAGTCGCTCAGTCCCAAGGCTTGCACAAAACAAACAGAGCGCGTCCGTCTCGGCCCTGGCCCTCCAAGGCGCGGCGCGGCGCATATGTCCAGACGAGGGCAGACATATTGACAACAATTACAAAATCAGGCGCTGCACCGGTGTGCAAACTGCACGCAGGCCCAGGCGCAACATGCCTGCATGCCGCGCGCGGCCCCCTGATCGCGCCAGATAAATGACCGAAGGGGGGGCGGCAATGACGGGGCGCTGTGGTGGCGCTGCTGGCGGCGGCACTGCAACTGCAATGTGACCACGTTGGCAATGTGGCAGCGCTGGCCCCACGACGGCGGCAACCTGTCGGGGGCCGCTCGTCGCTCGTGCTCGCGGCCCGCGGTGATCGCGGGAGCGGGAGCGCGCCGCCCTCTGGTGAGATGACCAAAAAGCCGAAGGCGTTGGGCCTTGGGCTTCGGGCTGGCGGCCTGGGCCCGCGGCCAGGCCAGGCCAAACCAAGGGCGAGCGACCGCCTGCGCTCGCAAGGGCTACCCGGCTACCAGGCAGCGGCCACCAGCAGTGAACTTTACTGTTGCTACTAATGCTGCTTTCGTAGGGGGTCCGACTCCTAAGTAGGGTCGCGCTGGGGTAATCCCTCCCCTCAAAGCCACTGTTCCTTTCCCTTTCCTCCTTATCCATACCTTCCCCCCTCGCCTCCCTTTCCCTACATCTTTCACTTCCTGGCCGTACCCCCCCTCCCTGTTGCGGTGCCCCCCCTTTCCCGGGCGGGCCTCGCCTGCAGAATCAGGGTCCGAAGGCTCCGAAGGCTCCCACATCAGCCAACGGAGCCCAAGTGGCTGCGGGGCGAAAGCACGAACATCGAAAGGAGGGGCAACAGGAACACGGGCGCCACATCCCCCGGGCAACGGAGGAGGAGGGGAGGAGTGAACCGCAGGTTCTCCGGGGGAGCCCAGGCTGTGGAGAGTCATGCCCTACCTTTTCCCCGGGGAAATTGCCTAAACGTATTATTATATTATATATGCACATGCACATTTTTCTATTCTTCTCATATTATTAGCATCCTTGCTGTGGAAGTGCTGCTCAGGTGTCTGCCGTTTATAGCCCCACTGATTGGGGCGGGCGGCCGTGGTCTCTTCGCCGCCCTGGGGGGCCCAACAGGCCTCCGAGATGGCCCCCTGACGACCCCAAGAGGCCCCCAAGACGGCCCAGGAGACCTCCAGGACGCCGAAGATGGCTACGTGACCTACCTTTTGAACCCCAGACTTTTCCACCACCAAAGTTCTGAGAGGCACCACGCCGAGGCGCCACCGTGGGCAGACCTCCAAGACGCCGAAAGTGGCCCCCGAAACGGCCCCGAAGCGCGCCGAGTCGACCCAGAGGCCCCCAAGACGGGGCAGTTCGGGTTCGGCACCCATCTCGAGGAGGGCGCCGCTCACGTGCAGAACGCTCCCCAGGCGGGGGGAGGAGCACGGCCGCCCCCCAGCTGTGGCTGGTCGGCATCCACAGGCCTATCGAGTAGGAGAAGCGCAAGGAGGGGGGGGCATCAGAGAGGGATCGAGGATAGCGGGATGATGATGATGATGATGATGATGATGATGATGATGATGATGATGATGATGATGATGATGATGATGATAGAGATGGCGATGACGATGGCGATGACGATGGCGATGGCGATGGCGATGGCGATGGCGATGGTGATGGTGATGGTGATGGTGATGGTGATGGTGATGGTGATGGTGATGGTGATGGTGATGGTGATGGTGATGGTGATGGTGATGCTGATCATGATTAGGATGATGCTGGTGCTGATGATGGCGATGGCGATGGTGATGGTGATGGTGATGGTGATGGTGATGGTGATGGTGATGGTGATGGTGATGGTGATGGTGATGGTGATGGTGATGGTGATGGTGATGGCGACGGTGATGGCGACGGTGACGGTGACGGTGTCGGTAAAGGTGATGATGATGATGATGATGATGATGGTGATGGTGATCGTGATGGTGATGGTGGTGACGCCACGCTCTCGAATTGTGAAAACTCGCCGCGCGACTCTGACGCGTATCTGAATGATGGTGCCTCTCGCCGCAGTACGCTTGATACACAAAGAGCCCAGCATCTGTCCCACACGTATCCAACGCTCAGCAGGGTCGCGTCCACCTCCCAGCGTTACTCATCCACCACACATCTCTTCCTCCTCCTCCTGCTCCTCCTCCTCCTGCTCCTCCTCCTCCTCATCATCATCACCACCACCACCACCACCACCACCACCACCACCACCACCATCATCATCATCATCATCATCATCATCATCATCATCATCATCATCATCTTCATCATCATCATCATCATCATCATCATTACCATCACCATCATCATCATCATCGCCATCAATCATCAGCATCATCAGCATCAGCATCATCGTCATCATTATCAGCATCACCGTCACCATCACCATCACCATCACCATCGTCATCATCATGATTAGCATGATCATCATCATCATAATCAGCATCATCATCACCATCATCATCGAGATCATCATCATCAGCATCATCAGCATCATCATCGTGATCATCATCATCAGCATCATAATCATCATCATCATCGTCATCATCCTCATCAGCAGCATCATCATCGACATCACCATCACCATCATCATCATCCTTCGTCCTCCGCCTCCTCCTTCTCCTCCTCCTCCTCCGCGTCCTCGTCCACATCCTCATCATCATCATCACCATCATCAGCACCAGCATCATCCTAATCATGATCAGCATCATCATCACCATCACCGTCACCATCACCGTCACCATCATCATCACCAGCATCATCATCATCAGCATCCTCATCATCAGCATCATCATCATCATCATCATCATCAGCATCATCATCATCATCATCATCATCATCATCATCATCATCATCATCATCATCATCATCATCATCATCATCATCATCATCATCATCGCACTCATCATCACCGTCATCATCATAATCATCATCAGCAGCAGCAACCTCATCCTTCACATCGTACAGCTCCTGCACAACCTCCATCTCCTCGCGCTCCTCCTCCTCACGCTACTCATCAACTTCCTTCCTCTTCCGCACTCCCCAACCCCCTGACGCCTTCCCCGACCCTCCCCCGCCCCTCCCGGCACTATAAACTTTTTCTTCGTGAGCTCCGGGATCCCTGTCGAGTACGGCGACCTCTCGCAGATGACTGGGACCTTGTCGGGGTACTTTTCCCGATAGTTAGTCGCCTCCTGGGCCGCCGCTGTCGGCCCAGGGGGGGGGGGTGAGCGGCCCGACGGCGGGAAAAGGCAGCAGCGTAAGGAATGCGGGAAGGGGTGGGGGGCGAAGGGAGCCGAAAGGGGCGGGGGGGACTGGCTCAGGGGGAGAAGGGGGAACAGCCTCCCGGAATCGGCAATACGTCGCTGACAGATCCGCGATGGGCCCGGGCAAGGGGGGGGGGCCCTGGGTATCCTGGGCAAACCGGGACTCCGAGGCCCCGACCAGCGAGGAATAGGCGATGGGGGGTCGCCGTTTCCGCCGCTGAGGCCTCGGTA
>CAUYUJ010018860.1:741752-759252 GCA_963575745.1 Prorocentrum cordatum
CTCAGGCCCAGGATCCCGTTCAAGACCCCTAGAGACGGCAGCCCTTCCAAGCTGACAGACCAGACAAGCCGAGAGCGCCACGAGATTGAGCTCAGCCCCCTTATCGTCAACAACCTCACAAAACGACGCCATCGCCCAACCGAGCCGACGCAAGTCATCTCAAGCTCGCAGAGCGGCCCCGAGACCTTAGCCCAGGAGCAGTCATCACGCCTAAAGACCTCAGCCCATCCCTCGAGACCTGAAATGACAAGGACCCTCGGAACTGACGCGTCTGAGCGAGCCAAAGTTCTTTGAGTACCTAACCAACGAAGTTGTACAAACCCTCCATATTTTATACATATATAAATACATATATATATATATACATGTTATTCATATGTATATGTATATTGAAGAAGAAGAAGAAAATTCAATCAAGGAAATAACGGTAAGCGAACGACGCTAGGATTCAGGCGCAATCGTAGACATCACCTGGGAGCGAAAGAACAGCAAATCAACGTCACCGAAAACTTCAACCCCACTGGCCCCACTGGCCAAAGGCCCGAGGTGCATGTCCCACCTATACGATCACCCTTCGGGTGATAGGGGGGGGTTCTTTTTGGGAGGGTGGCAACATCTGACTCAATCGATCCCACTATCGATCTCACTCAACGGGACACCACGGGACACCACGGGACACTTGCCGATTCATCATCGATCTCACGATCGATCTCACTCAACGGGACACCACGGGACACCGCGGGACACCACGGGACACCTCTCGATCTCCCTTATCGGCCTCACGATCGATCTCACTAGCGATCTCGCCAATGATCACATTATCGATATCACTCTACGGGACACCACGGGACACCACGGGACACCTGTCGATCTCACTAGCGGTCTCACTGTCGGTCTCACTTGTTCGGACACCACGGGACACCACGGGACACCTCGGGGCACCACATCGATCGCAGCATCGATCTCGCTATCGATCTCACTATCGATCTCACTCAACGGGACACCACGGGACACCACGGGACACCTGTCGATCTCACGATCGATCTCATTTTTTGGGACACCACGGGACACCTCGGGGCACCACATCGATCGCAGCATCGATCTCACGATCGATCTTCCGATGGATACCACTATCGATCTCACTAACGACCTCACTCAACGGGACACCACGGGACACAGCGGGACAGCAAGGGGCGCCAAGGATCACCGCGGGACACCGCGAGCCACCGCCGGACGGACGGACGGGCGGGCGGGCGGGGGAGAACGATTTGTCTCGACCTCGCCCTAGCAACGGCGGACACGACGGGACACAACGGGACGCCCCAGGACACCGCGGGACACCGAGGGCCACCGCTGGACGGGCGGGAGGGAGAGACTCATTCGTCCTGACCTCGCCCTAGCAACGGCGGGTTCATTCCTCTCGCGCGCCCGCGCAGCTTCGCCTCGCCCGCGCGCGCGGCACGAACGAAAAGAAACGATTTCCCGGTCGGGGGTCTCCGTTCCACTGCGATCTCACCCCCCAACCTCCGATGCGCCTTCCTCCCTGGGACTCCTCTGCGCTTCCTGAGACGCTTGTCTTTCCTGCGAGCGAGCGCCGCGCGCTCGTTGAATTTGCAATGTCTACCCCTGCCAGCCCCTCGCGGTCGGAGCGAGCGCCCAGCCGTGCAATCGATACCTAAGCTGACTACTCAGGGCGAGGCAATGTAAGCGGCCCCAGCTGCAGCTCAAGCTGCTCGGCCACTCAACGGCTGCTGCTGACTAGGCCTATCTTGCCCATAGCCAGCGTGCATCCCAAAATCTCGGCGATGGCGCGATTGGGGGGCCCGGCACCCCCCACTATAAAGAAACGACAACAGCAGGAGAACCAGCGCTGGAAAGACCCGCGTCGCCCACATAAGCATCGAAGTCGGCATCGATGGAAAGGCACTCCAACGAGAGCCGACATCGCGAACACCCCCATGAAGCTAGCGGCCATGGAACAACCCGCGACACCTCCCGACTCGCCCCAGCAGGGCCCTCCCAGGATGCCCCCTAAAGAGAGGTACCGCACAGAAAGGTACGCGTCGAAGCAAACCCTGGAGATGCAACGAGAAACACTATGAACCTTCCACTCTTGCTCAAGGTACTCTAACGAAGTACATTCATAATATTTCTCCATGTCCCAGAAGAGAGAGGCCGAGGGCCGTCGGCGGGCCACCCCGGCTTCGGCCTTGAAAGCTCAGCTCGGCACCAAACCACATCCGCAGCGCCTCTGTGGGCACCGGCGGCCCAGCAGGCCCCCGGGCGGTCGAACTCCCACTGGGGGGCAAAAGGACGACGCGCCCGCCCCCAGAGGCGGCGCCAGGAAACGAAGACCCCCGCGGGCCTCAGCCCCCGAGAGGCCCCCCGCGAAGGGCCAGGAGAATCACGGCCACTTGCCGGCGAAGCCTGCCCACAGACTCCACGGGTCGCCATAGTGCCGCAGGTGGAAGCCATCCACCGAAACAGCGCAAGCACTACGGTAAGACTTGCTGACCTGGCGAAGCCCATCGGGCGACAGTCGAGGAAAGGCTTCGACCATCCCAACTGGACCCGGCTCAGGGCCCTGACCCTTGCCCCAAAAGGCCTCGAAATCAATCCCTTCAGCTTGGAGCAGGGGGCGAGGGTCGGCGCGAATCCAGCCGCAGCAACTGAGGGTGGTCGAAGCCTTCCAAGGCTCAGGATCCCGACTGGCCAACTGAGCACGCTCGCCTCCTCCACCAAGACCTTCCTGCAGCCAATCCTCCCACGACGACCTGCCGGCTGCCGCCGCCGCCCCCCTCGCCTCAGCAGGAGCAGGAGCTAGGTCTTCGACCTTAAACTTACCGCGCTCCGACCGAGTCAGATCGACTTCACCATCCTGCGGAGCGCGGGAAACTAGGTTGAATGGCGGTTATGCGAAGAAGAGATGCATGGGCCTGGATGGCCTCCGACGCCAACGACAGTGGAGCCTGGAGCGATTCGCTGACTTTCAGCAACTTGCCTCCTGAGCTCGGCAGGTCCTGGAGCATGCGGAAGCGCGCGCGGGCCTGGCGTTCAAGCCAGCGCAGGCCCCGGAGCATGGGGCCCTTGAAACTCTCGCGGGGATTCACGTTCGATCTTCCATGGGTTTAGGCAACTCCTTTGGACGCCCGAAATGGGCACGGAAAGAATGGGCACAATGCCCAACAACAAGTGTTGTCCCAAACCAGCAGCGGTCGCTGTTGAGCAGGCGGCCTTCTGCCTTGAATGGACACAGGCCGCGGCGGCGTGGACAGCGAGTCCTGTTCAAAATTAACCAGATCCGCTGTTGGGCATTGTGCCCATTCCTTCCGCGCCCATCTCTTTCGCGCAGGACTCCCCCTCTGGGCCCGTGGATGGGCAAATCGCACCCCAGCGCGCTCTCCGGGCCAAGCCCCGCTCGATCAGCCCATATATGATGAAGGCTCGAAAACAAAGCGCAAACTCCCCCCCCGCCCCCTCTCCCGACTTTTTCCCTGGGCCCCCTAGCCGCATCCTCTACCAGATCAAGATCCCCATCTCTGAGCAGAGGGCTTGGAACCAATGGCGGGGCAACAGGCAGCGGAGGCGGCTCGCGGAAAGCCGATGCCTTCACGCGCAGGAACTAGGGATGGAAGGAAAGGCGGACTGGCCCACGTGGGCGCAGCGCGGCGCCATCAACAACGCTGCCGCTGCGAATACCTTGCCCAAGCCGCCAGACACCACGAAGAAGTCAAACACATCTGGGGCACCCGTGGGAGGGTAGCGGGCGCGATCGCCAGCGCACGCAAGATGCCCCCGTAATGTTTGCACGAACTCAGACTGGCGCACGAGCAGGGGAATTCAAATGACCTGCAACAACCAACTCGCTCTCTAGATTCTGCGGGAACGAACCAAGCTTGGAGAGGGTCTCAGAATTACCGACGCCGAGGCCCGCGGGGTGCTCCGAGTAACAGGAGACCACACATAACGAGGGAGAACATGGAGCATGCACCATACAAACCAAGGCTGGACGAAGCGCCATGCTATCGCATCCCTCAACCTCCCAAACTCCCAGCCAATCTCTGGCAACCAACAGGACCTCTGACGAATCTCCATCATTGGGACCTGGCACGCCCGCAAGCCATAACGATTTCCACCCAAGACGAACCAAAGAGGCCGAGGCTCAGATAATCAACTCTGTATATTGCAGGCGATGCTCCCGAACTAGGAAAACGCGCGCCGATTTCTCCTTCCAGAATATCCAGGAGCGCACCCCCGCGAGTTGACATCGGCCGTCCACACAGTGAGAGCCACTGATTCCAAGCGATCCAGCAAGCGACAAGGAAGACATACCTGGCTCTGGGACGCGCTGGCCTGGCGCGCATGGCACAGGAGACGAGCAAATGAGCTGCGGAAGCAGGAACGGGCACCTGCCCTTAGCTCTGCGGCTGGCTGCAGCCGCGCAGCGAGAGCGCAGAGAAGGAAGACCGCCCCCCTTCATCCACGCGCGAAGGTCAATAATAATGGGATTGGCTCCAGTGTCTTTACTTAATTGCTGACAGTGAAGGGTAAGCTCTTGTACTGAGAGCCCCCCCAGACTGTCTGACGCGCGGACTTCGATCGCGAAGGGCGGGGGGGGATCTGGCCGACACGCCTGGACTGAGCCTCCGACGAGCCCCCCCACCAGCCAGCTGCGGCACTGAGCGGGCAAGAAAGGACTCGTGAGCTGGCCGAAGGGCTCTCCCTCAGCCAGCTCAATCACCGAGGAAAGTGGGAAAGTGCGACACGCGTGCTGGAAGCAAGCGGCACCAAACGGACCAGAAGACGTCGGCGACGGCTGGGATCCTGCAGCCCTGTTCTCCGACATTCGCAACCACGAAGGCGGGAAAGGCACCGGCGACGCGGTCGAGAAACGTCGCCCCCCCCCCCCCCACGCAGCCGCTGCCGCCGCGGAGGGGGGCCCACCCGACAGCGCTTCATCGACGCGATGACGAACGCCGTGCTTAGCAGCGGGTGCGGACGCAGGTGCAGATGGGCGAACGTCCCCAGGGACTCAGCACCAGCGCCATCGGGTGGCGTTTCCGCGGGACTTTCCGCATTGGTGCCGCCCTCGGTCCTCCGCTTCTGGATGAGCCTTGACTTGCGCTTCTCGCGTTCCTCGCGGGCCTTCTGAGAAGCATCCAGGGCATTCTTGAAGAGGTCGGACACGAGCTTCTTGATAGCCTCGGACATCTTTAACTCGCGAATCTCGAACTCCTTCCCATCCTCGGCCGAAAACTCGAACTCCTCAACATCACGCTGCACGTCCAGCAGGCTGTCCAGGTTGAAAAAGGTCGCGAAGTTATCTTCGCCCTCGACAAAGTCCTTGAGATCCAACTTCGTGGGAGGGGTGGCGTCAACTTTGGGCAGCGCAGCATCCACGAGCTCCTGCACGCACTCCTAGTAGAGTCTGTCGTCCGAGAGAAACTCCTCCTTGCACTGAAGCACCAGGCGCTTCTGCTCTTCCAACTCTGCAAGCCACTTCGTGAGCTTCGCGAACTCGTGCTCAAACTTCCTCTCAGGCTTCTTGACGTCGGCCGCCAGCTGCTGCGAACTCTGATGCAAGGGCACCTCCTGGGCCTTGGGCGTGCCCAGAGACTTGGCGAGCTGGTCGTAGTACTTGGCGGCGGCGTGGTCCCAAGCCTTGATCGACAGCTGCGAGAGCGTGTGGGCCTCCTGCTCGGAGATAGCAGGCCCTGGACCTGCGGGATGGGCGGTGCGCTGCTGGCTCGAAGTTGGAGAAGAAGAGGGCTGCGGGGCATCGTGCTTGCCGTTGCCTCCTCAGTTGTCTCAGTTCCCTTTGGCCACATCCAGCTGCATTGACCTAACTCATTGTGGCGAATGGGGAACAGCGGGCTGGACATCGACGAGGGGCGACTTGCAATGCTTGCACCAAAATGTAGTGCAGAGGTTTTTCCGGCACGCACAGCGAGCACATGGCACAGGTGAAAGCTTACCTCCTCGGCCTCGTCCTTTGGTTGACCATCCCCCTCCGTCCTGACGGCGATCCTCAAGCGGAACCCAAGGCTGGCGAGAGAAAGAAGGAGAAGGGACCATCGAACTGAATGAATGTGCCTGGCAGGCGAACGCAAGGGAACTGGTCTGGTGAGCGAACACCAGAAAACTGCGGGGGCCGCAATCCCCATCACCACGGCGCAAATCCTCGAGCAATGCCTCCGGACATAAGCCAACATGCCTACGGAGTTCCTCCTCCTCCTCCCCCGCCTCCTCCTCCTCTTCCTCCTCCTCCTCCTCCTGCTCCTCCTCCTCCTCCTTCATTTCCTCCTCCTCCTCCTCCTCCTCTTCTTCCTCCGCCCTCCTCCTCCTCCTCCTCCGCCTCCTCCTCCTCCTCCTCGTCCTCCTCCTCCTCCGCCTCCTCCTCCTCTTCCGCCTCCGCATCCGCCTCCGCCTCCTCCTCCTCCTCCTCCTCCTCCTCCTCCTCCTCCTCCTCCTCCTCCGCCTTCGCCTCCGCCTCCGCCTCCGCCTCCGCCTCCGCCTCCTCCTCCGCCTCCTCCTCCTCTTCCTCCTCCTCCTCCTCCTCCTCCTCCTCCCTCCTCCTCCTCCTCCTCCTCCTCCTCCGCCTCCGCATCCGCCTCCTCCTCCTCCTCCTCCTCCTCCTCCTCCTCTCCTCCCTCCTCCCTCCTCCTCCTCCTCCCTCCTCTCTCCCTCCTCCTCCTCCTCCTCCTCCTCCTCCTCCTCCTCCTCCTCCTCCTCCTCCTCCTCCTCCCCCCTGCTCCCCCCGCTCTCCCTCCCCCTCCCCCTCCCCCTCCTCCTCCTCCTCCTCCTCCTCCTCCTCCTCCTCCTCCTCCTCCTCCTCCTCGTCCTCGTCATCGTCCTCCTCCTCCTCCTCCTCCTCGAGAATGGGGGATTGTGGAGTACCTCCTCCTCGAGAACGGAGGGTGTTTTCCCGTTTCTCCATCCCCTGTTCCTCCTACTCCTCCTCTTGATTATCCTCCTCTTCCTCCTTCTCATCAACATCCTCCTCCTCCTCCTCCTCCTCCTCCTCCGCCTCCTCCTCCTCCTCCTCCTCCTCATCCTCATTCTCATCCTCATCCTTATCAGTATCCTCCTCCTCCTCTTCCTCCTCCTTTCTTCAGAATCGTTGTTTTAAATTTTCTGATTTTCCTGACCCCCTCCCCCCAAAAAAACACCGAGCGATCTCGAGTTTTGTTTTGGGGGGAGTCGAACGCCTCCTTATTTCTCTCTCACCCACCCTCGTCCTCTTCCTCTCCTCCAGAATCGGGTTTTTCATCATCCTGCCCCCCCCAAAAAAAATCGAGGTCGCTCCGCTTTTGTTAGGGGTTAGGAGAACCAGAGCAAACCACAAAAATTCGCCCGCCCAACGGGCCAGAGGCGTGCTAAGATCTCCAGTAACTGGTTAACAATAACTCTATATACTTCGCGCGCGCGGAGCGGCCCCTGGGGGTCCCCGGCCGGAAAGTACCCCGGCAAGGTCCCGGGACACTCCCGGCAAACTCAGGTCAGAGATGGTTTTCCTCCTGGGTGCGGCCTTCCACGCTCCCCGGAGCGCGCCAAGAGGGCCCCAACAGGCTTCCAAGACGGTCCAAGAGGGTTCCGAATCACCGAACGATCGGCCCAAGACGCCCGACACGGCCTCAAGACGGCCCAAGAAGCTCCCAAGACGTCCCAAGAGAGCCCCGACCCTTTCCAAGAGAGCCCCAAGAGGTCAAAATCATTGATTTCCCTTGGGTGTTTCAAGGTTCTTGGTTTCCTCGCCTTTTCGCGTTTCCGACGCTCCAAGACGGCCCAAGCAGCCTCCAAGACCACCCCAAGACGGCCCAAGAGGCCTCCAAGAGAGCCCCAAGACCGGCCAAGAGGCCCCACGACAGCCCAAGAGGCGCCCAAGACGGTCCAAAAGGACCCCAAGAGGGCCCCGAGAGGGGCCCAACATGGAGACCACGAACCGAGAATCCGAGCCTGCCGCTCCAAGAGGCCTCCTGGAGGCTCCAAGAGGCCCCCAAGAGGCCCCCAAAGGCGACAAGGGGCCCGAAAGAGACCCCAAGAGGCTCGACAACGACTCCCGAGTCTCCAAGAAGCCAACGAGAGGCATCCAACGAGATCCCAATGAACGTCCACGAAGCCTCTGAGCGCCAAAACCATTGATTTCCATTGAGTTGTTCAAGGTTCTTGGCTCCCTCGCCTTTTCGCCTTTTCCGACGCTCGTTGAAACGGCCCAAGAAGCTTCCAAGACCACCCCAACAAGATTCCTCCTGGAACCTATAACAAGGGATCCCCCCCTGTGGCAGTGCATTGGCATTGGATTGGGATCGCCTTGGCATTGGATTGGCATTCGATGGCAGTGCGTTCGCATTGCGATGGCAATGCGCTGGCGAGTCCGAGTGGGTCCCTCCGCAGAAGAACTCCTTCTGGAGCCCCACCAAAAAGGATTCCTAGTGAAACCCTCCACAGGAGGATGCCAATCGAAACCCTGCACAGAGGCATTCCTATTGAACTTCTCCGAAGAAGGATTCGTAATGACACCGTCCACAAAGGATTCTGATGGAAATCCACCGAGCAAAAGGATTCCCCCATTCAATTTGAATTGGGCACTGCTTTGGCATTGCGCAGTGCGCTGGGATTGCGCCAGCGAGTCCTTGTGCCTCCCTTCGCTCAACGATTCCCATTGGGACCCTCCAGAAATAGGATCCCTTGCACCATGTACCACAAAGGCCCCCCTTCATTGGCATTGCGTTGGCATTGGATTGGGATCGCCTTGGCATTGGCTTGGCATTGCGATGGCACTGCTTCGGCATTGCGTTGGCATTGCGCTGGCGAGACTATGTTTCCCTCCGCAGAAGGACTCCTACTGAAGCCCCCACAAGGAGGATTCCTGGTGAAACCCTCCACAGGAGGATGCCAACCGAAACCCTGCACAAAGGCATTCCCATTGAAATCCTCCGAAGAAGGATTCGTAATGACACCGTCCACAAAGAAATCTGATTGAAATCCACCGAGCGAAAGGATTCCCCAATTCACATTGCAGTGGCATTGGTATTGGTTGGCAATGGACTGGTATCGCATCGGCATGCACTGGCCTGGTACAGGGGATACAGAGAGAGAGAGAACAAAAGAAGAGAGAGACAGAAAGAGAGAGAGAGAGAGAAAGCACGAGAGAACGATATGTCGAGAGAAGCATATGATGAGGGGATCACGGCGAACAGAAAAATCGTAAACCAACATCAAATGAATAAAGATGAAGGTCCATTCCATTCGAAATATATATATATATATATAAACGACGAGGTACTCCACAATCCCCCGGCCTCGAGAACCTCCTCCTCCTCCTCCTTCTCCGTCTCCGTCTCCGTCTCCGTATCCGTCTTCCTCCTCCTCTTCCTCCTCCTCCTCATCCTCCTCCTCCTCCGCCTCCGCCTCCGCCTCTGTCTCCGCCTCCTCATCGTCCTCCTGATCCTCTTCCTCCTCCTCCTCCTCCTCTTCCTCCTCCTCCCACTTCTCCTCTTCATCCTCCCCCTCCTCCTCCCCCTCCTCCTCCTCCTCCTCCTCCTCCTCCTCCTCTCCTCCTCATCATCATCATCATCATCATCATCATCATCATCATCATCAGCATCATCATCATCATCATCATCATCATCATCATCATCATCACCACCACCACCACCCACCACCACCATCATCATCATCATCATCATCATCATCATCATCATCATCATCATCATCAGCTCTCATCATCATCATCACCATCATCATCATCATCATCATCATCATCCCCCCTCCCCCTCCTCCTCCTCCTCCTCCTCATCATCATCATCATCATCATCACCATCATCATCATCATCATCATCATCATCATCATCATCATCATCATCATCATCATCATCATCATCATCATCCTTGTCCTTCTCCTCATCACTCTCTTCTTAGTATGATTCGTTTATTCGTATGAATCGTAGCCTGAATATTCGTAATACTTGTATCAGTAGTATGAGTGTTCTCACTGCTCGTATTATTAATAGTATTATGTTCAGTAGTAGTAGTAGTAGGAGGAGGAGGAGGATATATAGTAGTGGTCTTCTTATCAGTAATATTACTCGTCGTACTATTAGTAGTATGTGTTATGGATTCAAGTCGTAGTTATATCATGTCTTGTCTTTTTGCTATTACTATTACCCTCCGTATTATGATTATTCGTGATATTATTAGTGGTAGATTTCGGTTTCCTATTACCATTCACATTATGATTATATGTATTGTTTTTCCTCCTCCTCCTCCTCCTCCTCCTTCTCCTCCTCCTCCTCGTCTCCGCCCCCGTCTCCTCCTCCTCCTCCTCGTCCTCGTCCTCGTCCTCCTCCTCCTCCTCCCCCCCTCCTCCTCCTCCTCCTCCTCCCCTAGCACGCGGACGACGACGACGACGACGAAGAGGACGACGAGCCTCGGCGGACAGGAGCGGGCATCGCCGCGAGGTCCATGTCCTGCGCGCGCGGCGCTGGTCTGTGAGGAGGAGTAGGAAGAGGAGGAGGAGGAGGAGGAGGATTTAGGAGGAGGAGGGTTTAGGAGGAGGAGGAAGAGGAGGAGGAGGAGGAGGAGGGTTTAACCGATCCCCAGACATGATCGCGTCGTTTAAAAAAAATAGCCTGGCGAAGGACCCAACCATATGCAGTTGAGAGTACCGCAATTGTGAATATCTTCTTCGGTGGCGCTCCCTATGGGGCCACGAGCCGTATGAGGGGTGTGCCGACATGCGTGGCAGTGTACACAACACGAACGAAGACGATAGGTCCGAATATGAAAGCTTGAGCGCGTGCGAGTCGGATCGCGAGCGAGTCTGATTATGAATGAATCTGCGCGCGATTGATTCTATTCGCATGAATGCGTGCATGGATACGCCCAGTGTAAATGTATGTATACGACTGTGAACAGTTTGGGTCTGCGTGACTCTCGGTACTCGTGACTCTGAGCGTCGCCTCTGCAGGGGGCTTCCCTGGGAACCCCGACGGCAGCGCCCGCGCGCCGCGACGCCCATGTCGGCACGCCACACACCTGGTGTGCGGGACGCATGCGGACGGCAGCACTGGGGCCTTCGGTGGAGCTCCCTGTGGGGCCACGAAACGTGTGAGGGGTGTGCCGAAATGGGTGTGCGGGACGCATGCGGACGGCAGCCATGGGGCCTTCGGTGGAGCTCCCTATGGGGCCACGAAACGTGTGAGGGGTGTGCCGAAATGGGTGTGCGGGACGCATGCGGACGGCAGCACTGGGGCCTTCGGTGGAGCTCCCTGTGGGGCCACGAAACGTGTGAGGGGTGTGCCGAAATGGGTGTGCGGGACGCATGCGGACGGCAGCCATGGGGCCTTCGGTGGAGCTCCCTATGGGGCCACGAAACGTGTGAGGGGTGTGCCGAAATGGGTGTGCGGGACGCATGCGGACGGCAGCACTGGGGCCTTCGGTGGAGCTCCCTATGGGGCCACGAAACGTGTGAGGGGTGTGCCGAAATGGGTGTGCGGGACGCATGCGGACGGCAGCACTGGGGCCTTCGGTGGAGCTCCCTGTGGGGCCACGAAACGTGTGAGGGGTGTGCCGAAATGGGTGTGCGGGACGCATGCGGACGGCAGCCATGGGGCCTTCGGTGGAGCTCCCTATGGGGCCACGAAACGTGTGAGGGGTGTGCCGAAATGGGTGTGCGGGACGCATGCGGACGGCAGCACTGGGGCCTTCGGTGGAGCTCCCTGTGGGGCCACGAAACGTGTGAGGGGTGTGCCGAAATGGGTGTGCGGGACGCATGCGGACGGCAGCAGCTGGGGGCCTGTCCGAAATGGGTGCATGCTTGGGGCCTTCGGTGGAGCTCCCTATGGGGCCACGAAACGTGTGAGGGGTGTGCCGAAATGGGTGTGCGGGACGCATGCGGACGGCAGCCATGGGGCCTTCGGTGGAGCTCCCTATGGGGCCACGAAACGTGTGAGGGGTGTGCCGAAATGGGTGTGCGGGACGCATGCGGACGGCAGCACTGGGGCCTTCGGTGGAGCTCCCTGTGGGGCCACGAAACGTGTGAGGGGTGTGCCGAAATGGGTGTGCGGGACGCATGCGGACGGCAGCCATGGGGCCTTCGGTGGAGCTCCTATGGGGCTACGAAACGTTGTACTGGGTGGGTGAAACGCAGGGAAGAGGGGGAGGAGGGAGGCGGAGGAGGAGGAAGGAGGAAGGAGACGCGGGGCACCGTCTCTTCAAAACGAAGACCTAACACCACAGGATGGCTTGGAAATAAGGACAGACAGATTCTTCGCCATTTTCAGCCTCAAAAAGCCCACGCCCGGCCCTGGGACCGTCAAAAAACGACTCGGGATGACAAACCGGCCCTGGGGAAGGGGTCGGGACTTCCGGGGACCGCGTATTGAAACAATCAGGAACGTCGCATATCTGGATCCCAAATCGAGAGGGAGAAGGACTATGAGTAGGAGTAGGAGGAGGAGGAGGAGGAGGAGGAGGAGGAGGAGGAGGGAGAGCAGAAGGAGGAGGAGAAAGCGAAGGCGGTGGCGGAGTGATCAAGAAGGGAGGATGAAGACAAATGCGCTCAAAACCAGGGCGCCGACCCCTCTCAGGGTCGAAACTGATCAGTTTTCCGAGTCGCGTCCAGCCGTGGCGACGAGGGGAGCCCTTTCTCCCCCTTTCCTGGCTGGAACAGCGGGCTGAGCCACTTCAGCCCCCCACCCTGAGCGCAGGGCGTTGCAACTTTTCCACACTGCGCGTTCACGCTCGGTGTCGGGCCCCAGTGTCAGTGTAAATCGATCCGGCACGAGAAATGCCGCAAAGGATGGGGTCTAGGGATCCAGTCGTGATTTTTCACTCTATGTTGCATTTTGATTCGCAACGTCGGATCTCAGGGCAGCCAGCTCCAGGTCGCCGCCGCTCCCCCAGGCCGCTTCGACGGCAGAACTTCTCCACTGAGACTCGCGTGACCGATTATCCTCACCAGAGTGGCCTGGGCCCCACTGGCCGATTTACCCCTCCAAATGGGGATGTCCCCCACCGATGTGGTGGGATGGTGGGCTCGAGATGGGGATGGGGATGGGATCGGTGAAACGATACTGACCCACAGCTCTTTCAGATGTGGCCCTTCTCGATGCTCATGCTCCTCGATACCTTCCTCCCCCGCCACCTCCTCCTCCTCTTCCTCCTCCTCCTTCTCGTGCTCCTCATCCTCATCATCCTCATCTCATCCTTCGTATAACTATTATTCGTCGTCTTGAGATGTTTCTTCCTGGTGGTGTTATTACTTACATTCACATTCGTCACCGTAATAGTGTGCTGCGTATTCGTAGTAGTAGCAGTGGTAGTAGTAGTAGTAGTAGTAGTAGTAGTAGTCGTAGTAGTAGTCGTAGTAGTAGTAGTAGTAGTAGTAGTAGTAGTAGTAGTAGTAGTAGTAGTAGTAGTAGTAGTAGTAGTAGTAGTAGTAGCAGTAGTGTGATAACTGTGGGTATGAATACTAGTCCTGTCATTATCAGTGGTAGTAGTGTTCTTTCTTACGAGTACGAGCACGATTACCAATAGTTGATGATACTAGCTCGTTTAATTTGTCTTGCTCGTAGAATTAGTTGTAGTTGGTGTGCTCGTATTCGGTTACTTCTAGTACTACTACGACTCGTGTTCTTTCTTAATCGTAGTATCAGTCTTAGTCGTCCTCGTATGTGAACTATTAGTAATAATGTTAGTAGTGATCGTCTCATTAGCCTTCGTAGTAGTAGTGTTCCGACTTGTCGTATTCGTGTTAGCGGTCTCCTTCGTCGTATTAGTCGTGTTCGCCTTCTTAGTCTGATTAGCACTAGGTCATCTTACACTTCTGAATAAACTTCGTAATATTATTAGTTGTCCTCATCCTCCTCCACCTCCTCCTGCTCCTCCTGCTCCTCCTCCTCCTCCTCCTCTTCCTCCTCCTCTTCCTCCTCCTCTTCCTCCACCTCTTCCTCTTCTCCCTCCCCTCTTTCTCCTCCCTCTCCTCCCTCTCCTCCCTCTCCTCCCCCTCCTCCTCCTCCTCCTCCTCCTCCGCCTCCTCCTCCCTCTCCTTCCACTCCTCCCTCTCTTCCACTCCTCCCTCTCCTCCCTCTCCTCCCTCTCCTCCCTCTCCTCCCTTTCCTCCCTCTCCTCTCTCTCTCTCTCTCTCTCTCTCTCCTCTCCTCCCTCTCCTCCCTCTCCTCCTCTCCCCTCTCTCCTCCCTCTCCCCTCTCTCCTCCCTCTCCTCCCTCTCCTCCCTCTCCTCCCTCTCCTCCCTCTCCTCCCTCTCCTCCCTATCCTCCCTATCCTCCTCCTCCTCCTACCCTCTCCTCCCTCTCCTTCCTCTCCTCCATCCCCTCCCACTCCTCCCTCTCCTCTTTCTACTCTTTCTCGTCCGTCTCCTCTCTCTCTCAACTCCCTCCTCCTCCTCCTCCTCCTCCCCCTCCTCCTCCACCTCCTCCACCTCCTCCTCCTCCTCCTCCTCCTCATTCTCCTCCTCCTCCCTCTCATCCTCCTCCTCGTCCTCCTCCTGTTCCTCCATCCTCCATCCTTCTTCTCGGGGACCCTGACATGCGACGTCCTGATTGTTTCAATACGCGGTGCTCGGAAGTCCCGACCCCTTCCCCAGAGCCGGTGTGTCATTCTGAGTCGTTGGTTGATGGTCCCTGGAACAGAACATGGCGAATAACCTCTCTATCCTTGAATTTTGCCTGGTGATCGGTTAAACTCTCCTCCTCGTACTCATGCTCCTCCTCCTCCTCCTCTTCTTCCTCCTCCTTATCCTTCCTCTCCTGCTCCTCCTCCTCCTCCTCCTCCTCCTCCTCCTCCATCATCATCATCATCATCATCATCATCATCACATCATCATCATCATCATCATCATCATCATCATCACCACCATCATCATCATCATCATCATCATCATCATCATCAATCATCATCCTCATCATCATCATCGTCATCATCACCGTCATCATCATCATCATCATCATCATCATCATCATCATCATCATCATCATCATCATCAACATCATCATAATCATCATCATCATCATCAGCATCAGCATCACATCAGCATCATCATCTCATCATCATCATCATCATCATCATCATCATCATCATCAGCAGCATCAGCATCATCATAAGCAGCATCATCATCATCATCATCATCATCATCAGCAGCAGCATCATCATCATCATCATCATCGTCATCATCACCGTCATCATCATCATCATCATCATCATCAATCATCATCATCATCATCACCATCATCATCATCATCATCATCATCATCATCACCATCATCATCATCATCATCATCATCATCATCATCGTCATCATCACCGTCATCATCATCATCATCATCATCATCATCAACATCATCATAATCATCATCATCATCATCAGCATCAGCATCAGCATCATCATCATCATCATCATCAACATCATCATCATCAGCATCATCATCATCATCATCATCATCATCGTCATCATCATCATCAGCATCAGCAGCAGCAACAACATCATCATTCTCATCATCATCATCATCATCATCATCATCATCAGCATCGTCATCGTCATGATCATCATCAGCATCAGGATCAGCATCATCATCATCACCACCATCACCATCATCATCATCACCACCATCATCATCATCATCATCATCATCATCATCATCATCATCATCGTCATCCTCATCATCATCAGAATCATCATCACCATCATCATCATCATGATCATCATCATCATTATCATCGTCATCATCATAATCATCATCATCGTCATCATCATCATAATCATCATCATCAGCATCATCATCAGCATCAGCATCATCATAAGCATCATCATCATCACCACCACCACCACCACCACCATCATCATCATCATCAGTAGCATCATCATCAGCAGCATCATCAGCAGCATCCTCATTAACAGCATCATCAGCATCATCATCATAATCATAAGCATCATCATCATCAACATCATCATCAGCATCAACATCATCATCAGCAGCATCATCATCACAATCACCATCATCATTATCATCATAATAATCATCATCAGAATCATCATCATAATCATCATCACCATCATCATCAGCAGCATCATCATTAGCAGCATCATCATAATCATCAGCATCATCATCACCAGTATCACCATCGTCATTAGCATCATGATCATCATCATCACCATCATCGTCAATCTTCATCAGCATCATCATCACCACCGCCACCACCACCATCATCAACATCTCAACATCATCATCAGCATCAACATCTTCATTCTCTTCCCCTCATCATTAGCAGCAGCAGCGGCGGCGGCAGCAGCAGCAGTAGCAGCTTCGTCACCGTCGTCGTTGTCGTCGTCGTCACCGCCATTATCATCTATCATCGCCGTCGTCAGCGTCATCGTCATCATCCTCAGCGACGTCGTCGTCAGCAGCATTGTCGTCGTCAATGCGTTCATCATCATCATCAGCATTCCTCTTCCTGTTCCTGCTCATGCTCTCCCTCATATTCGTCCTCATCCTACTTTATCTGGCTCTGCTGATAGCTGGACACGTCTCGCGATGACTCATGTGCGGACCCATATTCTCCTCTCTCGCTTCGGCAGATGGCGCGGAGGGACCCGCACGGAAGGGCTGCCTCCTCCACCTCCGCCCCCTCCTTCCCTGAGATCCGACGATGCGGAAAAATACAGCAACATGCATTTGCCTTTCAAGCAAAAAAACACAAAAAATGATCCCTAGACCCCAACCTTCGGCGGCATTTTCCGAGCCGGATCGATCTGTGATGGCACTCGGGCCAGAAGCCGTGAAGACGCGCGGTGGGAAAAAGTTGCAACCCCCTTGCAGCCCCTTCTCATCCTCAGTAGCACGTGCCTGCCCCTGCTCCTGCCTTCGAGGGGCGCGGTCCTTCGAGAGCTTCTGGCAGCCCCTCTCGACCGCGACGCCGACCCTCTGCGCTCCTGCCCAGCGCGGGGCGGAGCGCAGCGGGGGGACGGAGACGAGGAGGAGGAGATGGGAGGCAGGAGGCAGGAGGGCTCGACGAGGAGGAGGAGGAGGAGGAGGAGGAGATGGGTGGCAGGAGGCAGGAGGAGGAGATGGGAGGCAGGGAGGAGGAGGAGGGCAAGGAGGGCCCAAACATCTCGCGTCTCGAGAAGCTCGAGCCGGAAGCTTTGCACAGTTCTCCCTTGGGGCCAGCAGCAGCAGCAGGAGGGGAGAAGGAAGAGAGGGAGCACCCCATGGAGCGTTGGGAATAAGGGCTTCGAGTCGAGAATAAGAGGGATGCGAACGCGGAGCAGGAAAGCGAAGGAGTTGGAGAAGGAGGAGGAAGAGGAGGTGGGGTACAAAGAGCAGGCAGTAGAGTATAAAGAGTCGAAAGCGGGAAGGTAGAAGAGAAAGGAGAGGGAGGAAAGAGGAGAGCGATGGGGAGGACAAAGAGTACGTAGGATGACAAAATGATGATGAGAAGTAGGACGACAAGCTGAAGAGCTTCCAGTGGGGAGAGGTGGTCG
>CAUYUJ010018860.1:761752-801752 GCA_963575745.1 Prorocentrum cordatum
GCGGTTGTCGTGTTTACGGTCGTCATCGCGGTGCTGGTGGCGGCGGCAGCGGTTGTCGCGCAGGCGGCGGTTATGGTCGCGGCGCTGGTGGCGGTCGTGGCGGTTGCCGCGTCGGCGGTGGTTCAGCTGGCGGTGGCCGTGCCAAGGGGCCGCCGGCCTAGCGCCCGAGCGCGCTTAGCAGCATCTCAGCATTACCCCTTTGGAAGGTTCTGCTGATCTGCCGCCAGAAGCCGCCCAGCAGCTCGGAGCGGTCGCAGTCGGCGAGGCCGACTCCGTAGCTGCGGACGAAGCTGGCTGCTGCGTCGCGGGGGGTACCGCTCCCGCTTCTGGTCCACCGCCTGGGCGGCCGCCAAACCATCCTGGTCGGCCTGGGCACCCCTGCGTGGAGCGTGGGTTGAGTGCACGCAGGCGATGCTCCAGTCGACGTAGACGTGGCGTCAGGTGGCTGGGTCGTTTGTGGAGAGGTCCAAAACCGTTTGCTGGAGCACTCCCGTGCGGGGTCGTCGGCGATCCCAGGCGGGAGCGGATTGCTCCGTGGGCGCGGCGACGCTGGTGAGCTCGGCGAGCTTCGCAGAGTGCCAGTCGCGGCAGCTGTTGTGGCGCTTGTTGCGGGACTCACCCACCTCGCACTTGACTGCGTGCCAGCCGTGCGGGTCCAGGAGCTCGTTGCACAGGGTGCCGTCCTGGCGGCGGCGCTGGCAGCGTGAGCCAGGCGGGCAGACCGGGATGCAGAGGCGACGCTTCAGGTTGCCGCAGAAATGCGGGTCGGGCTGGCGGGGGTCGTCTGGCTGGCGCGGGAGGAGCCCGCTGCCGGCGCCGGTGCCCCCGTTCTCCCGCAAACGCAGGCGGCGGTCCTCGTCGAGCGTCCGCAGCAGCTTCTCCCTGTTGGCCGCGGAGGCCGTCTTGCCCCAGTGGTTCTGCAGCTGGGGCCGTGGTTCTGCCGGAGAGCTGCCTCCGCCTGGTCGAACGTCTGCTATGTCCGCGGGCAACGGGCTCGGAATTCCTCGAGCGAGCTGGCTCCGAGGCAGGCCATCACGTCGTGAAGAAGGGGGGCCCAGCTAGCAGCGTAGGCAGCAGGCGCCGTCTGGGCAGCCGAGGGGAACGCGCATCCGCCGTCGGCATGGCGCAGCGTGGCCAGGAGCCGCTGGTGGGGGTCCAGGGTTCCACCGGCGATCTCCTCCAGGCAGCCGCACTGAACGCGGTCCAGCTGCTCCGTCCAGCCCCCCTGAAGGTTGGCGCGGAGGCGGTGCGTGACGCATCCGCGGGCGAAGGTCTGCAGGAGAGTGCAGGCGCTCTCGGCCCGCAGGCCCGCCTGTCGCAGCTCTTGCAGGCGGGCGGCAAACGCCGTTGCCTTGGCCACGGCCGTGGCCCCGTCTAGGCCGGCATGGACAGTCACCCTGTCTTCCTCCTCCTCCACCCCCCTCCTCAGCTCAAGCCAGGGGGCAGTGTTCCCCAAACGCGTGAGGTGGTCTTCCTCCTCCTCCCTCCCTCCCTCCCTCCCTCCCCCCTCCCATCCCCTCCCCTCCCCCCCTCCCCTCCCCTCCACGCCACTCCCCTCCCCTCCCCGCCACTCCCCTCCCCTCCCCTCCCCTCCCCCCCCCTCCCTCCCTCCCTCCCTCCCTCTTCTTCATGTTCGTACGCATTGTCTTCTTAGCCTTTGTATTAGTACTGTTATTATTAGTATTTTCCTTCTTCGTAATATTAATAATGTTATCCGCCGGCCCCCTTGTGGGGCCACCAGGCTGTAGGCGCGGGTTCGCAGTTTCCAGTGCCAGTTGTAGCTTGTAGTTTCCAGTGTTACAGTTCTGCTTCTTGCTGGTTACTGTAACTAGTTGATTGACCGCGCGAGGGGGGGGAGGCCCAAACAGGATTTTAGCCTCACCTGGGCGCGTTGTCTGAATTGCTGGGGGGGCTCGAAATCGACACCCCTCACGCAGATCCGCGGGGTCAGGGTCCAAAAACACAAGGGATTTGCCACATTTCTGAAATTCGGTGCCACCCCTCACGCAGATCCGCGGGGTCAGGGTCCAAAAACACAGGGGATTTGCCACATTTCTGAAATTCGGTGCCACCCCTCACGCAGATCCGCGGGGTCAGGGTCCAAAAACACAGGGGATTTGCCACATTTCTGAAATTCGGTGCCACCCCTCACGCAGATCCGCGGGGTCAGGGTCCAAAAACACAGGGATTTGCCACATTTCTGAAATTCGGTGCCACCCCTCACGCAGATCCGCGGGGTCAGGGTCCAAAAACACAGGGATTTGCCACATTTCTGAAATTCGGTGCCACCCCTCACGCAGATCCGCGGGGTCAGGGTCCAAAAACACAGGGGATTTGCCACATTTCTGAAATTCGGTGCCACCCCTCACGCAGATCCGCGGGGTCAGGGTCCAAAAACACAAGGGATTTGCCACATTTCTGAAATTCGGTGCCACCCCTCACGCAGATCCGCGGGGTCAGGGTCCAAAAACACATGGGATTTGCCACATTTCTGAAATTCGGTGCCACCCCTCACGCAGATCCGCGGGGTCAGGGTCCAAAAACACAGGGGATTTGCCACATTTCTGAAATTCGAACCCATCACGCACATCCATCGCAAGGCGTGGTAACCCAAACTGCGAGAACTCCCTCGGCCCTTTAATCGCAAGGTGTGGTAACCAAGCCCTTAAACCATACACGTCTTACCAATCGCCAGGTGTGGTAACCCCTCTTGTGATCAGTTGGTTTTGCTGATTGCGACTCGGCTTCGCATGAAGTTTCGATACTGCTTCACGACAGCGCCAAGGCCTCATGACTTAGCTCTTCCATGGCCCATTCTCCGAGAGAGGGGGCCGGCGGCAAGGGGCGAAGCCCTTATGGATTATTAGCATGTTTATGATTAGTATTGTTAGTATTATTATTATTATTAATAATATTAATATTATTATTACTATTATTACTACTACTACTACTACTACTACTATTACTACTACTACTACTACTACTACTACTACTACTACTACTACTACTACTATTATATTATCAGTATTACTATTATTATGACTTAAACTTATTCTGGATTAACTATGATTATTAGTATGATTATTAGTATTCGCAGTACTCTTATTATTAGTATTCTTATTATCATTAGTATTATCATTAGTATTGGTATGGTTGATACGTCTCGTCTTCTTAATAGTAGTACTAGTATGAATACTATCCTTATGAGTTTTAATGTTATCTGTCTTATTAGTGTGCTTCTTATTATTATTATTATTACTGTTATTATTCGTCTTCCTCCTCCTCCTCCTCATCATCATCATCAGCATCATCATCATCATCATCATCATCATCATCATCATCATCATCATCGTCATCATCATCATCAGCAGCAGCAGCATCGTCATCAGCATCAGCAGCATCAGCATCATCATCATCAGCATCAATATCATCACCAGCAGCAGCATCATCCACTTCCTTCGCCGCCGCCGGAATCATCATCATCATCATCATCATCAGCAGCAGCAGCAGCAGCAGCACCATCATCATCGTCATCATCATCATCAGCAGCAGCATCACCGTCATCATCGTCATCATCATCATCAGCGTCAGCATCGTCATCATCATAATCATCATCATCACCATCTCATCATCATCATCATCATCATCATCATCATCATCATCAGCACCATCATCATCACTGGCAGTATCATCATAATCCTCATCCTCATCATCATAACCGTCATCACCATCAGCAGCAGCATCAGCATTAGCATCAGCATCAGCATCGTCATCGTCGTCATCATCATCAGCATCATCAGCTTCAGCATCATCATCATCAGCAGCAGCATCAGCATCATCATCAGCACCATCACAATGATCTTCATCAGTCATCAGCAGCAGCATCACCATCATCGGAATCATCATCGTTGTCATCATCGTCATCGCCATCATCATCATCATCATCATCAGCATCATCATCATCATCATCATCATCATTATCATCATCAGCATCGTCATCATCATCAACATCATCATCCTCATCATCATAACCGTCATCACCATCAGCAGCAGCAGCATCAGCATCAGCATCATCATCAGCAGCATCAGCATCGTCATCATCAGCATCATCATCATCAACCGCCTCCTCCGCCTCACCGTCTTCAACCGCCTATCACACGACGGTCCCAGGAGGTAGAGCATGGATCAAGATAGCATCCGGCAGACCTCCAAGAGGCCTCAAGACAGCCACAAGACGGTGCAAGATAGCTGGGCATGGCGCAGGATAGCGTCGTACAGCCTCTAACCGAACATGGCTCAAAATGGCCGCCAGAGGCAGCATGAAAGCCTCCGAACGTGTCTGGATGGGCGGGCGGGGATACGCGAATCGTCAAGAATGTGCAACAGACGTACGAGTGGAGGGCAGGTCGCTTTCTAAATGAGGCCCTCACCTTAGCGCAGCTCACATTCGTCTTAAAATTGTGCTAGAGCTTCACGGATGGAGGTAGGTCGTTTTCCAAAATGTGACTCTCGCCTTATCGCCGCGCACACTCGTCTTCTAAAGTTGCAGAAGCTTCACGTGTGGAAGGCGGTTAATCCTCAACATGTGGCTCTCGCCTTAGCGACGCACACATTCGTGATAAAACGTGTTAGAGTTTCACGGATGGAGGACGGTATCTGTTTCAAAGTGTGGCTCTCGCTACAGCGCCGCGCACATTCGTCTTAAGAGGTTGGAATCGGTGTAAGGATGTGTATGGTTAACTTCCCAGGAACAGTCTGCTGGAGCGATGTAGGACTGTCAGGTCTATTACCAGGGAGCGAAGTCCCAAGAACGGCATTCTGGCACGACTGAAGATCGTCAAGACGCCACAGTGAGGTTGATCCGTGGCGTCGAAGTCCCAGGAGTGGTGCTCTGAGACAGTTCAGGATGTTCAAACGGCTGTCGTCCAACGTGGTACTTCCCTTAG
Source organism: Prorocentrum cordatum (assembly GCA_963575745.1). Lineage (NCBI taxonomy): Eukaryota > Dinophyceae > Prorocentrales > Prorocentraceae > Prorocentrum > Prorocentrum cordatum. Next base: position 766,699 of record CAUYUJ010018860.1, read on the forward strand.
TGGAAATGAACCCTTGTAGGGACCTATGAACGAGGGAGCTTGGAGGAAGGATGTGTTGCAATATCGTTGATGAGTACTGGGTTTGCACTGGTCATCCTCCTTCTCATCGTCCTCCTCCTCATCATCATCCGCATCCTCCTCCACATCTTCTTCTGGATCCTCGTCCTCCTCCTCCTCTTCCTCCTCCTCCTCCTCCGCATCCTCCTCCTCCGCATCCTCCTCGGAATGATCTTTCGCATCCTCGTCCTCCTCCTCCTCCTCCTCCTCTTACTCCGACTCCTCCTCCTCCTCCCCCGCCTCTACCTCCTTCCACTCCGCGCTTTGGAGGGTACCCCAACCCGTGGAGAAACACTGCAAATGTCAAGAGCGAAACCGTCTAAGTCTTGCCATAAGGAAATTTGGATAGAGAGCAAAGCCGAAGAGGCCAAAATCACAGATAGCCCGTAGGCGTTCGAAAGATTCGGGCGTCTTCACCTTTTCGGAATTCTTTCATCTACAGGCGGGGGAGGAGGAGGGGGTTGATTAGGCAAAGGCTTCCACTACTGTGCGCGGAGAAACTATTCACCTGCCGGGGAACCCAGTTTAAACAAGAATTCGTGCAGTATGTTGGCGAAAACGGGTTTTGCGACCGTGCCTCAATCGGCCCTGGAGGCGAGGGAGGAGACCAAGAAGAGGGAGAGTTGGAGCCCCCGGATCTCGGGCGTCAGGCTGTCGTTGCCCGCGGCCTGCCCGAAGATGGCCCCGAATGCAATGGGCTGCCAGACCCCGTGCACCCGCATCCGCACTACGATGGCGGCTGCGGTGGCCCCGGTTTCCTGGTTGTGCTCCCCGTCGCTGTGGCAGAGGACGTGGAAGGGCTGATTCGGTAACGAATTAAGGATTGGGTTAACGCACAAAAAGCTTCTCCGACATTGCATGGCATATCGCGCCACACGGTCCACATCTTTGTGGAAGCACCGTCTTCTCCACTCTATCGGCTCGCCGACTTCTGTGGGAAGCCGCCATTTCTGGTCCAAGATGAGACCGAGGATCAATTTAGACACGGAGGAGGAGGAGAGCTGGAGGACCCCAAGGTGGCCTCAAGACGGTCCAGGGAGGGCCCCAAAATGGCCAAATGCTCCTGCAAGACCGCCTCAAGACAGCCCAAGAGGGCCGCTGGACAGGTCAAGACGGCCCCAAGAGTACCCAAATCCCACCGCCCTCTGGGCGCAGGTGGTTTAACGGATTTTGTCTTCTTTCTCTCTCTTCGAAAACCATCCTTCCCCTGCTCGGGGGAGGGGTTTTATCACTGTTCCCTATTACTCAGAGTGAGGGGGCCGAACAGTCATTCATTGTCCCTGGGTGCGTGGCTGAAGTGAATACTCGTGGCGAAGATTGTGTTTGTTGCGTTGGTGTTGTTGGTGGTGTTGTTGGTGGTGGTGGTGGTGTTGTTGATGTTGTTGATGTTGCTGCTGTTGTTGTTGATGGTGTTGTTGCTGTTGATGAATGTTAATAACTAAACAAATGTGATTGTTGAACCCCCTCAGGCGCTTTGGCGCTCTCGCCTCGGCGCCGGCTACATCGTCATTGAAAATGAAGCTCACGCTCGAGCGGTTTGGGGGTGCGCCAAAACCGGCCTCCCAACAACAACACCGCTCCCGCTCGAGACTTCCTCATTTTTTACTCAGGGACAGTGCTCCTGATCGCCGCTGAAAGCCGCCGTCCCAACAGAACCAGCGCTACCGCTCGAGACTTCATCCCGTGTTGCCTTGGACTGGCGCGCTACTCTTTCTCTTATCGGCGCCGCTCCCAGCAACAACGACGCTCCCGCTCGAGACGTCCTCCCTTTTTTACTCACGGCGGTGCTCCTCCTCGCCGCCGAAAGCCGCCGCCCCGACAAAACTAAAGCTCCCGCCCGAGACTTCCTCCCGTTTTACGCTGGACTGGCGCCCTACTCTCTTTTGAATTGGCGCCGCTCCCAGCAAGAACAACGCTCCCGCTCGAGGTTTCCTCCCTTTGTCTCAGGACGGTGCTGTTCCTCGCCGCCGACAGCCCACGTCCCGACAAAACCACGGCTCCCGCTCCAGACTTCCCCCCTTCTTATTCAAGGCGGTGTTCCTCCTCGCCGCCGACAACCGCCGTCCCAACAAAACCACCGTTCCCGCTCGAGATTTCGTTTTGTTTTACACTGGACGAGCGCCCTACTCTCTTCAGCATTGGCGCCGTTCCCAGCAACAACAGCGGCCCTGCTCGAGACTTCCTCCCTTTCTATTCAGCGCCAGGTCCTTGCCTCGCCGCCGACAGCCCCCATCCCTTCCAAGGCAACCCTGTCCCTCGATACTTCTTTGTGCTTCACCCTTGGCTGGGGCTCCAGTGGCGGTCTCGCATCGGCGCAGCAAGGCGCGGGCATGCGTTTTCAAGGCGAGGAGGAGGAATTTGCAAGACCTCATTGGGCGGGATATCTGGGAATGGGAATAACGGACCCCGCTATAGAACAGGAATCCCCCATGATGGGGACGTTTATCATGATGGTCGCATGCGTCGTCTAAAAACATCGCGCATGAGGGTGTCGTTGGTGTTGTTGTCGTTGTTGCTGTTGCCAGACATGGTGACAAGGGTTCCCGTTCGATATTTCCCCACAGGTATTCCGAGAGCCCCTGGCCAGAGAGGTCACCGAATTCAGGAACGGCGTTCTCTGTCGAGATGCCTTCGCCCTTCAGCCAGTGACCGACAAGGAAGAGACTCCCCCCCGAAATGAGGCGCAATCGAAGACGAAATGGGCGGAAATCGAAGGGTGGTATATACGGAATGCACAACACGCGTGCCAGTGAGAGCGATCAGTTTGAACATGATTGTCGTTGGTGTTGCTGCTGTTGTTGGTGTTGCTGTTGTTGCGGGTGGTGTTGCTGTTGATGGTGGTGATTATGGTGGTGTTGCTGCCGCTGCTGATGTTGCTGCTGGTGGTGTTGGTGTTGGTGTTGGTGTTGTTTGTGTTGGTGTTGGTGTTGCTGTTCGTGTTGGTGTTGTTGGTGTTGCTGTTGGTGTTGTTGTGGCTGTTGTGGTTGTTGTATCTTTCATGCCCATAGATTCACGATCCTTCACGAAAAGCATGTTCCGCACCAGCGGAACCAACACGGAACAAACCTACAGCCAGGCAGCAGGCCTGTCCTGCGAGCGTGGCCCAAATCGTGCCGCATACTTGAGCGGAGAGGGGGAAGAAAAGAAGGAGAAAGGAGGAGGAGGATGAGGAGGAAAGAGGAGGATAACATCCGAAAACAAGGAGCACCGCTCAGGCCAACCTGCAAAAGGCGTTGCGCGCCACCAAGGTTCGAAGACACTGTTGTTGTTGTTGTTGTTGTTGTTATGTGTTGTTGTTGATGGTGTTGGTGTTGGTGTTGTTGGTGTTGTTGCTGTTGCTGTTGCTGTTGCTGTTGCTGTTGCTGTTGCTGTTGCTGTTGCTGTAGTTGTTGTTTTTGTTGTACTTGTTGTTGCTGTTGTTGTTGTTGTTGGTAATGTTGTTGCTGTGTTGTTGTTGTTGCTGTTGCTGTTGCTGCTGCTGTTGCTGCTGATGCTGTTGTTGGTGGTGTTGTTGTTGGTGGTGGTGTTGTTGTTGCTGTTGTTTGTTGTCGTCGTCCCCCTGTTGTCGTCGTCCCCCCCGCGACCCACCCACGACCCACCCCGCGACCCACCCCGCGACCCACCCCGCGACCCACCCCGCGACCCACCCACGACCCAACCCGCGACCCATCCACGACCCAATCCGCGACCCACCCGCGACCCACCCGCGACCCACCCGCGACCCACCCCGCGACCCACCCGCGACCCACCCTGCGACCCATCCGCGACCCACCCGCGACCCACCCGCGACCCACCCCGCGACCCACCCGCGACCCACCCCGCGACCCACCCGCGACCCACCCGCGACCCACCCGCGACCGATCCACATTGTTTAGGAGGAAAAATCGGCGCCTGCGACGGGCTCGTTGTCAGAGTGAGGGGGCCGAACGGTCATTCATTGTCCCTGGGTGCGTGGCTGAAGTGAGAATCCGTGGTGAGGATTTTGCTCGTTGCGTTGAACTCTCACTACTGAAGCATAATCATTGTTGATCCCCCCCTCCAGTGCACATTGTATTTTTGTCAATTGAAGTGCCCCTCCCGGCGCTCGCACCCTGTTCATTTGAATCCGCGGATATGTTCCTCCTCAAACTGTCGTTGGCCCCCGGGTTACAACAACAACAACAACAACAACAACAACAACAGTAAGGTTACCCTCGTGCGCGATGTTTCCACACGAAGCATGCGACCATCATAAAAACCATCCACATCATGGGGGACTCTTGTTCTATAGCGGGGTCCGTCATTCCCATTCCCAGATCTCCCGCACAATGAGGTCTTGCAAACACCTCCTCCGAGGAATTTCAACATATCCCGCCTCGAAAACACATGCCCGCGCCTTGCTGCGCCGATGCGAGACCGCCAGTGGAACCCCAGCAAAAGGTAAAGCACAAAGGAGTATCGAACGACGGGATTGCCTTGGTGGGGATGGGGGCTGTCGGCGGTGAGGCAAGGACCTGGCCCTGAATAGAAAGGGAGGAAGTCTCGAGCAGGGCTGCTGTTGTTGCTGGGAATGGCGCCAATGCTGAAGTGGAGAAGCAGCAGCTGCAGAAGTAGGAGGAGCAAGTGAAGGCAGGAAGGGGAAACTGGAGCAGTGGATGAAGCGTGCGAAACACACCCTGGGCCAATCTCTGGATAATTCGCTCGCGGGCCCCGCGGAAAGCCCAGAGCAAGCGCAAGCGCAGGAGTCGCCGCCCAACCCCCCCCGCCCTAAGTTTGAAAACTCCATGCCTGCCGAGAGGTTCCAGGCGAGACCGAGTCTTCAAATTTAGGGCGCCAACCGTTTGAGACAGTAACCAGGCGATGCGTCGTTGAGATCGGCCAAGGGCCACCCACCTCCCATATTTCATTCACTCGCATGCCTGATGACGCCTCATATCCATTACAGATCCCATCTCCCTCGTCCTCATCTCCCTCGCCCCCCTGCGCCCCCCCTCCTCCAACCCCCCCTGGCGCCGCGACTCATGCCAGGAGGCCTCGTGGTGCTCGGCGCCACTGCCTTGGGTCGAAAGCGCGCCCTGAGCGTCAGAGGATCCGCCGGGCCGAGTTCGAGCACTTGGCGGAGCCGTGCTGGAGAATTCTGTCACCGCGTCGATCGTTCAACCTTGAACCGATCACAGCCCCGATCGTTCAAGATTGGATTCTGTCGTGTCCAATGGCGTCGCCGTGTCCCTCGGTGCTTCCGCGTCGAAAAAACTCGACCTTGAACGCCTTCGCTGGCGTCGCTGGCGCGCCAACGCCGCACGAACCTACCGTGCGGCCCTCCAATTTGTGGAATTCGATGCGTCGAGGATTGCGGATTTCAGCTACCCACAGGATCCCACAGGCACCACGCTCGCAGCAGATCGGGTACTTGGCATTCCCCCCAAGGCTTTCGTGTACCCCTGCAGGACCGGGCCATCGCCGACAGGACCAGGAGCAGGAAAGCAAGGGAGAGATACGGTGGGCTTCATCATAGAATTCAACTCAGATCCCCATCAACCCTGCGCAATGCGTGCAGGGCAGGGGGCGGCAGACCATCTCCCTTTCCACCATCATACGGAGATGCGAAATCCGTGGAGATGGGAAGGGATGGGCATGGATTGGCATCATAACCTAGCCCACGACCCGACAAGAAGCATCATAGCTGCTACGTCAGTGCGCAAGACTGATCCCCTGACGATCCAAGTCGCCTTCCGTTCAGTGGCACAAAACTCACGAAAGCAGCATGTTCTTGCCCCTGGCAAGAAAAAAGTAACATCCGAAGCCGCTCCAGAAAAAAACTACAAAGTGCTGGATTGCACAAACGGCTGAGCGCCTTGTAAATGCACCAAGACCCTCACCAGGTAAATTTGGAGAAACAAAGAATGCAAGGAAAATGTCCTCGTTCGACGTCCTCGGCTTTCCCCATCCGACCCAAAAAAAATCCCCGCTCGACCCAGAAAAGTTTCCCCGTTCGCCCACCGATTGCCTGGTTCCCCTATGGATTTCCTGGTTGGTCTTGTAATCGCATAAAAAGGACGCGCGCGGTAAGGATGCAAGCGCCTTGGAAGACCATGTCAACACTTTTACGGGCGGAGCGCGGCCAGCGAAAGCGGCCAAGGATGGGCCGAAGGGCAAAGATGCACGGGTAACCTTGGAAAGCTGCTCATCCTGACTCAGCGGGCTGATTTTAGCAGCGACACATAAAAACTGCATAAACATACACTGTTGGATGTCTAAAAAGGTTTTGCGTATGCAGCTTGTTATCATTCGAGGCAGGCCGTCCTGCTTCCGCAGCCAGCAGACCTACGTCCACGGCGCGGTCGGAGACGGTGAGGAAGGTCGAGCCCACCTTAGGGGAGAGGCGCCACCAGGGCCGCGTCGTCGTCGACGTTGTCGTCGTCGTGGCCGTGGTGATCATCGTCGTCGCCGTGGTGGTCATCGTCGTCGTCGTCGTCGACGGCAGTCGTCGTCGTCGACGGCCGTCGGCGGCCGTGGTCTCCACCAGTCGCTTCGCCACCATGTCACCGTCGCGCCATCGCCGCAACAGCCAGCTCCACACTGGCGTCGAGACCTGGCAAAGCTTCGGCTTGCACACAGACAGCCCCATCCGAGTACTTGCCGCTGGCCTCAACAGGCGCACTCGAGTAGTCCCAGCTGCCTAAACATGCGCCCCGAGTAGTCCACGGCGGACTCAATACCCTGGCGCCGCCTCAAGCGGCGCCCCACCGTTGAGGTGCTGAGACTGCCCCGGACTACTCGGGGGGCCTGTTGAGGCCAGCTGGGACTTCTCGGGGGGGCCTGTTGAGGCCAGCCGAGAATACCTGGGGGGGCTGTCTGTGCGCAACCGAAAGCCTTATCATCAGGACTGGCGATCACGTCCTGGCAGCCGTGGTCCCACAGGCTCTCCGGGCGCAGGCGATTTTGGGGGATCGATGAAGCGGAAGCGCTGTCGAGCTGTTAGTGCGATGTATTACTCGCGGGCGCACCTGTGTACAGCAAATCATGCTCTTCCGTGGTCCGCTCTTCCCCTTCTGGCAGGGCGGCGTTTCACCGCTCCTCATCAGCGAAGACGACGCGACCCAGACCAGACGTATCGCTTCTGCTGAAGCCAGACGCATGCGAAGCAAGAAGGTGCGATACAAGAGAAGCATCGACATGCAATACATTGCATAGCAATCCTTAGAATAGCATCGCCTCACACATCGGGTCACAGCACGGTTGCACAACATTGCGTAGCATAGCATGGCATGGCAAAGCGTGGCAAGTGGTAACATGGTGTTGCACACATTGCTGTGCATGAGGACGGAATGGCATGGCATTGCACAGTAAGCCATAGCTTAGCGTGATGCTTCTGTGCGTACGAAAGCACAGCAGCATAGCACTCAAATGATTTGCGTATTCGCAATACTGCCCGGAAAAACGAAGTGCAGTGTCCTCCAGTCCTTCGAGTCCACTGTATTGAATACTGTGATACTTTTCAAAGGGCCTCAGCGCCCCATGGCCCCGAATTCCGGGCGCTCCTGGGCGCTCCCGGGCGCTCCTGGGCACCCACGGGCGCTCCTAGGCTTTGTCGCCAAACTTCTCCTGAAGCCAGGGGGGCCCAAGACGAGCCAAGAAGGCCCCAAGAGCCTCCCAAGACGGTCCAAGAAGCTCCCGAGACGGCCCGAGAGCGCTCCGTGACGCCCAAGATGGTCCGAAGACGTCCAACGAGGCCCTCAAGACGGCCCAAGATGGCTGTAAGAGGCCCCTAAAGAAAGAGGGCCCAAAGAAGCCAAAATCATTGACTTGCAGTTGATGTTCGAAGGATCTCATAGTTATAATTGTGTCTGCCTTCCGACGCTCCAGGACGGCCCAACAGGCCCCCAAGATCGCCCCATGCCCCGAAGAGGGCCCCAATTCGGCACAACAGGGCTTCAAGACGGCCCAGGAAGCCCCTGAGGCCCAAAGAGAGACCCAGGATGGACCCAAGATGGGCCCCCAGAGTCCCAAGACACCTAAAATCGCCTCCAAGGAGTGTCGAAGAGACCTCCAAAGAGGTCCCCACAGGCATCCAAGAGGGCTCTGACCTAAACCCAGGCGCGGTGGCGGGATGGACCGAAGGCCAGAGCGGTGGCGTGATGGTCCGAAGCCCACTAATCCGCCGACCCCTGTTGGGTCATCACAGGGGTGTCTGGCGCGCTAGACCCTACTGGTTTTGTTTTGGCTCTACTCTAAAAGAACTCTCCCCTGGGCATCCCGTCCGCCCAGCTGGCCTCGCGGAAAATCTGCAATGCTCCAAAACCGAACTGACCTGGCCGAACCGAACCGGGCTGAACCGAACCGGCGCGAACCGGTTTTGATCTCAACAGGAATCGAACCGAACCTGCTGACGCGATTTGCCGAACCGAACCGGATTCGATTCTGAAGTAAGTCCGGGGCCCGAGGGGTAGGTCCCCCCAGAGCCTCGAAAAAGTGAGTCCCAAAAGTAAGTCTCAGGACTGTCCGGGTAGTTAACTCCAGGGGCCCCAGGGAGGAGTCCCAGGGCCCGGGGGGGTCGAAAAACAAGTCCCGGGGCTGTCTGGGTAAGCGCCGGGGCCCCAGGGGGTGAGCCCTGGGGCACCCGGGCCCAGAAAACAAAAGTCCTGGGGCCGTCTGGATAAGTCCCGGGGCCCCAGGGGGGGGGGCCACGGGCCCCAGAGCCTCGAAAAGGTCGGGGCCTCGAAAACGTAAGTCCCAGAGCCGTCAGAGGAAGTCCCGGGGCCCCAGGGGGAGTCCTATACGGCCCCGCGGGGCCCCGAAAAACTAAGTACCGGAGCTGTCTGGGTAAGTCCTGGGGCTCCGGCTAGGGGGTCCTGGGGCCCCAGAACCCAAAAGAAGGCAAACCTGGGGCCATCTGGGTAAGTCCCAAGGCCCCAGGGGGGAGTCCGGGGGCCCCACGGCCTCCAAAAGTAACCTCTGGTGCTGGGGCCCTGGGGGGGGTCCTTGGGTCGTCTGGGCGCGGCTAGCGGCGATGGCAGCGGCCAGTGACGGCCAGCAGCGGCGGCCAGCCGCAGCGGGGGCGGCCCCGCCAGCGACGGCCAGCGGAGGCACATGCTGCCGCGGTGCTGAATGCCCATGAGGAAGGAGTGAGGAAGAGGAGGGAGGAGGAGGAGGAGGAGGAGGAGGAGGAGGAGGAGGAGGAGGAGGAAAGAGAGGAGAAAGAGGAGAAAGAGGAGAAAAAGGAAGAGGAGGCAAGGCAAGGCAAGGCAAGGCAAGGCAAGGCAAGGCAAGGCAAGGCAAGGCAAGGCAACTCTGGTGTGCTATCATTGGGCCTTGTCTTATTTTTAAACAAGTGGCATCGAAGATGCAGCTTCCCACACCGGTTGGTACTGCAGATAAAACTCACACAGCCTCGACCCAATCTTTATATTGGGGTGTGCCAGTTAAGGGGGCGATGGAAGCGCCAAACTATTGCAGTTAAGACCCGCTGGGGGAGGAGGAGGAGGAGGAGGAGGAGGAGGAGGAGGAGGAGGAGGAGGAAGCGGAGGAGGAGGAGGACGACGGGGAGGAGGAGCAGCAGGAGGAGGAGGAGGACGAGGAAGAGGAGGAGGAGGAAGAAGAGGAGAAGGAGGAGGACGAGGAGGAAGAGGAGGAGAAAGAGGAAAAAGAGGAGAGGGGAGGCAAAGCGCGCCTCGTGGCGAGCTGGGCCGAGACGGAACCGAAAGCATGGCGAGCTGGGCCGAACCGGGAGGCAATCCTCACAGCGACGAACCGAACCGAACCGAACAAGAAAATTCCGACACCAGACCGAACCGAACCGAACCGGACGCACTTCTGAACCTAACCGAACCGAGCCGGAACCTTTCTGGAAGTGAAATCACGATATTGGGGTCCAGACGGCCCAAAATGGCCTCCAAGACGGCCCAAGAGGGCGCAAGATGGTTCCGAGTCCGCCGAAGAAGCCTCCAAGATGGCCCAAGACGGCCCAAGAGGCTTCCCAAAAGGCGTCGAGGACGGCCCAAGAGGCCTCCAAGAGCTCCTCCAGGAGGGCCCGAAGAGGCCAAATCATTGATTCCCTTTTGGTTTTTGATGGATTTGGGCACAAGCGTCTTTGCGGCCTCCCACGATCAGGGCATTATAGTCGTCTGTGGTTCTTTTGGCTCCACAACGCTGTGAGCCAGTCGGTTCCTCAGGCGTACATAATAGGCGTGGCCATTGACTGAAGCGCTAAGTACCTTCCATCCTCTGTTTGCAAGTGATGCAGAACATACGAGGTGCTTGGTCTCGTCCACCTCCAATGAGAGGGCCCAAAAGGTGATATCCCTGCAGTCGAGCTTCTCTGTTGTGAAGGAGGCGCTTCTGCTCATCGATGAGGGCGCGGCCTGCCAGGCCATCGAACTCACGCGTCTCTTCAGGGGTCCACTCATGAACATTGCGAAGTTCCTAAACAGATATTACTTGCTTGGTGTGGGTGCCGTTCTCCACCAGGTCAGCCACTGATTCCATTGCGCGTCTCGATAGATCACTTGCGCGAACTGCTTTGCTGAGATCTTCCACGAGAAACGGCGCAGCCCAAATCGGCTTCGGCGGCGAACGCCAGTCAGGGACGACATCGAGGCTACCCTTGCGGTCTGCGGTGGCCAGGGCCAAGGCGCACAGGACTCGCGCGGCGCGGTTGCGCGCCACAGACGTAGATCTGCACTTGAGGCCAGGCGCGAGCCTCAACCCCAAGGGGGCGAGGGCGCTAAGTTCCACGCGGGTAGGTCGAGGTGCCAACTCACACATGCATAACTTTGCCATCCGCGCAGTCGCCGTCGAGAGGTAGCGCGCCAGTCCGACAACCTCCGCGCCGCTAGCACTCTCCTGGGGGGGGTCACCAAGGGGAGGCCCGTAGCTATAGCGAAGTCAATTGCAAGTTCCACCCATGTCGCGGACAGAAGAGCACGAACAGCATCATCAGCTTCCCATTGTAACTGAGCAAAATACCACACCGCCGCTGGAAAAAGACGACTGCTGGCAGTACCACTTCGCCATTGGAATCGACTCAGGCAGGTTCGGGGCGAACTTCCAGTCGGCGAGGTTCGGCGCAGCGGGCGCCCAATGATAGCCAAGAAAAGGCAACTTGGGGAAACAGTTCGTCGGGTTAGTAATTGCTTGGTCCATTGCAAGCTCGCTATTGGAACGACTGCCCGGGCTCGGTCGGCTTGAAGACGCAGCAGTCGCAGTGCTTGTCGCTGGCGAGGTTGCGCCCGGTGCTGCGGCAGGCAAAGCCCTCGTCCTTGCCACGCAAGCGTCGGGGGACTCCTGGCGAAGGCGGTGGTGGAGGTGCACGCGGTGGGCTCGGCTGGTCGCGATCGGATTCGCCCGTGCCCAGGTGCGCCCACGGGTCTTCTTCATCATCCTCTCCAGGTAGGTCAGGAAGATGCCCGTCAAGTCCTGCTCGTTCCATGGCACGCGCTTGCTCGCACCTGGCCCTGCGTGCGCGTCGCGACCCATCTCCGTCAGCGCCTTGGCTCGTCTCTCGAGGGGCACCGCGGCAGAGCGTTGGAGCAGGTAGCATTGTTGCTGGTCTCGAAGGTGTTGTTGCCGCAGCGGTACTGGGAGGCCGCGCGAGCGCGCGGCTCGAACTGCACCCTCGTAGGCAGCCTCGTTGCGCTCCCACAGCGTGCGTTCCTCAGCGGGAACGTCGCGTTCACTGCGGTCTGCTCTGATCTTCAGCACTCGAAATTGGTCTCGGCCTTTGGCTTCCAGTCCAATCTCAATAACTTCCCATCGGTCATCGCGCTGCTTGGCGGTCAGGGTCTCGCCGCGAAGCAAGGCCGTGAAGTTCCGAACACAGCACGCACTATCAGTAATCTATATATATATATATACATGAGGGCACCATGCCCAGAAACATCCTCAATGCTGAAACTTCAGCGCGCTGGGCGCCCTGGGCCACCTCGATATTCCAAGGATGCCCATCGCCATCATGAAGAGCGCACCCAGATCTGCGAAGCCGAAATCCTGACGCCTGGCCAGGGCAGGAGCCGTCTCCTGCAACCACGACATAGCCATCAAGATTGGTCAGCACTGTGTCCTCATCGTCTCCCACTCCGCAGTCCCAGTCGCCATGATGGGGAGGGGCTGGGAGCGGCGGCTCGTCGGGCAAGAGTTGACAGGCAGACTTATGTCCGCAGCGCAACAGACACGCAGGCAGGGCGTGGAGCTCCACTTGCGTGTAGCTGGACAGTAGCGCTGGTCTGCGAGATTCCCACTGAGGGCAGTCCAAAAGAATATGCGGCATCGTCTCGCCGGGGTCGGGGCAGAAGGGGCACTTCTTGTGGCTAGCATTCTTGGTAAGGCGTTGCAGGCGATGGCCTGTGATCGTCCCTCCCTGGAGGTAAGCCCTGAGGAACGGCACCTGGTTGCTGGTCAGTTTCGGCACTGGTATGTCGGGGGCGCCGAGGAGAAGAGGTGGCGGCCCTTCGGCTCATCATCCACGTTCTCGTCGTCAGGCTTCGCGTTCTCCTCGGCCTTCCTCAGTAGGGCAGTGGTGATTTGATAGTTCAGGCCCATGTTCCCATTGGCGCCTCCTTCCATATCTTTTCGCTCCAGCAGCTGAGGTTCTCGTCGCCAAACAAACCGCCCCAGGTCTCCTCGCAATGCGTGAAGCCACCAACCTTGCGGGTGTTTGGTGAGATAGAGTTGCTGACCGTTCGCCCTCTGAGAAACTGAAAGACAGGCCATTCCCAACTTAAATACTGCAGCACAGCACGAAGACGGTTGATGGGGCCAGCGCCACTGTCCTCGACGGAAGTGGTAACCCTGTTGCGCAGGGGGGGGGGCTTTGCTCGCGGTAGCAGTCGAGGGCCACTCGGACTCTTGAAAAGTAAGCGCGCAACAACCAAGGACTGGGCCGTGGCGATTTGCAGCGGATCAATCAAGTGGCCTCGGGTGACTAACGCGAGCGCGATGGCAAGCGATCCGAAGACACGGCCCTTGTGCCACAAGGACTTGACAATTGCAGACCTGAAGTTCAGATGGCTGCGCTTCGGGATGCGTCGAAACTCAAGTCCTGGAGCGAGTCGGGGAAGAGCTGCCGTCGCGAGCAAGCGTTGCTTGCCTCGCAGTCCAAGCGGTGCCCACCCTTTACGTTGCGCGACCCCATAGGCTGAAGCACAACGCCGTCGCCTATCATCTTGCGGACACATTCCGAAAGCGCATGTCTCACCGCCCACCAAGACAAGATCCCGCACCACTTGGAAGTTCTCGTGCCCATGGTATGTGAGAGCAGCCTGAAGTACAGTGACTGCCTTCAAGGACGTCGCGAACTGCTTCGTCTTCGGGGCGTTGGTCTGAGTACCGGCATGCTCGACGAACTCCAGGGGCGCTGGTCGCCTTCTCAGTTCGCACTGCATGGCAGGGCCCTTCAGCACGGAAGTTGCCGCCATCGATACAACAAATGACCTTCACCTCTGCTTCTGTGTCTAGGGCGCGGCTCCAAATGGAAATCAACGCGAGCGCCTGCTGCAGGGGCCAGGAGCCCCCATTTGACAAAGCCGTTGCTGCGCGTCGTCTCAGGACCAGCTGCACGGGCAACTCCCCAGCGACCTCGAGAATCCGGGCAGAAGACGTCGGAAGCAAACAATACGCCTGCAGGACAGCCCAAAGGTTTCATGAGTCGGTTTCCTATCTCATATTCCAGTACATCAAAGAACTTGCGTCAGTCTGCAGAACATCCTGAGAGTGGCGCACCCGTCACATGAGCGCACTCAATGTCTAGAGCGAGTTCCCAAGATACTGTTTGATAATGATAGCCACGTCGCGCCCCAACTGCTCCAAGACGTACCCGCTTCTCCCTCCAAGATGACATCTGGTGGAAACGATCACCCGTCAGGGAGGCGAAGATCGGGCTCCGGTTTGCGATGGGGCGCGTCTCGGCGATAGTTGCTGCCCATACATTGTCTGGTACCACGTCGGCAGCTAAGTCTGCCTCCTGGCCCCATTCGGGTGGGCACGAAGCGATGCCTACCGTCATCGCACGTGGCCAGCGGAGCCAAGACTCCTTTACATCGCATCGCGAGGAGGTCACAGATAAACGTCGGCAACGGGCGTAGTTCGCCGACGCACCAACCATCTGCAGCAGCTGCTCGGTGGACCTTCATCTTACGAAATTGCTTCTGGAGACGGCATCCAGTCATATAGGTGCTCTGCATATCTTCCGAAGCGCTTCTCAAAGGTCCCCCGCGATTTCAGTTTGGCCTCGTTGAAAAAATCTTCTCCCAGAATCATGGATCAACCTGCTTCAGGATATCACTGCGCTTCGTACAGATACGATTTGGACCATCGTGCCCCTTGACGGCATGGATAGTCTGATACTGTCTCTGTTTGATCCAAGCGTAAACTTCTCGGCCACCTGAATACCGAAGAGACTCGCGTGGCTTCTTTCTCCAGTTGCCCATCCTCGCAGGCCCCCTTCCTTCACGTGCTCGGCGCGCTCGGCCCAGAGAAATAGCCCGGGCGCCAATTGCCGCAAGGCGTGTACGCCATGAAGAAGATCACTGTCCGGAAGGCGTTGTTCTCGTTGCACTTGCTTCCGAAGGATGCGCCACAGGTGCAGCGCCCTCATTTTGCTGTAGGCCGAGCTCAGAAAGGCGGCGAATGAGATTCTCGAGAAGCCTCAAGGTCGTCGCGGCGCGGCCTTCCATCAACTCATCTCTTCCTTCAGGTGGAGCAGCGGCTTCCCATTGTGCTAGTTCTGGTTCCTTCCCATTGTGCTAGTTCTGGTTCCTGACTACGGCCATGGTACGCAGCACCAAACTTGATCCCCGTGGGCCCCAGCCGCTTCTCAAGGCAAGGTTCTCAACTGTTCCCGATAAGGCCCCATGCATCATCTGGTCCTTCGTCGACAAGGGCTTGCTCGAAAGCGTCGAAGCGCTCGTCGATGCACTGTCTGCCCAGGGTCTCATCCTCACCCGTTGTGATCTTCTTGGCGCCCCCCGCTGGATAACCCCCCTGCATGCGTAGACTCTGCCAGGTGTCACTAAGGACATCAACATTACTTACCAGGTCCAAACCAGGATGACTTTTGATTCGGTCTCGGCGTAGACGAAAAGACTTGATCGCACCCCCGGCTGCAGCGTTGATAAACACAAGGCCGGGTCGACTGACATGCGTGCCTTGAGAGAATGCGCCCCGCGTCGGGCCCAGGCCGCAGGTAGGTTCTGCCCCAACCATAGCGCCCACGTCATGCCACTGTCTGGTCGCGAGGATGGCGGACAAGGTTGAAGACTGAGCCGTTGTAGCGTTTGCGCCCACGTACACGATGATGGCCCGGTCGCTTAAGCTTTCAACAACTTCGAACGTGTAGAAGCGATTTATATAACCCCTTGTCTTGCTTACGTTGTCGTAGCCGGCCTCATTGCAGAGGATAACGAAGCAAGTAGGGCGAGAACCAAAGAGAGCAACCACCCGCAGCCAATGCGCAGTTGCATAGATCTCCATCGCAGCGCCGTCCTTGTTCCGCCAGGCAATGTCACCAGACTCTGTTTGGCGATCGTAGCTACACCGCCCTGCGCTGTGCGATGCTGCTGCGAAACATGTTTTTTTTCCTGGCGCACAGGGTGCCCAGAAATAGCTTCGCATCCGCCGGCGCGGCAGACCTCCGCGCAGCCCAGCTGCTATTGAAGTCCAACCTCGTTTCCTGCGATGAAAATAGATCTGCGCTCATCTTGTCCATGCGGCCGACGAATGAATTCCAAGAACTGACACTTGCTGAGAGAATCGCTGCCAAGATCGAAGTCTTGCCAGGAGAAGCCGCGGCAGGAGGTGGCGGCTGCTTGTCTCGAAGCCGACGCCCCGACGTCGCGGCGTTGATAGAATTGCCGGGGAGGCCCTCAGCTTCTCGGCCGCGACCTCAAGCTCCGCAGCCCCGGGCCGCCGGGGTGAAGCGCTAGAACTCTGCGCCATCGCCTCCGTGCACTTGGAGAGCCCCTGCCCTTGAAGATGTAGTTGCCCTATGATTGCTTCCTGGTTTCCCGCGGCAGCTGCTTGGATCGCCTCCGTCAAGAACCGGCGAAAATCTGGAGATAGGCCCGAGCCTGCTGGCTGTGGCCGAGGCTGCGCTGCACCCTGGTCAGGATCATTCATCTCCACATACCCTGACTCTGCAGGCGGAGGAGCCGCGGGGCGAAAGGGCTGCGCAGTCACGCTGGCCGCCTGCACTGGGGCGGCAGCCGCTGGGCTCGGACCTGTCGGCGGCGCACACTTCGCATCCATGGCTGCCCACGAGGGGGCCTCCGCAGATTCCTCTTTCTTAGTCATCTTCGGATTGATCGCGGCCTGCTTGCCGTCGATGCTGACACCCCTTATTGCTGGAGGTTCACCTGCGCGGACTTGGACCAGAGGACCGCGCTTCTTGCCCACACCTTTGCGACGGACCGCAAGGAACTCTGCTGCCCATCCCACCCGTGCACCCAGTTGCTGGCATAGCGATTTTCCATCTACCAGCGCCAGTAGCGGGCCAATCTCGAAGATGGTCGCGGCGGGAGGAGCACGCTTCTGGATACGCTGCCACGCCGCATTCGCCCTCGCATTCTGCGCGCGGAAAAGGCAGCCAGAGTCTCGAAGTGAGATCCAAGCCCACAGGCCCCATCCAAATTTTGGATTCGTTAGATCGCCTCCACAAGGGAAGTATTCTTCATGAAAAAGACGAAGGCCCCTTCCTCCTTCTCCTTCCGCGGGGCCGCACCGTCGCCGCCGATGTTGGAGCGCTGGAAGAAGACTCCGCCAGGGCCTGACGCGCGGCGAAGTTGTTCCACGCGCGCGGCCGGCAATCGGAAAGGCGCAGAGACGACGCGAGGCCCGACCTCGTCCTCATTGAAGACACGCCCGATAAAGAACTGCATCTCGACGTCCACCGAGGGGGGGATATTGCTTTCACAACGCTAACCATTTCCTCATCCAGCACGCGCCAGGGGGGAGCGGTCTGACACGTCTTCTTACCCGCGGGGTTCTCGGCCCGCTGATTGCGAGCAGCATTCGCTTGTTTGCGGCGTCTGTACATGCATTTGAATATCTCCCCCGTGCAATGTTGCTCCAGGGCGGCCGCGCCCCCGAGGACCTCGGCTTCGCACCGGGCGCTGGACGGCGCCCGAGCGGGCTGAACAACCGCTCTGGGACCCACCAGACTGCCACACCAATAGTTTGCGCACCTCCCGTCGGCCATCTTCGCGAACGAGAGGGGCGCCCAGGAGCTCGATACATCGGGAAAGGCAGCGCTGAGCGACCAATAGCACCAAATCCTTAGATACCGTCAGGAGCCTGAGCCAATGCGAACCCAGACGCATTCACGGGATCAGGGCGTCGCCAAAGAGCGCCATCATTGCATAGCTGTGGGAGCTCGGAGGTCGCGACCAGATGAAGCCTCTGCATATCGTCGCAGGTCGCGGGGGGCCGCGGCACGCGGGGGTTGCCCAGTCGGCATCGCCCAACTTGGCGGCGCATTGCCAACCAACCCACTTGCTCCCCGAGCGCGGTTGCGCATTATTCGCCTTATTTGGCGCGGGGGGGGGCGCCTCGCCCACTGGGGGCCTGGACCCCCGAGGACGCCCCTTCAACCATGCATAACTGACTTGAAAAACTTCAGAGGCCTCTTGCTGCGCTACCTCCGTCATCTTCTCCTCTGGAATAATGCGCGGGTGGCCGTAGATCTGCAGCGCATTCGTTTTCCCTTTCGCCTCCAGGATACCCACCACCCTGGCCGACATGGATGCGGAGGGGGGGGGGGGGGGGGGGGCTTCGCCATCCTCTTCCTCAAGTTGACTTTCGCCGCGCTCGCCCCGCGGCCTTCGCCGCCGTGGAGCGCGCTCAAGTTCGCTGCACAATTTGCGCGAAATCAACCACGCGCAAGTCCACTGCACGCCACAAGACCTGTCGCTGCCGATATTCCAATAACGCAGTCGGCCCCAACAGACTGATCCAAAAGTTGGAATTCCCAGAAAGATATCGCTCGCGCTCTTCACGCCCTCCTCGGAGGGCGGCATGACCACCGAGGCCTCGAAGCTGGAGGCCAGGAGGTTGAGCGCTTCCATGGAGATAGCCTCGCACTGCGGCTGCGCGGCCAAGATGACCATCTCCCCCCAGTCACAGATGTCCGTCTCCTCCTTCCGCCCTGCTGCGACTGACTCCGTCGGCGCAACTGCCGCCAGGCACGGGCTCCCCCGCGCCATGGCGCGCATCGGCTCCGCGGGGGCGATGGGCGCAGCTGGTCGCGAAGGCAGCGGCGGCTGAAAGGGGCCGCGTCGGCGCCCATGGCCTCGGCGCGCCCCCCGTCTCCGCAGGCTCCGTCGGCGCGCATGAGTTGACCTCGCCCCGCCAGAGCGGTGGAGTCCTCTGGCCTGGCTCGATACTCGATGGCGTCGGCTGCGGTTGCATGGCCTGCGGGTCGCCGTGCCCCACACTCCCCTTGGCGATGCCACTCCTCCTGGGGTGGCCTTGCCCACTGGCGTGGCTGGCTCTGGTCCGCCACCGCCTCTGCGGCCCCGCCGCCGCCGCGGTAAACCCCACCGCCGCGGTTGCTGGCTGCATCTGGATCGGCACGTTGGACGTCGCCCGGTGGTGGATCGACCCACTGCAGCGTGGAAGTCACGATGCCCCCCTGCCTCTGCTGCCGCTGGTCCATCTCGCTGGTGAGGTTCATCCTCTGCTGGTTCTGCAGATGCTGCTGCTCGCTGGCTGTTGGCGCTGGCGCGGCTGGCTGCCGGTCGGCATGCGGGGCGGCTTCCCCCGCCCGCGGGGGCGCCGCCGCTGCCATCGCTGCCGCCGGGACTGCTGCCCCCCCGCCGCCGTAGCTGTCGTAGCCGCTGCCCGTTGCATCCACTGCCACCGCGCCGTGAGCGGCATCTGCTAATGCATCGAGCCCACCGCGCCCCACATGCACTGCAGCTGAGGTCCCGAAGGCCCAGTTCGCCCTCCAGGCACATAGGATGGGCCACTTGCAGCTGCCATTCCATGGCTTGCAGGTTCGACACTGCCTGCGTGCATCTGCTCGTCTTCCCTGTCGCCTCGCAACCCGAGCAGCTCGTTCATGCATATACCCAACTGGCCCAACTCCGTTTCGATCTCGCGCTCCTGATCTCGTAGGTATCGTACTCTGGCTTGTGCTGCCACCAATCGATATCTCGCTTTGTCCTGCTTGAAAAATATATCGCCCGTTTGTTTCCTCACCGTGGGCAACGCTGTGATACAAGATTTCAGCACCATCAGCTCCATGTCGCGTTCACTCGCGCCCTCTTCTTTGGCCGCCCGTTGGGCTAGGATGGCCATGCTGGCGATGTCCTTCATATTGTTCTCTCCCTCGGCCCTGTACGATCCAAGGTCTGTCGCCCTCACTGGCGGTGGGCGGTACGCGCTGAACCTCTGGCCGCCCGATGTAGCATGGGCGGCAGTTTCAGAATGTAGTTGCGTATGTTGATTTCCTGCTGCTGCTTCTGTCTGCCTCCAGTTGCATTTCGTGTTCTCTGGCCGTTTGGACGAAACTGCTGGATCCAATACTGGCCACATAGACAACGATGGTGGTAAAGACTCCCATTCTCGAACAGTCCCGCCATCTCCAGATCATGGACATTTCTCTGACACTCGCCCGCGCGGAACGATGAACTGCCAATCGCTGGTACGCACTGCCTATCGCCATCTGTAGCCGTGCTTGGTGACGCTTTGCCTTCCCCCTGCGATGCCTTGCAGGCTCGCGGGGGGCAAGACGAGAAGAAGAAATGATGTCGCGGCGCTGGTTGGCACACGCTTGGGGACAAGTCTGTGCCACCTCGGCTTGAGCCAAAATGGCTTGAGCCAAATGGCTACGGACCTCCCCCTCCTCATCTTCCTCTTCCTCGTCCTGATCTTCTCCGCCATCCTCCCCCAAGTGATCCCCGAAGGGTTTCCACAACGGTTGGGGGGACACATGGTCTGATAACTTGGCAGAGTTCTTGCTACAATTCTCGGCCACATGGGCGATTCCAAAAGGCAGGGGGCAGCGGTGACTCGCCGTAGGCATCTTCGATTGATGTCACAGCACGCCATGACGTAGCACACAAATGCGTAGCATACACAATCATTGTGTAGTATTGCACGGCATAGCACGTCAAAGCATCATTCTACATAGAACTACGTAGCACATGATACCACTGCACAGCATGGCACAGCCGCAGCCTCGCAAAGCACTGCCGAGCAGAACATAGCATGGTTCGCCCTACATGTTCGGGCAGGAGGTGGTCTCGTTCAGGGGCAACCTTAGGGTGGGCAACACAGGTGGGAAGCATCGACCTGGAATGGACGATACATCGCCGATAAATACACACCAGGCCCCCAATGGCACAGCTGCCGGTGGGGGCCCCAATCGGCGATGAGTGGGCGATTGGGGGGTCGACGCGTTACCCTTGAGCCTATCCTCCTCTTGGTCAGAAGTTCGTTGCGCAGGCGCAACGGCCCTGGCCTGGCCCTGCTGTTTCGACGCGCGGGTTCCCCCCCTCCTCCTCCTCCTCCTCCTCCTCCTCCTCCTCCTCCTCCTCCTCCTCCTCCTCCTCCTCCTCCTCCTCCTTCGCCTCCTCATCGTCCTCATCGTCTTTTCTCCGTTCCCCTCTCCCTCTCGTCTTCATTGGCCTCCTCTTCGCTTTCCTTGTCTCCTCTCTCCCTGCGTCCACCACCTGCTGTCCCATCCGACGTCGTCCCCCCCGCTCCCCCCCCGGGCCACCAACTACAAGTCAAAGGCAACGCAAGGGGAGGAGAAGGAGGAGGAGGACGAGGAGGAGGAGGAGGAGGAGCAGGAAGAGGACGGGGAACAGGGCGCGTCGAGAAGAAGGAGAAAGAGGACGAAGAGGGGGAGGAGAACGAGGACGAAGAGGAGGAGGAAGAGGAGGAGGCGGGAAGTCTCGAGAGGTTTCCCCAAGCCTGCGAACGCTGAGGCCCGAAAGGGTTCTCGAACCCCGACGGTGCGGATGATGCTGGTATTGGTGATGATGGTGAGGATGACGGCGATGATGCAAACACTGATGGTGATGATGATGTTGATGATGGTGGTGGTGATGGTATTGGTGATGGTGATGGTGGTGGTGGTAGTACTGGTGGTGGTGATGGTGGTGGTGATGCTGATGGTGGTGGGGATGATGGCGATACTGTTGATGGTGGTGACAGTGGTGGCTTGATTGTGGAAGTGGTGATGATGATGATGCTGATGATGATGATGATGATGATGATGATGATGCAGATGGTGGTGACGATATCGATGAAGGTGATGATGTTAATGGTGCTGAAGATGACGGCGAAGGAGATGACAATGGTGACAGTGACGACGATGATGATGATGATGATGATGATGATGATGATGATGATGATGATGGTGCTGGTGATGATGGTAGTGTTGGTGTTGTCGTTGGTAACTGCCCTGACTATGTCGAAACACCAGCAGCCCCTCATGTTGGTATCTGTTCGAAGTCAAGGAAAACAGAAAGACAGATCAGCTCCATTATGTAGGTCTCCGCCATCTTGCCCAACACATGATGTGTCAAAAATTTCTCGTGCAACTTCCAATCGCGTCGGTTCATTGCCGCTCCCATCCCACCGCGGCTCAATGATTCAATACATTCTGCGACTTGGCTTTCCCAAATCCACTGGCTAAATCTGGCAACACCCTGTCTCGCGAGATACCCAGACGTTCTGTGTCGCGAAAGGCTGGCAGTTCTACTCCAGAACACGCGAAGTCAAGCTATCTGGGTCGCTTGCCCCATGCAGCGACAGGTGGCCTGCATGCCTGCACGTTCGACGAACGGCAATCGCATCCAAATCAAGGATAAGCAGCGCCCCCCCCGATTCTGGAGCCCCGGGTTCCGGCGCCGGGCGCGCTTCTCATCTGATTCCGACGTGAAACGGCGCAGCCTGAAATGCTCACGAAATCCGCCGATCCGGCGTGTGAGCTTAAGAAAGCTACAACCTGAGCTTCAGCTCTGCTGGGGGGGGGCCAGGGTGGCTCTGCCCGGGTAGGGGGGGAAGGGGGGGGGGGGGATCATCGGGTCCACGCTTCCTCCCCCCCCCCCCGGGAATCCCAAACCGCTCCAAGACGGGCCCAAAAGGGCCCAGGAGGCCACCAAGACGGTCCAGGAGGCGCCCGAAACGGCCCAAGAGCGCTCCTGGACGCCCAAGATGGCCTGAAGACGGCCCAAGAGGCCTTCAAGACGCCTCAAGAGGATCCCAAGAGGACCCCCAAGAGGGCCCCAAGAGGGTACAATAATCAAGTTGCCAATATGTTTTGAAGCATTTTAACATGATCACCTTTTCCATCTTAGAAGCGCCTGGGAGGGTCCAAGAGGCCCCCAATATCGCCCCAAGACAGCCCAAGAGGCCCCCAAGCGGAGCCAAGACGGCCCAAGAGGGCCCCAATATAGCCCTGGAGGCCCCCCTAGACGACCCTGAGAGGCCCCCAAGATGGCCTCAAGAGGGTGAACCCGCACGGACCCTTCTAGTCCTCCACCCCAAGATGACCCCAAGAGCCCCCAAGATGCCCCCGACGCGCCCCCAAGGGGCCCCCAGAGGCCCCCAAGAAGTCCCCAAGACGCCCCCAAGAGGACCCCGAAAGGCCCCAAAGAGGCCCCAAAGGCCCCCAAAAAGCCCCAAGAACCACGAGGCCCCAAGAGGCGCTCAGTCGCGTGCT
Source organism: Prorocentrum cordatum (assembly GCA_963575745.1). NCBI lineage: Eukaryota > Dinophyceae > Prorocentrales > Prorocentraceae > Prorocentrum > Prorocentrum cordatum. Next base: position 789,398 of record CAUYUJ010018860.1, read on the forward strand.
GCCAGGCCGGCCTGAGTTGGCATTGCTCGGAAGCGAAAGCGATGAACGAAGAACCTTCCACCCGTCGCCGTCACCAGTCGTCGGTCGTCAGCCGTCGGCAGCCGTTCGCCGTCAGTCGTCGTCGTCGTCGTCGTCGTCGTCGTCGTCGTCGTCGTCGTCGTCGTCGTCGTCGTCGTCGTCGTCGTCGTCGTCGTCGTCGTCGTCGTCATTGTCGTCGTCGTCGTCGTCGTGGTCGTCGTCGTCGCCGGTTCGGCGTCATTAACTCCTTCGTCGGTCGTCGTCGCAATTATCCGGCTCGTCGACCGTTGGTCGTCTGTTGTCGTCGCCATCGTCCATTTCAACAACAATAGCATCAGGAGCGCCCCAGATCGGCGGCACTGGCGGGAGGCCACGACAATAAATCACGTCGCGCCCAGCGCCATCGAGACAGGCCGCATCTACTATGAATCCAGAGCCCAGTAGACCACAAGCCAACACCTTGACATATCCCCTTCGTGAATTCGAGACGCCGCGTCCGAGACCCGCTCTTACACCCTGAGATACGACTGGCACCGGCCACGCACGATTTCACTGCGAACGCCGCATTCATTACGCCCTGCTCGCTGCGGCCATTGCGATTGAAATCCACACCGAAAACTTTCGCAGCATTGCCCCCGCAACTCGCGGCTCCAGGCCACGCGTTGTCGCCTGGGTCCTCGACGACATGCCGCGCGACCTTGGGCGGTAGAGCCCGCCCGCCCCGCTGCGCGGCAGCCAGCAGATTCGCGCGCGAGCGCTTCGCCGCGGGGACGGCATGAGCAAGAATGAACAGATCAGCTGAATAAACAACGAACGGGACGCATAGCGAGGCGCACTCGCGGCACCAAGGACAACCATGAGAAGCGCAACTGCCGACTCAGACCAACCCTGCGCCCAGTCGTTCGGCGCGGCGCCCATTCCCGACCTGCTGCGCGAAATGATCTTCCAGGACCTCGATCCAAAATGCGGGGCCCCAACTACTCCTCTGCGGTAGGAAAACCGCAATCGGGCTTGCAACGGCTTCGCATTCGCCGAGTTCGATGCCGCGGCAGACAGGGCGAAAGCTACGGATAAAACAAACAGCGACTGACTCGCGCACACCACGCAAACGAAGCGACATGGGTTCTGGCGACGCCGAGTGCGATCGTAAGCTTTCGGCGCGACACTGGCCACGCACGCGAAGCCGAATCGCGCTGCAGACACCGCTGCGCCAATATGGCGAGCACGAACATGATGTCTGCGATGCTGGAACTGGGTCGGCACGCGGATTGCCGCAAGCAACGAGCCGCAACCTCACCCCACATGCTTTGGAGCACGGCCTTCCCAAGGAAGCTTCGAAGGAGGAGACAGCGCCTTGATCGGGCGAAGACGGCCCCGCCGATGCACGCCAGAATCCGCGCCAATGCTCGCGAGGTTCGCTACTGCATTACACTCCCGTCCAAGCCATGGTCAACGCTCGGCGAATCCAGCGGGGCATCTGATCAACATTTACAATTTCCGCGCGCGCCTTCAAAGGCGGCCACGCCCCCCCCCCCCCCCCCCCCCCCCCCCCCCACCACCACCACCACCACACCCACCCACCCACCCCGCCGCACCCCGCCATTCTTTTCCCGCAAATCGGGGCCCCCAAACGAACTGGAAGAGCACCCGCTGACTCTGGGCCACAACAGACAGCCCATATCCCATCTCTCTCTCTCTCTCTCTCTCTCTCTCTCTCTCTCTCTCTCTCTCTCTCTCTAAATATGTATACACGCATACATAAACATATGAATACGCGCGACCTGTCGGATAGTTAGTTACCACAGGGTGAACATACGTAGCGCTCTGGATCTGGACGGCGTCTGGCGACTGGCGCTCTGACGGCGCGCCGCCGAGCATGCGCTTGATGCGGCGATAGCGAAATGAACGAGAATGAGCTGGCCCACCTGCGGGCGCGCATCAACGCCACGGATAGTCAACGCGTCGGCAATTATGCCTATACCTCCGGGCACGCGCTCGGCTCGCGCGCCAACGCGGCAACCGCGGATCGGCGGCAACGCAAGGCACGGCAGTTCCAGATCCCCCATTTACCCCACACCCGTCGCATCATAGACTCGTTCTCCCCTCAATGGCCAAGCGCCGAACATGCAGTCGACTGCTGCGTTCCAACCCGAAGATCACGAGATGCCGCTCGGCGTCACAACTATCGCAACTTTCGCGTTACCGGTAGGAGAACGCGCGCACCCGCTCACCGCAAAGGTCAAACAGAACGCATCCCAAAGCAGACGTGTTTTTATCCTTGGAGGCCCCATCACGTCGCAGTAGGTAGCAGCCCCCACGCGCCCCCAGACCCTGCACCGATGGAGGAGATGGCGAAGACACGGCGTCGGGGATTCGGGCGCCGCGCTCGGCGAGGGCACGAAGCATCTCTCCAACGACGTCGTCGTCGGAACAGCTGGCCCCCCGCTTAGACAGCACGCACGCCTCGAACAAGCTAGCGGCGGAAGTCTGAAGGCGCCGCAAAACGCGCCGACGATCCAAAATGGCACCGCGCCCAAACAGCGCGCGTAAAATTCGCCGGCCCAACGAGCCCGAGGCGCGCTTGGATCTCTGGCAAATGCGCACAGCATAGCATCTCTACTCTGCGCGGAGCGACCCCCAGGGGCCCCAGGGCGAAAAGTGCCCTGGGCGGTCCCTGGCCGGGTCGGGCCAGATGGTTTTTCTCCTGGGCGCCGCCTTCGAGGCCTTCCAAGAGGGCCCCAGGAAGGGCCGAGAGGCCTCCAACAAGCCCCCAAGATAAAACAGGAGGGCTCCGAGATGACACAAGATCGCTCCAAGATGCCCAAGAGTGCCCCCAGACGCCCCAAGAGGCCTCCAGAAGCGCCCCCCGGAAGGCCCCAAGAAGTAAAATTCGATGGTTTGCCGTTGGATTGGGGCAGATTCGGCCGCTCTCCCCCACCCTGCTCCCCGACGCCTCAAGACGGCGCAAGAGGCCCTCAAGATCGCCCAAAGAGGGCCCGGAGAGAGCCCCAAGACGGCCCAAGAGGGCTCCAGGACCGACCAAGACGACTTGACTCCAAGACTGCCCCAGATGGCCCCAAGAACGCCTCATAGGGGAACACGAGGCAACACGTCGAGCCCTCGGCCATTGGGAGCCCCCAGGGGGTCCCTGGAGTCCCCGAGGAGCCCCCGACTGGCGGCCAGGAGGCCGCCAGGCGGCCCCCAAGAGCTCCACAAAGGCCCCAGGTTAAGACGCCGCCGAAAGCCTCGGAGAACCCCCGAGAGCGCCCTGCGCACTGCCCTCCAGAAGCTCGCGACAGCGCCCCGAAGAGACCAGGCAGATGGGATCCCGAAGCGCGAGAAAAGAAAGGCAATGAATAGGAGAACGCGCCGCGAGTTTCGAACGCACAGCCAGGAATGGCGCGACATCAAGACAAGATGAAAGCCGACGTTTCCATTGAAAGCCCGCCACCCTCCGACTCGAGAGCTCCATCATCGCATCAGATATCTCCCCCTCTCAATCGAAAGGCGCCCAAGCGAGCTTCCGCAGGCAACAGACCCAGCGAAACACCAGAAGCCCACCAGGGCGGCAAATAACCAGAAAGCACATAGGAAACCAACGAACCTCTGACATCTTCCCCACAATGCGCAAACGACCGCCACGCGGCTGCTCCACGGGAGCTGCTTCAACCCCAGACACGTCGAGAGCAATGTCTCACAGACACCCGCGCAGACACTGCAGCTCCGCACTGCCAGCGACCACTCGGCCAGCCGACACGGCGGCGCGAAAGAACGGGCCGGCGGAATGAGAGAGGCGATTCAACAAATTGCCACAATACGCTTCAATCAAGCATTCGACTTCACTTTGAACTGCAACTGGGTCCTAGGTAGAGAGATCCACTGCGCGAGTCCGTCGGGCAATCGTCTTGCGCCCCCCCCCTCGCCACCCTCGTTCACATGATCCGAATGAGCCGCGCGCGGGTCTCATTATCAATCCGATCCAACCGGCGACGCCCCAACCATCCGAGCAGCTTCGAGACGACGCAGTTCCGCGCGATCGATCCTGGCATGGGCCCGCTTGGACGGAGGGCGGTCACATGTTTCCGCCGCCCAGCCTAGAAAGCTCAATATATCGACATTGGTTTGGTTGGTATGTATGCTTTTCGCTGCGTACTCAAAGAACTCTCGCGGCTACTCAACTCTCCGACTGGCCGGCTTGCGCGCACGCCGACGCCGAAGTTTCGAGGCCCACAAGCGCGTTTGGATGCAATGACGGTTCGTTCGGGTAGCGGCCAGATTCACTGGGAGAGAACGGGAACAGCCAATGCGACCACGTTCATTCATGGCGGCGGCGAACACTCAACATTTGAAGAACTGGAGTCGCCCCAAGCAAAGCACGCGCGCGCGCAACCTCCCATTGGAAAAAACACGCCTTTCAACACGACCCCCCCCACAATAGGTTGCCCCGCTAGGCGGGGGCCACGGTCGCGACGTGCATCGACAGACCCCCGCCCCATAGCCAAAGTCCCCGCCCCCCCCTCGGCGCCGCCCACTGCGGCAGCGTCAGAACCTGAAGCTAGGTTTCGCGGTCACGGAATTCATCCACAGTCGCATCAAGGATATCGCACAGCGCGTCTTATATACGTCCAAAAGGACCACTCCAATAGGCAGATAACCTGAAGATCTACAGAACGGCTGGTCCATCAAGGCGGCGCTCACCAAGAAATAACGATAATGGAAGTTGAAGATGAACTCCTCGACTGCCAACGCGCGGCGGCGACGGGCCATGATGACAGTGACGTTGCTGGTGATGATGATAGCGATGATAGCGATGATGCTGAAAATGGCGATGGCGATGATTTGTTCGCCCTCGCGCGATGAAACAAAACGATTGCGCGACGTGGCGCGCGGTCTCTGCTGACTCCGCCGCGCCCTCCATGGGCCTCTTCCCCGGCCACAGATTAACGGCATCAACGCACGAGCGGCGGCCAACACAGAGAACTGCGGCCTTGAAACTCCGATGGGCCGCCCCCTCGGGGAAAATGGCGACAAATGGAGCCTATAAAAACCTGAGCTTGGAGTGGTCCGCTCCCCTCATGGGGGCTATAGCCGTTCCCATCAATGACCAGCTGCGTTCCCATCGATAGTGGTGCGGGTGATGATGATTGCGATGATGATGGTGGTGATAATGCTGGTGATGGTAGTGGTGATGGTGGTGGTGATGGTTATGGTTATGGTGATGGTGATGGTGATGGTCATGGTCATGGTGATGGTGATGGTGATGGAAGTGGTGATGTTGAAGGTGATGGTGATGGCGATGGTGATGGTGATGGTGGTGGCGGTGGTGAGATGATAGTCTTAGTGATGACGCTGAAACTGATATAGCGCTGCAAATGATGGCGCGAGGGGTGGCATGCAATGACAATGACGATGGTCGCGATGATGATGATGACGAGGAGGAGACGACGATGTCGACGAGAAAAGATGACAGTGATGATGAGGAGGAAACCCTACGGCGATGTCGATGAGGACAGTGACGATAATGTCGATGGCGATGGTGATGGTGATGGAAGTGGCGATGGTGATGTTGGTGAACATGATGTTGCTACCGAAGATGCTCATGCTGAGTGATGGTGATGGTACTTATGATGATGATGAAGACGATGGAAAAAAACGATGAAAAAATGGTGTTGGTAGTTGTGGCCATGATGGTGAAGGTGATAGCGATGGTGAAGGTGGTGGTAAGGTGATGGTCGTGGTGATGAAAACGATGCTGCAAGTATGGTAATGACGATGACGATGGCGGCGGTGATGATGATGACGAGAATGAAAAGGAGGCGACGTCAATGAGGAAAGATGATGCTGAGCTGGAGGAGGCGACGACGATGTCGATGATGATGGTAATGAGGATGACAATGGTGATGATGATGATGATGATGATGAGAATGACGATGGTCATGGTGATGACGTTGGCGATGGCCAAGTTGATGGTGGTGACGATGATGATGTTGTTGATGAAGATGGCGATGCTGGTTAATGACGACGGCGACGGTGGCGATGATGACGATGAAGAAGGACAAGAAGACGGATAACAAGAAGACGGCGATGACGGCGGCGACGATGACGATGGCGGCGACGATGCGGAGGAGGAGGAGCAGGAGGAGGAGAGAGGAGATGAAAGGAGAAGAGAGGAATGGAGAACAGGGAGGGAGGGACGGGGGGAGAAAAGGAGGAGAACGAGGAGCAGGAGGAGAAGGAGCAAGGAGGAGGACAACGACCTCCAGCGTTTCGAAACAAACAGTGCGGAAGCTTTTCTCGGTCTTCGCCCACTGGGGCAAACCGCCGGGACTCTCTGGGGGCCGCCAGAAAACGGCCCGAACAAAAAAAAATCGACAGGTCGGGGGCCGGCACTTCTGGGGGCCCCGCGTCGAAGAAAACTCGGGCGCGAACAAACCCAGGTCAACCCATGTCCAGGCCGGCTGGGGCCTCGACGCGAAGCCAGGCTGGCCGCTCAGACAGAGCGAGAGGGGGAGAGAGAGAGAGAGAGAGAGAGAGAGAGAGAGAGAGAGAGAGGGAGAGAGAGAGAGAGAGAGAGAGAGAGAGAGAGAGAGAGAGAGAGAGAGAGAGAGAGAGCGCGCCACGCACGTCAAAGGTGCGCTGGCAGCAACGCACAAACTGCAATCACACTGCTACATGCGTGCAAAAATTACGCGCCGCGCGACGCCAAAGACTGGCGCCCCCTTGCCATGCTAGAAACAAACGGTCAGCGTCGCCGGCTGCCTTGCAAGCCGCGGCGCATGCATTGCGCTTCCACGCGCTCTTCGGCCAGCCACGTTTCCGGCGACCTCCCACGCGGGAAAGCGAGAATGACCCGGGGGCGATAATGCAGCGTCGGACAGCGCTGTCGCCTGGCAGTTGGACCGCCCTGCCCAGCAGCACAAGCTGTCGGCATGCTAAGTGACTGCTGTATTTCTGACAGCTGCGCTGGGCCAAGACGGCATCATTCGAAAAACGGCTAACGAACGAGTGCGCTATACCAGCCACTTTGCGAAGGCAGCGCGCTTGGAAAGCATCCAGTTTCGGAGTTCTGCTCGGTCCAGCCACAGAGTGTGCAAGCAATGCATCAGGCAAGATACATCGCAAGACTGGAAAATCAAGACCTTCTTGGAATGTGAGAGCCGCGCATGCTTCCAAATTTTACAAACTATGGAAGCGCGCGCATGCAATGCCGATCGTTCTGCTCAGCTCAGGGCCGCCGCCGCCGTCGGCGCTCAGTAGCCCGCCCAAGTAGATCATACTGCCCCTCTGCGGAATTGTCGGCCCGTCTGGTCGGGCAATGTGCGTCTCGCATCCCGCGGACAGGACCTCGAGCATACCCCAATCGAACCCCAATGCACAGTTCCTCCCGGCCTCGCGCACGCACTCCATCAGCTGGTAGACGAACTCTCCTTCTGCTCCGACTACAAGAGCGTCGTCGGCGCACATGAGCTCGACAACCGGAATTGAGTTGGATTGCAACATCCCGCGACCAGCAAAGCTCCGCCTCGCGTCGCGCATGAGGGCCGCCAACACGGTCGAGAATTAACGAATGATAATGGGCACCCCTGCGACATGCCGAACGCCTGCGGACAAGATTCGAAAGTTGAGCCAGCATCCCGGACGCGGAAGCTCCTGTTGGTGTAGATTCCCTTCGCAGCGGCGGCGAAGTGCTCAGGGATGCCGGAGCGGAACAATGCCTGCAGGAGGCTATCTGGCGACACGCTGTCGAACGCTAAAGCCCAGTCGAATGCGAGAAGAAGCAACCTCCCAGACGCCGTGTCCACGGCGTCCTCGATCAGCCGCCGCGCGACGAAAAGTGCGTCGGCCGTTCCGCTGCCAGATCGGAATCCAAACTGCGTTCCCGACATCCGGTCCTCGGCGCCCGCGCTCTTCAAGCGTGCAAGCAATATCGCGGCGTAGAGCTTGCACCCGATGGGTAAAAATGATACTGGCCTGTAGTTCTCGCACTCGGCGACGTCGCCCTTCTTGAGATAGCCGCGACAATCGCCTCGCGCCAGGCGCCGGGCATAGACGCTTCCGTCCAACACGGATTGCATCGCAGAACGGCCCACTCGCACGCTGGTGTGTCTGAGCTGCAGATGGCCCCCCAAAACTCAAGTGGGGCGCCATCGTTGCCGGCCGCGCGATTCCGTCTCAGCACGCGCGCTGCCGCGCACACTTCCGCCCCGGAAATCGGGCATGCCTGCGCTGGTAGCTGGGGCCCCAACGGTTCGGGATCGCCCGCGGCAGCGACAGGCCGCGCGGCCCACTGCATTGCAGCGATGTACTCGACCAGAGTCTGGGCCCGCTCGTCGCTATCAACTTCTCGGCCGCGCAGGCCCCGCAATCGCCCTTGGGCGGCGCCGCGGGGCTTCCGGAGCTTGCGCACCTAGTCGCAGTCGCCGTTCTGTCCGTAGAACCACTGCTCCGTGTCCTTCTTGATGGATGCTCTGATTTTTCTGTGAAAACATTTCTCCATCGCTGAATCCCCTTGTCGCCTCGCCCCGCGCCGCCTGGCGATGAGCTCCGTCGCGGCGCCGCCCACCCACGGCCGCTTTCTTCGCAACGCCTCTCGCGGGAGGCATTCTGCGGCAGCAGCGAAAGCATTGACCGCGGCATCATGCAAGCCGTCCAGGGGCCAGCGCCGGCACAATGCAATGCGGGCACATGGTTGACGAAAGTATCAGCAAACAAATGTTGGCCTGCAGCGCTGGCCAATGCTGACAGGTCCGGTAACGAATCCTTCTCGCGCTTCGACCTCGGAATCTCTATGCGCACACGGCATTGCAACAAACAGTTATGCGAAGCAAGTACATAATCCTGGCTGCGCCACACGTCTGCCGCCAGATTCATGCAGTCCGCGTCGCATAGAGGAAAGTCGATGACCGAAATGTTGCGGCGCAGCCGGATCTTCTGGATGGGATCCCACACAGTAGCACGCGATCTGGTTATCCGCGGAACGGTCGAAGAACGCGCTGGCGACGGCCAGCCCCTCTCCCTCTCTCTCTCTCTCTCTCTCTTTCTCTCCCTCTCTCTCTCTCTCTCTCTCTCTCCCTCTTTCTCTCTCTCTCTCTCTCTCTCTCTCTCTCTCTCTCTCTCTCTTACTCTCTCTCTCTCTCTCTCGCGCATAACTCCATGGGCAGGCTTCGGTTCGACAGAAGGTTGTGTTGAGCCTGCGGGCCTCCGAAGATGTGGTCTCCCAGAATCCAGGGCTTCCATATAGAACGACCAAAAACCCACGCTCGGTCGCATTGTAAACGGACTCGTGCTTGTGAGTCTCTTGGATGGCGAGCACGTCGATGCCCAGCTTCTCCACGTAGATTTGCAGTTCCTCCTCCTTCGCTTCCGTCACGCGACGCTCCACGAACCGATAACGATATCCACTGCACAAGGTTGCAAGCGCCCTCCTCGGAAATCTGCCCCTCCTCGTCCAGTGCTGGCGTTGCCTTGCCGTGCTCTGGTAACGCCTTGAATGCAGTCAGGAATTCTTAATCGATATATAGGAGCAGTATGGCCGACCGCTGGTGAAACAATTGTGTCTGGTATTTCCTCTTCTGGATGGCGCCCTGTGGCCCCCTTCGGCAAGCCCTTGACGCCGCCCTTCGATCCCTCCATGCCGGCCGCTGCCTTGGCGACCAACTGGTTCGACCTGTCCAGGAGATCCACGACCTCGGGGCTTTTGTGAAGCTCCTCCCACCCAGCTCACACCCCGTGCCACTGGTGAGTCACACGACCAGGGAACACATGGGTAGTCAGTGCGAGCTCGCCGCCCACTGTCACCGTGTAAGGAGCAGAATCGTTGACGGACACTGTGAAGGGAATGTTCCATGCCTTTTTGAATATGTGTTTGAATCCAAAACAGAAGTTCCTTGCCGCCCTCTCGGTGATAAGGCGGTCTTGGTTGGCCCACACGTTTTTCTCTCCCGATTGCAATCCCGTCCACCTCAAGACGTCCACGGCGGCGTTCCTCTCCACAGAGTTCCGGAACTCCGCGAACAGCACTCCAACGAAATCCCCCTTCGTGTAGGTCTTGGTAGGGATGGGGGCCTTCATGGACGTCAGCTCTTCCTGCAACCACTCCTCGGCCTTCAAAACGGTGTCGAGGCCGGCGATGTTGCCGACGACCATGGTCACTGAGCGTTTCTCTGCGCTCGGATCGCCCGCGGATTGCGTGCAGACTGGAGTCTGCTGCGTGCTCTCTTGCGTCATGGCCTCCCTGACGTAGTCCTTGATATTGATGTCAAGCTCCTGGGGGGCGTAGGTCGGCTTATCCTTCAGCAGTTCGTGCACGTTCTCCAGCTTCTCCACCCGCGCTTCGATATCGAGAATGGTAGTCTCCACGTGGTCCATGCGCCCGGCCAGCGTCTCTCCGATGCTCGTGACCTTGGCATCGAGCTTGCCGAGTTCTGCGCGCTGGCTCTTGACCACTGACGTCACAGGGGGCAGCTGCTCCTGCAGGAGGCTAGCGATGCCAGCCATGGTCACGTCGTTCTGCTGGTCGAGATTGGGCTTGCGGGCCGGCGTCTCGATCAGCTCGTCTTCGGAATCGTCCTCGGGCATCGGGACGTAGCCCTCCTGCTGCTCGCGGTTTCCTGGGCGTTCCTCGCCAAGAAGAGGAGCAAGGGCGGAATGAGGACCATGTTCAATCCGAGCTTTCTTGTCCTCCCCCATCCGTCCCCATGGGTCCTTCACGAGACTTCCGACAGGAGTGCCGGCCATGCGGGTATTCCCAGTCTTCGAAGGTGGTGTTGGAGACATCATGGCCTCTAACTCCTGCTCAAGATTCCGAGGCGATCCGGCCATCGGCACCGACATGGTGCGCAGTGGTATCAGAAGGTAGGGAAAAGGGAACGGAATTGAGAATGTGAGTGTAATAAGTAGGCAGGGCTCGTGACGCTCTTGAGCCAAACCCAAGTCACCCAAGTCAGCGGAGGGCAGAAAGAGGGCATCGGCCCCCCGTAGCTCCCAAACCCGGGTCAGCTAGAGGGGATCGGATGACCCCCGTTAGCGCTGACCCCCGTTACGTGAGCCCCAGAAGGGTCGGGGATCGGGACTTCCCAGGACCCCGCGTTGAAGAAATCGGATCTCTCCAGAAATCCAGGAGATCCAGCGAGGCAACTCGAGACCCAGTTTCTGTCGGATTCACGTCGGATCATTGTCGCACAAACGTGGTTCCATTCCCGATGGGGCGGACATGTGGACTGGATTCTACAGCTGCTGCGTGGCGCGCGACAGCTGGATTTCTCCACTGGCCTAAAGGTGGCGGTGGTGAGCTTCTTGCCCCCAGGAACGCGTTTTTTTTACGATTCGCGATAACGGCCGTTACCAAGGATGTTCGCACCCTCCCCCCTCCGCCTGGACAGGTCACGGTTCGCGCCACCGCCGATTGGGAATAGCGAAGGGTCGTTAATTCCCAGACGGCGCCAGCGCGAATCGCCACGTTATACCGGCCGTTATCGCAAGAGGACGAAAAACGGGCCCCAATCAGGATGAGCAGGGACCAGCTCCGGGAGATAAACTAGAATCGACAATACATCGCCGATAGATCGGCAATAGGTCCCCGACATCGAATCTGCACGCTCCTGGGCGGGGTGGGCTGTCGGGTCCCCATCGGGCATGCATTGGCGATAAAGGTTGGATGCATCCCCACTGATCCTATCCCCGATCCTTGTCTTCTGGCCTTCGGGCAAGAACTCGGCGTTCGCAACGATCCGGGCTCCCCTGGAACGCTCTCAGCGAGGCGCAGCTGCCGGAACGCATCCCGAGGCTGTAAAGCCGCCGAAAATCGACGAAAACGCGTCCAAACCTTGAAAACGCCGCCCCCCCGCCCGAGCCTATCCTGAGGAACAAAAAAACAGCCAGGTCGGCGCTGGGCTCAAAAGGGCGTTGCGTGAGTGCCGGAGGAGGAGGAGGAGGAGGAGGAGGAGGAAGAGGAGGAGGAGGAAGGGGCGGAGACGGGGGAAGAGGACAAGAAGGGGGAGGAAAAAGGAGGACGACGAGGAGAGGGCCGCCTAGAGAGAGCACTGGCCGCACCGGCCCCCACCTTGCGCGTAATCTTGCCAGTGCTGCCCTCTCTGGTAGCGGCGTACAGCGCGGCTGCACCTCCCCTCTTCCTCCGAACTTGGGCGACTTTCGGCGTATCTTGCTCGCTCGGATCCGGCGAAATTGTCACCGACTTGTTTTGCATGCGTCGGCGAGACATGACGCCAATGCCGCTTGATTTGGCGACGGACCGCGTCGACTTCGTATAGAAAGGAATTCCGTCGGTAACCCACGCGCCTTAATCCACGTTTGCGTTCCCTCGACTCTGGGGCCGCCA
>CAUYUJ010018860.1:804252-815185 GCA_963575745.1 Prorocentrum cordatum
AGGGAGGGGGGCAGAGAAGCTGCGGAGACAGCAGGAGCTTGCTCACAGAGAATAGAAGAGGCATTCTCCCGCTCGCGCGCTAGCGAGCTGTCTCCGAGCGCGGCCGCGGCTCGCGCGCGCGGGGCGGCCCAAAATGGGCAGGCCCGCCCCGCGCGCTCGTGCCGGGGCGCCGCGCGTCAGGCGGGGGAGACCGCCTGCTCGCCGACGACGGCGAGGCAGCCATACCCGTGCTCAAGGACCTTGCGAAGTGACAAGGTTTCGGCGGGCGGCCGCAAGTAGGGCAGGCCAAGCGGCGGGGCCGACTTGGAGAAATGAAGCGACAAGGCGGTCGCTGGCGGTGGCGAAGAACAGGATCCGCGCCCGTGCGGGCACGGGCAGCGCAGCAAGAACTGTGGAAGCGGCGGCGGCTTGCAGGTAGCGCTCAGCACTGGAAGCCTGACGCCAACGCCCCCGCCAGAAGACGCGAGGGACGTCTTCCGTAGCGATATAGAAGTCTGTTGCGCCAGAGCCCCGCAGACATGCGGGCGTCAGGTTGAGCCCCTGACCCGCTTTGGCAAGAGGGACGCCCAGGGCCGAAAGCAAATGATTCCACCGAGTACGGAAGCCGCTCGCACCGAAAGGGGCGAGAGGATCGGTGGAAGCCAACCGCCCAAACACTTGATTCAGAATCTTCACCGTGCCCCGATCGGAGCAGCGAGCATGCTGCGTCGGGTACGTTCTCCTGGTCTTTGGAACAAGAATCGAGAGAAAAGCATCCCCTTCAACTTCGAGGCGGTCGCAAGGAAGCGACAAGTCACAGCGGCGTGACGCCAGCAGCTCGCCAGGCCTGAGGAACATCGTGAAGCCCATGAGCAGCAAGGCCGCCATCACAGGCCAGTCCCAGGCGAAACAGAGACCGACCATAGCGCGCAGCAGAGCGCGAGGTAAGGGCGGGCGGAGCTTTGGCGGCTCCGCGAGCTTCCATTGTTTCGCTACGTCCCAAGCTTCTGTTAGAAAGGCCTTCCAATGCGGATGAGCGCTCTGGATTCCCAAGATGGCATGAACCAGAATATAATGAGGGAAACCTGCATCATGAAGCCACACGCCGAAGGTCGCGAGGAAGCGGGCGAGAAGTATCCCGCTACGGTAAAGAGTGGCGGGCGGCACGCCAGTGTGTTCTGCTACCACAGTTCGAACGCATCAATCGATCTCGAGCGACGATCGAGATACGCGGAGGTGAGGTGAGAATCGCGCACGAAGGGAGTGCGCGGAGGGCGAGCGGGCGCGGAAGGCGCAGCCCGACTAAGCCCTTGGCCTGCGGTCGGCGCCGCGGCTCCCAGAGAGATGCAGAGGCCGCAGACGCACCACAGGATGAGCGCAGGGCGGCCAGGGCTGGGAGAGCTGATCAGCGTGGCGGCCCTCCTGCTCCTGGACGCGTAGAAGGGCGGAACGAGGGTGTCCCGCCCGTCGGTCTCGAACCCCGACGCCTCCGCCAGCATCGCCCGCGCCGAGGTGAAGGATCCGCCCATGTTACGGTGAGCACGGCGAGCCCCTGCTTCGATCTCGGCGGGCAGAGCGCCCCCTCCCTCGAGGGTCGCCCAGTCAAAGGGCGGGCGCGGCTCGGCGCGCGCAGCTGCGGCCGATTCGGCGAGCTCGGAACGAGCTGCCGAGGACGTGAGGCCCGAATGATGTGGAACGGGCACCACCTCCGCGAACGCGTCGAGGATCTCGGACGGAGGGGAATGAGATCCCCACAGCGCTGCTGGGATGGCGCCGTGACCGTCCTGCACGTGGTACAGAAGGTCGAAAAGGCAGGCCAACTTGCCCGCGCGCCTCCTGTGCTCGATCTTTGAGCCGAGCCCGATGCCACGGATGGCGCCCGCCCCCATGGCTTGGAGGTCAGCGCCCGCGGGGATAGCCTCGGGCTCGACGGCGGCCACGTAAGGATGCAACCACGAGGCTTCGTCGATCGGCTCGGCGCCGCCTGTCTGAAACAGGCGCTTATAGGCGTGCAAGGCCTGCAGGAGGCAGTGCAGGTCATCTCTGCCCTCGGGCTCGGCGGCCCCTGCGGGTGCGAAAGACCTCAGCCACGACGCCGCGCTCTGGAAGGCAGCTTGCCAGGCGGGTCCCCACCTCACCACTGTGACCTTCTCACCGCCGAGGTTGAGACGCCACGCTAGGGCGGTGGCGGCCCCTGGAGGCAAGGGCTGCTCAACGGCCGCGGAGGCCGTGCGCCGCGCTGCGAAGGCTGCAGCCGCGGCGCTCCCAGCGTCGCCGCTGTGGGAGCCGCTGGGATGCAGCTCGTGCCCTGAATCTCGGCCAGGCGCGGGGCCGCTCGAAGACCCCCTTTCCTCGGCGGCACGCCCTCCGCCCTGCGGGGCCGCAACAGCATCGCTGGAGGAGCGCGTGCCTACCGAAGACTGAGGGGCCTGAGCAGCGGAGTCCGCGCGGGAGCTGCCTGCGTGGGCGTCGCCCGAGCTCGCACCATGGCGGGACGTGGCTGGCCGCTGCGCAGTAGCGGGGCTCGGGCGCCGCTTCGGAGCGACTCGAGGGGAGCGCACCTCGCGACGCCGAGGCGACGTCGCCTGACGCGAAGGCGCGCGAGAGGAGCCGCGCGCGACGGCCCGACTAAGCCCCTGGCCTGCGGTCGACGCGCGGGATCGCGACGCCGCACGCCCACCAGAGTGGTGAGGGGGCGGCGGCGGCGGCGGGGGCACGGGCCGCGGAGTCTCGGAGCCTACACGCGTGCCGCGGCCCCGAGAGCGACTGCGAACCGAGGCGCGAGCGGCGGGCGGAGAGGCCCCCGAGCGGCGAGGGAAGGCCGCCTGCAGGCGGCGGAGGACCTCGGGGTTCAGGCCCGCCACGACGCGCTCGAGGTCCATCGAGGAGTCTGCGAGGGCACTCAGCACGACGTCCTCGAGCTCCGTCGGAGAGTCCTCGTCGCACGCGGGCTCCGCTCTCGAGCGGCTGCGAACGCTCGCGGGCGGGGACCCGTCAGGAGTGTGCGGGCCCTCCGATGCCTCCCCCGCAGGCGGCTCCGACGGCTCCTCGGGCGAGATCGGGCCGTCGACGGGAGGCGACGAGCAGCCCCCCGAGGGAGAGGTGCGGTCGGTCCCGTACGGGTTTGGAGACCGCGTACGGCTGCGGGCAGGGCTGCGGCTCCGCGGTGGGGAGCCCACTCCCGCGGCGGAGCTGGGGCGTGCCGCGCCTGCCCAGCGGCGCGCATTGGCAGTGCGACGCGCCCTGCGGCCAGGCGCCGTGGCGGCCCCCCCCTCAGGGGCGGGGAGCGCCGCCATCGAAGCCCGCCGCTGCCTGGCGGCGCGCCTGGTGCGCGCGGCGCCCGTGCGCGAGGCGGAGTGCGGCGCGTGACCACCGCGGTTGGGCTGGTCCTCGACCGCTTCATCCCGCGGGCCCAGGCGGGCGCGGACCGCGCGCCGCTCACGACGGCTGAAGCTGGACGCAGGGTCGTCGGCGGGCCTTGCCAAGGCGCGCGGGTCCTCAGCCTCCACCTCGGCCAAGGAGCGGCCAGTGGACGACGCGGGTGCGTCCCCAGCACGAGCGGCACGTTCTGCGATGGCGAGGCCCGTCGAGACCTCAGCGTTGTGCAGGACGGCGCGCAAGGTTTTGCGCCAATCCCGACCCAGCTGGACGGGAGCAGTGCGCGGCAAGCCCGCGGCCTCTCGACTGGCGGCCTCGCGCACGCGTCGGAAGTAGGCGCGATCGGCCATCCCTTCCGCGAGCTCGGCACGAGCGACGGCACGCTCTCCTTCGCCGCGTGCAGGAGCCTGCACCGTGCGCCTGGTGGCGTCGGCACGCGCGGTGCGGAGTGCGTCGAGCTCCACGCGGCCGCGCGACACGGCGGAGACGAGGATGGCATCCGACTCAGCCGCCCGCGTCGCGAGGGCAGACGAAACCCCGCCCCTCGGGAGAGGCGCGCCCGAGGCGGGGAGGGCAGCCCGAGGGGCCAGCTCGGCGCTCGCAAGGGCGACCCGCGAGGAGACCGCCTCTTCGAGCGCCTGAAGGGCCATGGTCGACCCTGGAGCCAGCTTGCCCTTGCGGGCGCCCTTTCCTGCCGCCTTGGCCCGGGCGTAGGCGCGGGCGGCAGGACCGTCGCCGCCCGTGCTAGGAACATCGGGCGGCGCGGCGGCCTGCGAGACGGCCTGGAGCAACACTGACTTGGCGTCACAGAGCTGCTTCCACTTCAGCGCGCGGGCTGCTCGCTCGTCGGCGCCCAGGTGCGCGGGAGTCCTGTCTGGATGGTAGACTAGGGACTGGCGCCTGAAGGCGGCCTCAATTGTGCCGCGCGAGGCCCCGTCCACTACGCCAAGCAGTTGGCGAGAGGCGCTCACCCTGGCCGCTCGCTGGAAGGTGCGGGGGGTAGCTGCTGAGGCCCCCTTTGGCGCTTCCCGCGAGCCGACGCGCGACGAGCCCACCCCGATAGCAGGCGGAGGGGCCGCCGCGGCCTTGGAGCGGAGGGCCAGTGGCGGAGCACGCTTGGCGGCCTGGGGAGCCGATCCTGCGCTGGCGGCGCCAGGGTCGGGGCCGGGCGAGCCGCCCTCCGCGGAGGCAGACGCTTTTGGCGTGGCGTCTGCCGAGGACGCGAGAGGCCGTTCGCTATCAGCGAAGAGCGCGTTGCGAGGCCCGCGACGCTCTCCGCTGGCGAGAGCAGCTTCACTGCTGCTCTCGGCGGCGCCCGAGGGGTCAGGTGCCTTCCCCCTGGGCGCCGTCGCTGGCGGCGTCGGCGGCCATCCCCGCGCCCTCCGAGGGGGGGGGGGCGGCCGCCCAGCGGTGGCTGAGCAGCCCCTCGGGGCCTCGAGCCACAAGCTGCGCAACAAATCGGCCCCAGAGACAAGTAGGGAATGACGAGCGGGAGTCGGCGTACGCAATGCAATCAAAGCGAGTAAATTCTCCTCTCTCTGCTTCAACTAACCAGGCGGGAGGGTCACGGGACGGGGGCCTCACCGCACGGTTCCGCGTGGGGTCGTCGGCCCTGTGCACGTCCGTAGGCACGTACATGCCTCCCAAATATAAACCTCCTCCTATCACATAGGGCAAAGTGGTCGAAAGAACGTGAGATAGACCAGGAGAGCTACTGCGCCCGTGCGCGGTCGCGCCCAAAGCCACTTTTGAATCCAAGAGAACGGGGATACGAGAGTCAGGGAGGCGAATACAGCAGTACTTGCACAAGCTCTTATACACCGTTGTCTCAAGGATATTGATGTGACGGGGCATGCGAAACTCCCATTTGTACGCGAGCCGAAAGCGCAGCGCCTCTGATAGCTCGGTGACCCAACGCGGCGCGACGGGGGGCTCAATAGACGGGAGCCCCAGGTCGCGATGCAGTTGGGTGAGCTCAGGGCCCAAGGGCACGCCGCGGCTGAGTACGGCGAGGAGGCTCCGATTGTGCAGGATCGTGTGCCACCCCCCGTGCTCCGATCTGCGCCACAGCTCGGCGGAGAGCTGCGGGCTGATAGGAGCGCGGACAACGCCCCCCCAGCCGAGAGACGCGCCCGTACCGAACACCTCGGGGCAAGGCTGCGCCCGAAGGTCGGTTATAGCCGTAAAGGCTAAAAAGGTGCAGGCCAAAAGCTCGTCGCGAACATAAGGAGGCAAGTCGTATTCATGCCCTCCTCGGTCGCCAGGCGCGACAGGAAGTTGTAGACGTGCGTGAAGATGGCGAGCATCGGACGGCGATAGAGGAACACCTGGACCCAGCAGCCCACAAGAGAGGCTAACAGGGAGCGCGTGGTGATGCCGAGGTAGATTTGGATCAGGGTCAGCCTGCACAAGGCCACCGTCCGCACTAAGGGAGCGCAGACGATGCCTATGCGCCCTTCCACCTCGGCGCCCACCACCACCTTGTGCGTTTCGCCGCGCGCGCGCTTGCCTGGATGCTGAATCAGGCCCACGCGCGGGTAGCCTGCATCGCAGGCGGCGAAGACCTCACGATCACGACGACAGGGGTCGTCGGGGCGAGGAGCGGAGCCATGCCACGAGAGCTTCTGAAAACCTGTATGGTCATCAATATTCAGCATCTCGACAAACGGTCCCCGCGGGAAGGGCGAGCGGTGGACAACCTGCTCGTGAGGCCGCAAGGCCCCGAAGCTGTGCAAGACGCCTTCATGTGCAGAGTTGGCAATCTCCACCGCCATGTTGTCGCCCATCGCTAGAGCATTGAGGCAAGGCGCGACGTCCACACCTTCGAGCTCGGGGCGCCAGGCTCGAAAGGCCTTGAAGCGGGATGATGGCAGACGAACGCGAAGGGCGTTACGCCTGGCGCGCGCGGGAGGAACGCGGAAAGTGTAGTAAAACTCCCGTAGGTCGTCGCAAGAAACTGCCAGCCACTCCCCAGGCGCCAGACCCAAACGGCACAGCAGGAAACCCTGGCCAAGGCGCTGGGTGCTGGACGAGATTGAGGCACAGCGGCTGTTCACGACCGTTGGGTTCAGGATCAGCCTGTCGAAGTCGCTGTCCTTCGGTACCCTGAAAGCTCCGCAGGCTTCATCCCAGGCGAGGTCCGAAGCCGGAGTCAGGTACAGGGCGCCGCAGGCATCCCACTTCTGGAGTAGGGCCCACAGCTCGGCGCGGTCCATATGGACACGCGCCCCCTTTTGGCCAGCAGGCCACTCTGACGCCGGGAGCCGCATCTCCTCTGGATTGATGAACGCTTCGCGGACTCGAGCGTCAGAGAGAAACGGAATGGGATCAAACTCTGGCGAGTAATCCCACTTAATGCGAGACGCCCTGACTTTTAAATCGAAGGGCTCGACCTGGGTGGAGTCCCAAGCCGCCGCAGACGCCAGCGAACCAGGCACGGAAGGAGCGCTGGTCGGGCAGTGCCGCATGGGGGCGGGCACGGAAGAAGAGGAGGTGAAGGAGGCCTCCAAAGCTGCAACATGGGTGGCCAGGCCATGGAGCGAGACCTCAGTAGAGTCGAACTTGGCGAAGGCTCGACCTAAGTCGCTCTTGCCGCCAC
This sequence comes from Prorocentrum cordatum, assembly GCA_963575745.1. NCBI lineage: Eukaryota > Dinophyceae > Prorocentrales > Prorocentraceae > Prorocentrum > Prorocentrum cordatum. The sequence goes on from CAUYUJ010018860.1 coordinate 811,208, forward strand.
GGGCAAGGCGAACTGCGATCCGACACAACCGTTCGATACGGGTGCGGACGCCCTCCTGGCAGGGCGAGACCGTGGCGCGGACACGAGCCTCGGCGGGAGCGAGGCTAGGATGACCCAAAGTGAGCCAGTTCAACGCAATAACAGAATACTGCGCGAGCGTCCGCGCCGCGCGCCGCAATCTCCAGCGCTCCCTGCGCCTCGCCGACAAGCCGTCAGGCGGGGGACCAAGAGGTGGAGCAGGCGGGCACGGCCAAGGATCGCGGGGAGGCGGCCCCAAAAGGTACGGGTCGCCCCTGTCCATTGCACGCATAGATGAGCGGGAGAAAGATCCAAGAGAACATCGAGCACCCATCCCAACCTGGGACAGCGCTGCCGCCCAGTGGGTGATATCAATGTTCGCGCCTGGAAACAGGCGCAGCAAGGCAGACAAGTCAGCGACAAATGGCGCGACGTTGGCAAGAGCAGCAGGGGTGCTTGAAGGAGAACAAGCACCAGCAAGAACACCAACCTCAGGGGCTGCAGGCCCCATGGGGGGAGCGCTCGACTGAGGCAGGTGACGGCCAAAATGGCCGAATGGATCCGAGGGGCGGTTCGGAGCAGAGCGAGGGGCGTGGTGGCGGAACGTACTCCTCCCTGCGGGGCCGCAACAGCATCGCTGGAGGAGCGCATTCCTACCCTCACGCCCTCGCTGCGCCCAAACACGCCTAGCAGCCGTAGCAGCGTCGGTGCAGACTGTCTGCGGCGGCGTACCCCGGCCACGCGAAGGCCCCCCCTCCAAGAAGGCGGGCGCCAAGGGCATCTTCAGTCCTTCTTGGGCACCGCCTTCGGGGCCTTGGGAGCACCCTGAGACTTGAAGGGGGGCTTTGAGACCTTGGGCTGCTTGGGCTGATGAGGTGGATGCTTGGGGAGCGCGACGGCGCGCTCGGCGTCGAGGCGCGCCCGAAATGCTTGCAGCTCCTTCATGTATTCGCCCTGCGCCGGCAGCCAGCGAGGATCCACTAGGGGTGAAAACGGGGTCTGGGCCTCGCGCTCCGTGTGACGACTGGTCACGCGACACGGGGGAGGCTCCAGCCCCGTGAGGAACCAAGCGGCCTCGAGGTAGCCGCGGTCCCCCGCCAACTGGTCGATGAACATGCACTGGCAAGTCAGCAAGGTCTGGACCCTCTCGGGGTTGCCCTCCTCGCAGGCCCGCCACAGCTCGGCGCTGAGGAAGGCAAAATGCGTCAACAACTCGTGCGTCGACGGCTGAGCCCCGAGGGGGCTGTGCTCGCGAAAGTACTGATGCATGGCCATGGGGGTCACGGCGCTGACTTCCACGCCCAGAACGCGGGCCAAATTCTCCTTCATCAGTCCTCGCACGTCGGGGCCGTGCTGCATCAGCGCTTGCTGCCACTCGCGCCTCCGAGCGATTCCCCCCATCTGAGCCGATGCGTGCGCGGGGTCGCCCGAGGTCGCGGGCGGAGTTTGAGCTTGGTCGCTCAGGGCCCCCAGAAGCGGGTGGAAGGCTGGGCGATGGCCCCGCCCCTGCTGCAAGGAAAGGGACTGGTGCAGGCACTGAAGCATGAGGCTGAAGTCCGTCGGATTGGCCGCAAGGGGCGGCTCTAACCCGTCGGCGCCGCCCGCCTCGGCAAAGCCGTCGACCGCAGCGGGACGGGCTAGCCCAGGCGGCGGCGGGGGGCCCATCGGTCCGGAAGCGGACGAAGGGGCCCGAGGGACAGCAAGAGAGCGCGCCTTCTCCCACGCCGAGACCAGCGCGGAGGTGGGTCCCTTGGGGCGCGCGGAGACCCGATGTGGGGCCACGGGCGCGTGGGACAAGACGGCCTCGATCCCCGCAGGATCCAGCCCGAGGCGCGCCGCCTCGTCGCTGAAAAGCTGAGGCACCTCGGGCCGAGCGCTCCGGGCAGCCGGAGCGGGGCCCAGCGGTTCGGGTCCGCCGACCATCGTGGAGGCCGCGTGGGCTGCAAGCAAGGCTCGCATTTCGGCAGCTACCTCGGCGCGGGTCATGGGAGCCCCGTCGTCCAGAGACGCCGCAGGAGCACCAGGAGCAATCGGAGCAGGACCCGCGACCCGTGGCGGCGCGGCGGCGCCAGCGCGCTTGGCGGGCGGGCCGCGCGGCGCTCCAGCGACCGCGGGGGATCGCGCACTTGGGGCCGCGCGGTCGGCTTCCCCGTCGGCCGCGAACCCCTCGGGCTCCTCCATCTCGTCGGCAGAGTGGTAGGGGGTAGCCCGATCGGCCCCTGGGAGAGGCTCTTCCCCTGCGGTAGGAGGGGCGCCGTGCAAACGAGCGTGGCCCTCGCGAAGCACCCGAACCCCCGAAGGATGCGGCCAATAGACGCGGCTGCGCACCTCGGCGAAGGGAACGATGCCTGCGTCGTCGCCGACCTCTAGAGGGCACAGCGACTCGAGCTCGAGCTCGGCAACCTCGATATCTATAACGAGGACGGATGCGGTAGTGGCGAGCGGCCGTGAAGCGGCCCCCTGGAGCTGGACGTCCACTAGCTGGAAGGGGCCTATCATCCCAGCAAAGCCATCCGCCTCGGCAGCCTCGAGCTCCGCTGTAGGGCGAAAGGCACCAGGCAGGGCCAGCAGGATGCCCCCTTCTAGAGAGGCGAGGGGGATAGCCGCCCAGCTGGTGTCGCCGTCGTCTAGGCGCCATCGTGCGTAGTCGCGCGCCGTGGGCGCAGCGAAAGGGTAGAGCTCGGGCCAAAGGGGCCCTCCGCCAACTGGTGGCAGCTCCGCCATCAGTGGGCGCCGCCGTGGACGCCGCCGCCCGCACGCTGGGCGTCTGCCCGCTCGAGCGCTTGAGGTCGAGGCGGAACCCCGTAGGCCAGCGCTCGCGCCGCTCGGCGGTCCTGCTCAGGTGAAGCAGAAACCGCGCCGCGCGGCCAGGCGGAGGGCCAGAGCCTCCGCCACACGTACGGGCCCAGCAGCCCGAGGCAGCAGCCCGCGCAGGCGCTGCAGGCGGCCGTCACCAGAGGAGGGCGGCGACCGTGCTGAGCAGCCAGGGAGAGACCCCGCCGCTCAGGTCCACCGCCAGCCCGAGGCAGACGGTGGGGCAGGTGGAACCCGCCGAAGGGAGAGGGCAGGAGGCCCCCTCACCTTCGGACGAGTCCGCCTGCTGGATGGACCAGGCAGGCGATGGAGGCCCCTGGTCCTGAAGCACAGAGAGGGGGGCAGCCACGATCCGCTCGTAGAGCGCGGCCCGCAGCCCCCTGAACAAAATCTCCCCAGCGCCCTGGAGAGCCGCTTGTGCGACCGCCTGCATAAGGCGCCCGCACGCGCGGCCGACGGGGGGCACTTGGGCAGAGAAGCTGCGGAGACAGCAGGAGCTTGCTCACAGAGAATAGAAGAGGCATGATGATGGTGGTGGTGGTGATGATGATGGTGTCCTGGTGATGATGATGATGATGATGATGTTGATGATGATGATGACGATGATGATGTTGATAATGATGATGATGATGTCCCGATGACGATGATTATGTTGATGATCATGATGATGTTGATGATGAGTATATGGTGATGCTATTATGATGGAGATGATGATGATAGTGTCCCGATGATGATGATGATGATGATGATAATGCGGTTGATGATGATGCTGTTGATGATGATGGTGATGATGATGCTGTCCCGATGATCATGATGATGATGATGATGATGACGATGGTGTCCCGGTGCTGATGATGGTGTTGATGATGAGGATGGGGATGAGGTGGTCATGATGATTTTGATGATGGTGGCCCGATGATGGTGATGGTGATGGTGCTGATGTTGATGATGATGGTGTCCCGATGATGATGATGATGATGGTGATGATGATGATGGTGACGATGATGGTGTCCTGGTCATGATGATGTTGATGATGATGATGATGATGTTGCTGAAGATGATGATGATGGTGGCCCGATGATGATGATGTTGATGATGTTGTTCTTGATGATGATGAAACGATGACGGTGGTGGTGTTCCGATGAT
>CAUYUJ010018861.1:0-30000 GCA_963575745.1 Prorocentrum cordatum
TTTTCGACGAAAAATTAGATTACACCAACAATATTCCAAAAAGGCAAAAAAGCACTCAAAAAATAGTCCCCTGATTATTTTTGGGTTAAGTTTAAAAAATAGCAAGAAAATAGTAAAACAAGAGTGCCCTGACTGAATACTCAAAAAATAAAAAAGACTCAAAAAGGATACCCGAAAAATACCCCCAAAGGCTCAAGCACTGCTCCAAAAATAGTCCCCAGACCATTTTTGGACCATTTTTGGACTATTTTTGGGGTCTTTTCTATTGTTCGTCGAAAATCCTCCTGTAGGTGGACAGGCCCGACTTAAGCGTTGCGGCATGCATCGTAGGGGGAAATTGTATATACGCATGCCGCTACCCTTGCCTCGTTTCCGCCTCTTTGGGCCTCATGGGAGGCCTTCGTCGCCACCGCTGGATGCGCCTCGGAATCCTGGTCAGAGCGCACCCGGGGAGAGGTCCGGGGAGCAGCGGTATCGGTACCTTTTGGTTTCCCCAATTCACCAGGCGCGTGTCCCCAATTCACCTTCGCGCAAACGTCAGAAAAACATGTTCGCCTCAATGTAATGGGTCGTCGATCCCCCGCGGCGGATCCAGGCCATTTGTGAGTAGTTGCTTTGCGAGTTGTGGAACGCGCTTGTCTAGTCATGGGGGGCGACGACCGAAGATAGCTATCGGCATCAACACAGACTTTCGAAGCTACTCGCGGATTTCCCCGGTTTGGCGCTGGGCCTCCTTGGTGGCGCCTCCGCGCGCCAGGTAGGGGGGGGGTCCAGCGCCGATCCAAGAAATCCGCGAGGGCCTCCGAAATTGTACGCTTATGTCAGCGCATGTTCCGGTAGCATGATGGTCACCACCCACCAACCCACCCCGACCCGACCCGAAGGCCCCCATTTGCCCTTTACTTCCAGTGGGGGGTTGTCTGGGAACATGGAGAAAACACACATGGAACCAGTACCCCCCCCCGACCCGAAATTCCGGTCTTCGGGTTGGGTTGGGGTGGTCTGGTAGGTAGTCAGATAGGGTGGCGCGAAAGGGTGGGTGAAGACAGGTGCACCTTTCGTGCACCTGCTGGTGCCCCAAAGGGGACCCCTGGGGCTCACAAGGGGCACGCGAGGTACACGGTTCTTCGCCCTTCAGTTATCGACCCCCCCCCCCCCCCCCCCCCCCCCAATACGTAAGCGACGCGCAAGCGAGGGTGAGGGTCTCTCCGAAGGGCTTAGGCGACACGTCTTCCCCCTCTCCTCGCCCTCCTCCTCTCCTCCAAAGCCTCCCCCCCCCTCCCTCCCCCTCCCTCCCCCCTCATCTACAACCTCCTCCTCCTCTCACCTCCTCCTCCCTCCCACTCCCTCCTCTCCTCAACTCCTCCTCCTCCCTCCCCTCCTCCTCATCCTCCTCCTCACTCCTCCTCCTCCTCCTCCCACTCCTCCTCCCTCCTCCTCCCCTCCTCACCACCTCCTCCTCCTCCTCCTCCTCCTCCTCCTCCGCCTCTCGGGGTCGCCTACGGCCCCGGGGGAAAGCGTGCAGGCGAGGGCGAGGGCCGGGTGTGTTGCCGAAGGTGCCCCTGGCCGAAGGCGGGACCGCGCGTCCGCGGAAGGAGGGCCTCGGCATCGCTCGGACGTGTGCATTTCTCCTTCGACGAGGACCTCCCCCCTCTCCTCCTCCTCCTCCTCCTCCTCCTCCTCCCTCCTCCTCCTCCTCCTCCCTCCTCATCATCATCATCACCTCCCCTCCTCCTGCTCCTCCTCCTGCTCCTCCTCCTCCCCCCCTCCCCCCCCCTCTCCTCCTCACTCACCCTCCTCCTTCTCCTCCTCCTCCTCCTCCTCCTCCTCCTTCTCTTCCTCCTCCTCCTCGATCATTTGGCGAGAAGGCCACGCACGAAACCGACAAAAAGCACAGGGAATGGACGTCTGAGCGATGGCAGGGGGCGGGGCGGGGGCTGAGTGCTGCCACCCGCGTCCCTGGGCCAGGGTGGTCTCCAGGATGTCACCACCCACCAAACCACCCCAACCCAACCCGAAGGCCTCAATTTGCCCTCCATTTCCAGTGTGGGGGGGGGGTCGACCCGAAGTTCAGGTCAAATTTGGGTCTTCGGGTTGGGTTGGGGTGGTCTGGTAGGTAGTCAGGATGTCCAGGCAGGCCCGGGCGGCCTCCAGAGCACCCTGGACGAAGCTCGGGGGCGGCCAAGAGGCGGGTGACGAATGAGGGGGGGTGGATACCATGGCGTGGGCCATGCTATTTCCTCAGATTTCATGACGCCTCTTCTCATTTCATTACGTTCCTGGCCCCTCCCCTGGGGCGCGCACATGCCGCTGGCCATGATTTGCGCCCCCCCCCCCCTCCTCTTGGACTGGACGCCCCCTTCTTGGCCGACCCCGAGAAACCCCGAAGGCCTCGGCGAGTTGAGAACGCGGCGAAGATCTGTGGACCCGGAACACCTCTGGCAACCCCCGACAGGGGGGGGTCGGCCCCCTTGGAGCGCGCTCCGCCTCGCAGGGGCCCTCCTGCCTCGAGAAGAGCTCCTTGCGTTGCTTCTTGGGGGGGACCTCGCCTGGCCCCAGAGCTGGTGTCTTCTCTCGTACCCGACGCGGGCTCGATGCGGACTCGGCGCGGATTTGGCGCGGACTCGACGCGGATTCGACACGGATTCGAGTCGGATTCGACTCCGAGCAGCCGGGTCGTACATGTCTCCGGCACGGATTCGACGCGGACAGGGCCGCGACGAGACGGGCACGGTGCCCCGAGGATGCAACACAGATTTCTACGAGACGGGCACGGTGCCCCGAGGATGCAACACAGATTTCTTGAGCATGGGCCCGAGCCCTCCGTGGAAGCCGCCTGCCTCTCCAGAGGCCCTTCGAGGCCTCGGTCCTGCCACCTCCCGCGCACCGCCGGAGCCAGCGGGAGCAGCGAGGGAGGGAGGAGGCACCCGCGCGAGCGGAGACCAGCCTTGTAAACTGGAGCATGTACAGCACCAGTGGCGGGCTGTTTTTCAATCCCGGGACTTCTTGAGGGTCTCGGATCGGGCGAAAGGGGGGGATTGGGAAAGGGGGGGTTACGAAATTTGCTGCATGCAGCTGGTTTCGGCCTCGCCGAGGGGCCCATTCCTCGATACATAGCCGCCTCTGGCGCCGGGAGGCGCTGGGAAAATCAGCTATGTGAGCTGATTCTCAAACCCCCCCTTTGCTATCCCCCCCTTTCGCCCGACCCGAGGGTCGGGGACGACGTCGGGGTTCTAGGCCTCCTAGATGGGGTCGAAGTAATTAGATGGGGTCGGAGGATCGCGCCGCGTCGCCGATGCATCGCCGATGCGGCTCCCCATGTGGGGCCCGATATGCTTCACGTCGACGTCGTCGATGCATCGCCGAGGCCGACGATGCATCGCCGGTACATCACCGATGCATCGCTGATGCATCGCCGATGTATCGGCGATGCGGCGCGGTCCTCCGACCCCATCTACTCCGACCCCATCTAATTAGGAGGCATCTAGGGGTGGTGTGGTGTTTACTTTGTTTAGCCGCTTCCCCGAGGAACGACGGAACATGTACGTCGGGTGAGCTGGACTAGGCCTCCCAGACGGGGTCGGAGCAGACGGGGTCGGAGGATCGCGCCGTGTCGCCGATGCATCGACGGTGCGACTCGGTGTGGCGACCGTGCTTCCCCACGCCGAAGTCGCATCGCCGACGTCGCCGAGGCATCGCCGCTACGTCGCCGTTACATCGACGTGCATGGGCGATTCGGCGCCATGCTTCGACCCCATCCACAAGGACCCCAGCTGGGAGGCCTCCAGTTGGCCCCGAAGGCGCTTCGGAGTGTGCCACGGCCGAGGCCGAAGCCGAAGTGCGCAGACACGGGGAGGGCTCATACACCTCGCTGGGTCAGGGGCGCAGGGAGAGTAGGAGGGGGCAGATTCACCAGCCTCGAGCTTATCCCTATCCCAAAGATTGACGCGCTAAAAGGAGATGACAATCTTTAGGGATGCGCCCTCAAAAAAAAAGGAGATCCCGAAGATCGCCATCGTGATGAGGCGATGCCCAACATAGGAATAGGGATATGTTCCAGGCTGGTAACAGATGCCTGGGGGAACGAGGGGTTGCGAACGGTCCTCTCAGTCTCACGTGACAAGGAAGAAGGCTGCGCGTGTCGCCTTCTGGGGCTCTAGGGATCCGTTGGACCAACTTGCCTACGCTGCAGCATCGAGCGAGCGTCGTCGACGATGGGATCTCCAGTCCCATCGTCGCAGGTGCATGTGGCAACGATGGGGGTCGCAAATGGTTCTCTGCTGCACACCATGGCGGGGTGCGTTCTCGATCAGTGCAGGGGCGGCGTACGGCGAGCCCCCCGGTCAACGAGTGACCTGAGTGTGTATGCTTGCGGGAGACAGGGGAGAGAAGTGCTCGTGTTGACCGTCTTCCCAGAGCAATTTCGATCCGATCGATCCGATCCGACTCGATTCCCAAAGTCCGATGCGGCTCAACTGAATCCACATCACATGTGAGAGGTTCGCTAGCACCAAACATATAAATGCAAATCTTCAAAAGCCAGAGGAACTCCTTGTTTTGAATGTGATTCTACAGGCTTACGCCACATCCGCCGACCCCTTCTGTGACTGTTGCGAGGCCAGGAGTTTCTGGCCAGCGGCGTCTTGTGTGAGGGTGCGGTGTCGCGCGCGGGTGGTGGCAGATACGTAGGGGGTCCAAATGTTTGCGTGATGCCGGTGGTCTGGGGCGTGTTTTGCGAACGCCTTGCGTGCTGTGCACCCGGGTGCGGGGTGTCCTTCTGGGAGGTCGGCCTTTCGACCCGCAACCACGTGGAGGACCTCCGGAAGACGAAAGGAGCAAGAGTAGCGTGCGGAAGCTTTGATCAGCGAAGCACCACCGCGAAAAATGTGGCAGATGAGTCGAAACGGGTGAAGAGGCTGTTGACGTTCGCAGCGCGCACGAAACAGTTCGCGCGGCAGCAGCACATTAGCGCCGAGCAGGACTGTGAGCACGTCGCGAGGAAGAGTAAGGCTGCATGCGCGGAGTGCATTGCAGTCGGCTTGACGGCTCGCAATGCGGAAGCGTCTGGGGGTCTTTTGGAGGCCTCCTGGGGGCCTCTTGGGGGCTCCTTGGGGCGTCTTGGCGGCCTCTTGGGGGCCTCTGGCGGCCTCTTGGGGCACTCTTGGGGCCCCCTGGGGCTCGTGGGGGCGGAAAGCTAGATTTTTGAATTTTTGGTTGCCCTCTTGGGCCCTTTCTTGGTGCCGTCTTGGGGCCTTCTTGGGCCGTCTTGGGGACCTCTTGGGCCGTCTTGGGGCCATCCTTGGGCCGTCGTGGGGCCGTCTTGGGGGCCTCTTGGGCCGTCTTGGGGCGGTCTTCGGGGCCTCTTGGGCCGCCTTGGAGCGTCGGAGAACCCACGAGGCGAATTTGTGAAAACTATACTGGCGCTGCCGCGCATATCCGCCACCGCGCTTGTGGATGCATCTTGCAGGCAGTTTCCTGTGGGGGCGCTCCTGGAGGACCCGCAGGACGGCTGAGCATGTATACTCATGGACAAGCACTTGTTGTATACACGTATGTTCAGAACTCAGCGTTTCGGAGGCATCTCGGAAACAGTTGTTTGTGGGGGTGTTCTTGGTGGAGCCCTAAGACGGCTGACGCTGTAGAATCATGGGCAAATTAATCATTGTGCAACGCGTGTTCAGAACTAAGCGTTTTGAAGGCATCCTGGGGCAGTTGTTAGGTCTCTTCGGGTGCGTCGTGGAGGCATCTTGCAGGCCTCTCGGGGGGCGTCTTGGAGGGAGTTGTTGGGCCTCTTCGGGGCCTCCGTGTGGCCTCCTGGGGGTCTTTGGGCGCCTCTCGAGGCCTTCTGGTGGCCTCTCGACGGCCTCTGGGGGCTCTCTGGGGGACGTCCTGGGGCCGAACGCTCGAAGTTTTTGCGTTCCTCCCCTCTGGGCCCCCTCTCGATGCTTCGTCGAGAGTGCGACAAATCTTTGCCGTGCCGTACCTTGCCCGGTCTTCACACGCGCGAAAGGGTTGCCGTGCAGTGCTTTTTTGTATGGTTCCGAGAACGGCGGCACGGTTTTCGCGCCGTGCGAAAAAGGGATTCCGTGCCGTGCTGTGCCGACCGTTTCGATCATCCTGCAGCCCAGCCTTGGTGCAGTGCCGTTCTTAATACATGCTCCGCGTGCGGATCATGTATTAAACATGCAGGGATTTAGTACTAAAAACAACGCTGAGTTCATGCAATCATTTGTTCATAATTTCATCATGTATTAAACATCCGATATTTTTCAAACACACGGGAGTATCAAAAACTGCCCTGTATCTAGGGCCCCTGCCCTATCCCAGCTCTCTCCAACGTGGGCGCGGTCCTGTCCGCTTCCGCACGGCCGAGCAGGAGTCAGAATCAGGCTTTGCCTCCGGCCAGAACTTTCCACGCCCTGCGGTGTGTTCAGTCCCGCTGCCACCGAGATCGAGATGCCGCCGTCTCTCCTTCCGTCTTTTGCTCGAGACCTTTCGCGCTGAAACATAACGAGGTGCACGTACAGGAGCTTCGGCCACCTGCGTGGATTGATGTGTGGCTCCCCTTCTCCTCATTGCTGTCCTTCCTCTTCCGCCTCCGTTGCGTCCGGTGTGTGTGTGGGTTGTAAAAAATTGGTGGCAGAGCCATCCGGGTTGTCCACATAACGCGTTTTTTTTTTTTTTTTTTTTTTTTTTTTTTTTTTTTTTTTTTTTGTTGTTTCTTCTGTCTCCTCAACTCTTCCTCCGTGGCTGGTGCTTTCCGTGGTGACCCCCCTTCGCCCTCAGCGGGGAAGCTGCGCTTGGCCGGAGGGCAGGAGCGCATCGACGCTGCGCCGCCGCTGCGCCGCCGCTGCGCCGCTGCCCTTCTCCGCGAGGCTGCTGTCGTCGGGGTCCTCTCTCGCTTCGGGAGGGCTGTCCCGCGGCGGGGCTGCGGCCGCGCGAGCGCCGTGCCGCCCCCGGCTCTTCTCTTTGGGGGGGGATCCCTTCGACGCGCGCTCGCCTGGGCCTCCTCAGCATCAGGACGTGCCACAGAAAGGGGCAGAGAATGGTGGGCGGCCCCCAGCGCGGAGCGGGGTACGGAGGTCGACGAGTCCACCACGCTCTTCTACAACATGGGCGCGAGACACGTCGAGGCCCCCCCCGGCGCTGCTCTGCCGACGGCTGCGGTGTACGCCTGCGACAGACACGTGCAGCGCCGACGCGGCGGAGACCCTTGCCTAGGGGGGGCGCTCACGGGGACACCAAGAGGTGCCGACTCGCAGGCCTAGAGGCTGACACCGACACCACCGTCGGCTGCCCCCGCCGAGCGAAAAAGATCCCGATCTCGGCGATGGTGGTAATATTCAGGCCTCCGAGGTGGCCGAAATACTACTGCCAACACCGAAATCTAGGGCCATCTTCCCCCTGTGGAGACAATCCTCTGCTCTGGTGTTGGTGCCAACCGATACCGCTACTCCCCGGACCGCTGCTGGCGTGCGTTCTGACCAGGACTGCGCGGCGTATCCAGCGGCGGCGACGAAGGCCGCCCCAGGAGGCACCAGAACAGGGAAAACGGGCGAAGGGCAGGGGTAGGGGTACCTTTCCCTCCTCCGAATTCAAAGTTGAACATCGCTGATGGCCCAGAGTCGACAGCCACTCAGCAGGAGGAGAAGGTACCCATTCTGCTACCCTCCGCCCGTTCTCCCCCTCTTGGGGCTTTTTGGGGGGCCCTCGCCGCCACCGCTGGACTCGCCTCGACAGCCTGGCCAGAGCGCACCACAGGAGAGATTCGGGGAGTAGCGGCATCGGTATCTTTAAGTGGTCGTTTTTTTTGCCGCTCGGCGCGGGCACCCCTCCCCCCCCCCTCCCCCCCCCCTTTGGAGTAGATCTTGGCTGTTTTTGGCGCCTGTTTCGAGCGCGTGGAGTCCCTCCCCCATCATGAACGAACGCACAGCTGCAAACAGTCGCACTAAGCACAGGTCCGGAGCCATACCCCCCCCTCCCCCCCCTTCCGCCCAATGTCGAAACGTCGAATAAACAAAACGATCACTAGGTCTCCCCAGCCACCGAGCATTCTCCCCATCGAAAGACCGCGATGGGCCCACGTTGAACGAGCCGCGCGGTGTCAGCAACAAACACCCGAACCCTCACAGCACAAGCTTGTTGTGCATCTCCAGACCTCCCACGTGGAGCCGGTGCAGATGGGGTCGGGGGATTGCGCCGCGTCGCCGAAACATCGGCGATGTGGCTTGACTCGTGACCGTTTTCTTATTCATTATTTTGACGATCGGCGCGGGCATTCGCAACCCGCCTTCACCCCCCCTCATGGAGTAGATCTTTTCTGCTTGTGGCGCCTGCTGCAAGCAGGTGGAGTTTCCCCCATGGGACGCACTGTTGCAAACAGTCTCATCAAGCAGAGGTCTGGAGCCAGAGCCCCCCCTCTGCCCAATGTCGAAACGCCGAAGAATAAAACGTTCACTTTGGAGCCTGTTCTTCTCCAGGTCGCCGTCGCTGATGCGTCGGCGCTGCGGGGCGATCCCTCGACTCCATCTGCTCCGATCCCAAGCTGGGAGGCCTCCCCAACACAGTCAACCCGCAGAGTAAGGATGAGCGACTTGCTAAGGCTACCCTAACATCATGTCATCCTTGCGCCTTCGGCCCATCCCTGGCAGCTTCCGCACCAGAAGAAGGTCAGCATGGCTTTCCATGGCCCTTGCATCCTCACCGCGAGTCTTTAGCTAGTGGCATTCGGCCCATCCCGCCACCGTGCCTGGGCTGTGGGGATGAAGCCGGTTGGATGTTCGTTGGGCTCTCCTGGGAGGCCTCTCGGGAGCCTCTTGGAGGCAGTTTGGACGCCTCGTGGGGGCCGCTTGGGGGCCTCTCGGGGCCTCTTCTCTCGGCCTCCTGCCTCTCCCCCGGTGCGAGGCGGGGGCCTATCCATATCCACCGCCTGGGAACCGACGCCCTGGCGCCCCAGCGGGCGGTGGATATGGCCCCTGTTTACCAGCCTGGAACGTATCCCTATCCCTATGCTGGGCATCTCCTCATCACGATGCCAATCTTCGGGATTTCCTTTTTTTTAGGAGGGCGCATCCCTAAAGATTGTCATCGCCTTTTGGCGTGTCAATCTTTGGGATAGGGATACGTTCGAGGCTGGTAACCTGCATCCCTGCATCCTTCCCGCGACGCCGGACCGCGCGGGCTGCCTGCTCCTCGTCTCTCCCCGTGCCCCCGCGAGGCCTGCGTGGTCCGCTACCGCGGCGCCACGCACGCCGGGACCCGCCGCGCGGGGGGGGGACGGGATCGCCAGACGCGCCGGGGTTCATGGGAGTCGGGAGCCTCGAGACGGGGGTCAGTGCAGACGGGGGTCAGCCAGGGCACCAGATCCTGCAGGATCCTGCGAAGACCCCCTCTGGCTGACCCGGGTTAGCGAGCCGCTCGTGGCCGCGAGGCGGCCGCGCATATTGGCTGACCCGGGTTTGCGAAGACCTGCGTTGCAGTTTTTTTTTTCCTGCATGGCAATTTTTGGTTTCCTGCTGACCCGGGTCTGGATTGACCCGGGTCAGAAGATCCCCGAGGGAGGGAGGACGAGGTACCCGTACCTCTCTCAGATGCTCGTTTGGGGGACTTTCCAGCGGTCCGCCTAGCGGATCTGTTCGACTCTAGTCCGACCCCACTTCGACTCGAGTTCGACTCAGGTCCGACGCGGGTTCGACTCCGGTTCGACGCAAGCTCGACTCCAGTCGACGGACCTTCGACGCCGTTTCGGCGCACGAGTGGAGCGAGTGGCTCTGGGCAGGTCCCCTGACTGAGCATATAACCTCTACCCTTCGCCCATTCTCTCTTCTTTCGGCCTCCTGGGAAGCCTTCGTCGCCACCGCTGGAGTCGCTTCGAAGTCGATGTCAGAGCGCACCCCTGGAGGTCCAGGGAGTAGCGGCGTCGGCACGTATTGGTTTCCCCAAGGATGTCATGCTTGCCTGGGATAAGGATACCCCGTTGGTCGTTGAACGTAGGTGTTTTTGTTGAGATCCAGATCCCAATCTACTTTAGGCGCCTTCCTACTTCAAGAGTGCAGCGTTATTCCTCGCCCCTCCTCTTCAGGGGGCGGGCGTGAACCCAATCTACTTCCAACGCCTTCCTACTTTTTGTTTCTACCCACTTCTTCCGACCGACGTGTAATAAGGTACTATACCTGATGGAAGATAAGTCCCGGGGAGGCTTGTCCAGGATGGGTTGTCCGGTTTCCTGCTGGGTTGTGGGGCTTTCCGGGGTAGGTCGTCTTGTCGTCATGGTATCACCAGTACAGGGGTTGTCCGGGTTGTCTGGGGGGGCGCCTGGGGATTTTATGTGATTGGGTTAATTTTCTGTTGATTTTAGTAGCAACTCGAGCGAGCTTTGCATGTCCTCGTAAGTCCGTTCTTCGAAATTCACTAGCGTGCGGTAGCGTCTGGTGATCGATGATCAAGCGCAGACTTATCGTCGATTTAGCGTCGATTAGCGTCGATCAACGTCGACTAGCGTCGATTCGCAAGGGCCAGCAAGATGGCATGGGAGGCTCCTATGAGTTGCTCGTGTCAGGATGTCAGGCAGGCCTGGGATGAGGATAAATCGTTACAGGAGATTCGTTAATTGACTCAGGGCGTTCCAGTCCGCTCTGAGATGGCCGCAGCGCCCGATGCGCCCTTCAGACCCGCAGGTGCATAGAATGTAGTGGCGTATAGTAGGCGAGGGGCTCCGTTCACTATATTCCAGCGGCCGCGTGGGGGGGGGAGAGGATCACTGGAGGTGTGAGGAAGGAGCGGCCTGGACGAGAAGCAGCAGGAGCAGGAGGGAGGGGAGAAGTGAGGGAGGTGAATGGGGGGTGACTCGAGACGCTTCAACATACACCATCGCCGCCCGCCCATGAATTGTGCGGTCTGCTGGCGCCATAGAAAAGGGTGTTTGAGTCCATCTGAAGGGCGGAGTTGACATAAGCATTTGAATGCTGAGTACAGTCAACGCGCATAGTAAGAACAAACGACTTTTTCAAGGGTACCTTTGGGTCCTTGCCTGCCTCAGCCTCTGCGGCCCGTCCCTAGCAATTTTCGCAGGCCAGTTTCTCAGGTTCCCTGGGGGTTTGGCCGCCTGCCGCCCAGAATACTTCAACTTCGGCCTCCAAGGGTCTTGCGTCCTCACCACGCGTCCTTACTATACGTTTTCACTGTAATGCAATGCGGATCGTTTGGGACCTCGTGGTTCCCTCGATGGTTGCGAATTGCGTACCTGTCGCCTTTTTCGTGGGCTCCCGGGAGGCGCGGCGGAGGCAAGGGCCATTCGGAGAAGTGGGACCTCTCGGTGCCTTCGGAGGCTGCGGACTGCGCAACTGCCGCCATTTTCGTTTGGCTCTTTGGAGGGTGAGGTCGCAGGCCTAGAGATTGACACCAACACCAATTTCGGCGGTGTGCCTCCACCGAGGGATGAAGATCCCGATCTCGGTGATGGTGGTAATATTATGGTTTCCCAGGCGACCGAAATATTACCACCGACACCGAAATCCAGGATCCTCTTCCCCCTGTGGAGGCAACCCCCCTGTGTTGGTGTTGGTGCTCATTTCCAGGCCTCCAAGTTTGGCTCTTTGAAGGGTGAGGGCAACGCGGATCATTTGAGACCTCGACGCGCGTGGCCCGGCATTGTTTGCCGAAGCATTTCAGAGTGTTGCATGTCTCGCAGCATGTAGGGTTGAATTAAAACTGACATGCAGCGCCTCGCGTGTATAGGGGGTCGGGTACATTTCGGGTAAGTTTTTTAAGGCTCAGTCACCTTGCTGCTGTGCATCCTGTGCGTGAGGCCTGTGGGCCGTCTTGGGGCCATCCTGGGGCCCGACTGTCAAAGTAGAGAGGACATCGATCACAGAAGGGGGGCCTTTACCAGGCCGCCCCTCTCGAGCTCGAGAAGCGACCCCTTTGGGCCCTCGTAGGATGCTCCTGGGATGCTCTTGGAGCCGTATTGGGGCCCTCGTGTGTCCTTTTCGGCGCTCTCTCGAGCCATGTGGGAACGATCTTGAGGCCCACCGGAACCGAAAAGGCGAGACGGCCAACGCCGCGTCTCCGCAGGTTTTGCACGGATGTCGTCCTCTTCGGGGCGTCTTTTGGAGGCTCCGTGGCGACGTGGAGCCCTCTTGGAGCGGTCTTTGAAGGCATCTTGGGCAGCCTTGTTTCATCGTCGTTGATGCCGTCTTGGGCTCTCTGGGGCCGCGCTGGAGCCATCTTGGGCTCAAACGGACTCTCTGACACCTCGCTGGGCGGCCCGGTCCAGACCCAGGGGCGAGACGGTATGGCATCGGGGGCGGAAAAGAGGGGGGTGATGACTAGGGAGGGTGGATATCATGGCGGGGTCCATGATATTTCCCCAGATATTATGGCGCCTCTTCTTATTTCATAACGTTCCTGGCCCCCCCGCTGGGCCGCGCACATGCCGCCGGTCATGATTTGCACCCCCTCCTCTTGGACGCCCCCCTCTTGGCCTCTCCCGATGGCAGGAGGAAGGGGCATCTCCCGTCCCGAAGGGGGGGAGGGGGAAGAATGGGGCTTGGAGAGAAAACGCCTAAGACCACTTCCTCCCAGGAGGGGTTGGTTGGGTGTTGTTTCCTGGGCCAGCCTGGATTCCGTAAGGCGGGTCCCTCTTGCTCACAGTCCAGACCCCGCTCTGGCAACCTGTCCACTCATGTTTTGGGAGGGCGACGGGGTTGTCGCGAAAGCGAGGCGTGGAAGAGGGCATTGCGGCCGTGCCCGTACATGATGTAGCATTATCTCCGCCGTTGGTTACAGCTTGCGATGTTTTCGACGCAGTTGGGCACGCAGCGGACAGGTAAGATCAGCAGGCGGGCTTCGTGTTCAGGAACGCGGAAGCTGTGGTACAAGGCAAGTGCACGAGTAGGCGATATGTTGCGAGGGATTGGAAGCCAGACCGTCACAGGAGACGGACAGTAAATCCTGGATTCGCAAAAGGAATGGGCGGGTCCCGCGATGCGACCAACGGATTTTGAGCCATACGTTCGTGGAATGGTGGTTTCCGAGTTTGCGTAAGAGTAGTTTCGAAACCAGACATGTAGCCAGGGCGAGAGATGACAAGGAGGACAAGGAGCGCGAAGACGAGGAGGACGACGAGTGTTCACGGGGAAGGTGGGAGAACAGGGGGAGGAGGAGTAGGAGCAGAGGAGGGGGATGAGGAGGATGAGTAGATGGAGGAGGAGGAGGAGGAGCAGGAGGAGGAGGGGGAGGAGGAGGAGGAGGAGGAGGAGGAGGAGGAGGAGGAGGAGGAGGAGGAAGAGGAGGAGGGGGAGAAGAGGAGGATGAGCAGGAGGAGGAGGAGGAGGAGGAGGAGGAGGAGGAGGAGGAGGAGGAGGAGCAGAGGAGGAGGAGCAGAGGAGGAGGAGGAGGAGGAGGGAGGAGGAGGAGGAGGAGGAGGAGGAGGAGGAGGAGGAGGGAGGAGGTTGTGTGATGTCGAGTAGTAGATGGAGGAGGAGGAGGACGAGGAGGAGGAGGAGGAAGAGGAGGAGGAGGAGGAGGAGGTCGAGGCGGAGGAGGAGGAGGAGGAGGAGAGGAGGAGAGGAGGGAGGAGGAGGAGGATGGGGGGAGAGAAGAGGAGGAGGAGGAGGAGGTGGAGGAGGAGGAGGTGGAGGAGGAGGAGGTGGAGGAGGAGGAGGAGGTGGATGACAAGCATCGGGAGGAGCTCGAGGAAGAGGGAGGGCGAGTTCGGGGAGCGAGGAGGAGAAGGCAGCCATCTTCGCCGCCGTCGCCGTCGCCGTCGCCGCCGCCGCCGCCGCTGCCGTTGCCGTCGCCGTCGCCGCCGCCGCTCCGCCGTCGTCGTCGTCGTCGTCGTCGTCGTCGTCGTCGTCGTCGGCGTCGGCGTCGGCGTCGGCGTCGGCGTCGGCGTCGGCGTCGGCGTCGGCGTCGGCGTCGGCGTCGGCGTCGGCGTCATCGTCGGCGTCGTCGTCGTCGTCGTCGTCGTCGGCGTCGTCGTCGGCGTCGGCGTCGGCGTCGGCGTCGGCGTCGGCGTCGTCGTCGTCGTCGTCGTCGTCGTCGTCGTCGTCGTCGTCGGCCTGCGCGCGCAGGAAGCCCACCGTCTCGGTGCGCGTGCTCGGCTGCGGGGCCTCCGCCGCCCTCGGCGGCCACCAGGCGGGCCCGCCGCCCCCCGCCGCCCCCCGGCCCCTCGGCCGCCTCCCGCCGCGGGGGCCGCCTGGGGCAGGGCCACATCGTGTCCGCGCGTAGAGCGCCGGTTTTCAGACATGCTCCGAGTGCGGATCATGTATTGAAAGTGCAGGGATTCAGTACTAAAAACAAGGAGGAGTTCATTTATAACTTTCTGCATAGATTAGCCATGAATTTAAATTCCGACGTTTTTTTGTGGTAACACTTTTTTTGAAACAAACAATCATACGTATTAAAAGCTGCCCTGCAGGGGGGAAAGTCGGCCACCGTGGCCAAGGCCATGCCAGTGGGGCTGGGGATCGGTCTCGCTGGGACACCGACGGGGGCGCGAAGACGATCGCGCTTCGCGCGTCGCGGTCTGGGCCAGAGCGGCTGCCCTCCGCCGAGGGGGGCGTTGCGCGGGCGGGAGGGCGCGAACATGACCGCGCACTGCGGCGCCTGAGCCCCCAGTCCGGACCGCCGGAGGCCGCCGAGGGCTCTTCCAGGGCCGCCGAGAGGGCCCTCCGTGCCGCGCCCTCCGCGCCCGCGCTGCCCGCTCGTCGGGTGGACCCAAGGGAGGGTCCAGCGACGGGGGGGTGGTGCAATCGATCTGGTGCAGTAGTTTTGTGGGGTTGCAATACATCTGGGGCGTGCAATACATTCCGTGGCGCAAATGCGTTGCTGGATTACGAGGAGCACGGGAAGGGAGAGTGGAAGAACGACGAGGCGGATTGCCGTGTGGCCTGGGGATGACTTCCACGGCGCGGGAACGCTCCCGTGGCGGCCAGATCCGAGAGGGCGGAGGAGGAACAGGGGGATGTGGCAGAAGAGGGAGATGCGAATCGGAGAGAGGAGGAGGGAGGAGGAGGAGGAGGAGGAGGAGGAGGAGGAGGAGGAGGAGGAGGAGGAGGAGGAGGAGGAGGAGGAGGAGGAGGAGGAGGAGGAGGAGGAGGAGGAGGAGGAGGGGAAAAGGAGGATGAGAGGAGGAGGAAGAAGAGGTGGAGGTGGAGGTGGAGGCGAGGAGGAGGAGGAGGAGGAGAAGGAGATGAGGACGAGGATGAGGACGAGGAGGAGGATGAGGAAGAGGAGGAGGAGGAGGAGGAGGGCGAGGATGAGGAGGAGGAGGAGGAGGAGGGGGATGGGGGAGAAGGAGGAGCAGGAGGAAGAGGAGGAGGAAGAGGAGGAGGAGGAGGAAGAGGAGGAGGAGGAGGAGGAAGAGGAGGAGACGGGGGAAGGGGGAGGAACGTGTGGACGAGGAGGAATAAGACGAGGCAGAGGAAGAGTATGTGATAGCGCCTGCTCTATCGGGTTTCGCACATCTCAGATGGTAATAGGCAACATCTCTCGAATGCATCCGTCTCCGTCGGTTTCCATGTCGCTGCTGAGGCTCTTGATCGATGCGGTGTAAACCAGCGAGTCTGGAGAAGGTAATCGGTTCCGCGGCACGAACACCATTGCTGGGCAAGCGCGGCAGTGAACAGCACGTGCGCCACTGCACGGCGCGGCGGGGGTAGCCTGCATCGTGGCTTGCCGCGCCGTAGACCGAGTTGGAAGATTCCCGCAGGCGCCCTGCCCGCAGGCCGATGGGGAGCCCTCCCCGAAGAGATAGGACGGATGAGTACGAGGAGGAGGAGGTGGGCAGCGCTGTGAGCACTGCCAGGGCGCACTGCTATGAGCCTGCGCCTCTTGTTTTGGGTGCGGTCCGCCCGCAGCGGAAGGTCCAGCGCGCTTCATACGTGCAGTGCGCATGCAGAAACATATGCCGAGCGGCGCAGGCGGCGGACTTCTGGGCGCTGCCCGGGGATGGCCTGATCGACGCCAGACTCGTGTAGCACGGCAGGGGTCTGTCACGAGGCAGGCTAGCGTCGATTGCCTCATGGGTGCAGCTGGAGGTTGGCCGTTGTTGTAGCTGGTCTGGGCGGGCGCTCGTGCGAGGTAGATCTGGTCATCGCCGAGAAGATGCTCGCCGCTTTCCAGGCCGCTGGGTGGGGGACGAGAGTACAGCTGATGGCACGGATGAGGACAGCGTCCGAGGAGGATGGTGAGGGATGGTGGTGATCATGCTGATGATGACGATGCTGATGATGCTGACGATTATGATGATGCTGATGCTGATGCTGCTGCTGATGATGTTGATGATGCTGCTGATGATGATGTTGAAGACGATGCTGATGCTGATGACGATGATGATGTTGCTGATGCTGATGCTGTTGATGATGCTGGCGATGATGCTGGTGATGATGGTGGTGCTGCTGCTGATGTTGATGCTGCTGCAGATGACGATTATGCTGAGGATGCCGATGACGACGCTGATGACGATGCTGATGGTGGTGATGATGCTGCTGGTGATGCTGCTGATGTTGGTGATGATATGATGTTGGTGATGATGATGCTGATGCTGATGACGATTATGCTGGTGATCATCACGATGATGATGATGCTGATGATGATGATGATGATGATGATGAACATGCTGACGATGTCGACGATTCTGCTGATGCTGATGATGCTGATGATGTCGATGATGAGGATGTCGATTCTGATGATGATGCTGCTGATGCTGATGATGATGATGATGATGATGAGGGTGGTGATGATGCTGCTGATGCTGCTGATGATGCTGATGATGATGGTGGTGTTGGTGATGCTGATGCTGATGCTGATGACGATGCTGATGGTGGTGATGATGCTGCTGGTGATGCTGCTGATGTTGGTGATGATATGATGTTGGTGATGCTGATGCTGATGCTGATGACGATTATGCTGATGATCATCACGATGATGATGATGCTGATGATGATGATGATGATGATGATGCTGATGATGATGACGATGCTGATGATGATGAACATGCTGACGATGTCGACGATTCTGCTGATGCTGATGATGCTGATGATGTCGATGATGAGGGTGGTGATGATGATGATGCTGATGCTGCTGATGATGCTGATGATGATGATGATGGTGGTGATGATGATGCTGATGCTGCTGCTGCTGATGACGATGATGGTGCTGGTGATGCTGATGCTGATGCTGCTGATGACGATGATGATGATGATGATGATGATGATGATGATGATGTTTATACTGATGACGATGCTGATACTGATGATGCTGCTGATGATGGTGGTGATGGTGATGGTGCTGATGTTGATGCTGATGCTGCTGCTGCTGATGATGACGCTGATGACGATGATGGTGCTGCTGCTGCTGCTGCTGCTGATGATGATGATGATGATGATGATGATGATGATGAGGAGGAGGAGGAGGAGGAGGAGGAGGAGGAGGAGGAGGATGATGATGCTGATGAGAAGTATGATTATGCAGATGATGAGGAGGCGGCGGGGGAGACGGAGGAAACGAAGGAGGAGGAGAAGGAGGAGGAGGAGAAGGCGGACGAGGACGAGGAGGAGCGAGGGCGAGGGAGGAGGAGGATACGCGACAGCTGCAGTTCATCAGGGGCAGCAGCCGCAGCTGCAGGACGAGCGGCAGCAGAAGCGGGGGCCTACCGCCGCCGACAGTCCCCACGGGGGCCGTGCACGGCTGCCTCGGGGCTGCAGCGCCCGCGCGGGTCGGCGGCCGTTCTCTCGCCATTCCGCTCGCCCCCTCCGCTCGCCCCCTCCGCTCGCCCCCCCGCTCGCCCCTCCCCCGCCGCCCACACCACTGCGCCCGCCCCCCGCGCCTCTTGGCCGCCCACGTTGCTTCGCCGCCCACAGCACTCGCCCAGCCCCGCAGCTGCACCCCCGCTGTCCTGTCCCCGTCCCTTCCCTCCTTCGCCCCCCGTTTCGCGCTCCCGTGCAGCGTCGTGCTCGTCCCGTGCGCGGCCGTGTAGGCTGTCGTGGTGCAGGCAGGCGAGCGAGACGCAGGGGTACGTCGACTGGGGAGGGCGGTATCGTTGCTGTGGTTGTGGTCGCCGCGACCTCGGTTGTGGTGGTGGCTGGTGTTTTTTTTCGTGCCGTATTTAGTCGTAGGTATCGGTGTTATCGTTGATGCGCACCATGTTTTTGGATGGAGCCTCGTGGGATCTATCGAGTCTCCGAGCTCGAACGGGAGATCTGGCTTCCCATCCCGAGGTGCGCCTCTTGCGCCTCCTCAGGGAGGGCCAGCGGAGACCATCGACAGCCTACAGGAGGAGGGGGAGGATAAGGTGGACGAGGTGGAGGACGAGGAAGCGGAGAAGGGTAAGTAGGAGAAAGGCTAGGAAGAGGAGGAGGAGGAGGAGGAGGAGGAGGAGGAGGAGGCGAAAGATGAGGAGGAGGAGGAGGAGGAGGAGGAGGAGGAACAGGAGTACGAGGAGGAGGAGAAGGAGGAACAGGAGGAGGAGGAGGCGGAGGAGGAGGAAGAGTGGCATCTCCTCCTTCTTTGGCGGCCCAGCGTGGAGAACCGTTCCTAACATGAACGGGACGCGCGGAAACGCGATGCGTTGCGCAAGAGCTTGCACCACTTGTGAGCTCAGCTGTAACAAAGGCGCACTTCCCGAGCGGTCACACAGATGGGTAGCAGGTGGACTTCATTGCCCGTGCAAGTTTTGACTTGGCGCTGACGTTGCGCACGCAGTAAACTCGCCGCCCACCAAACCACCCCAACCCGACCCGAAGGCATCGATTTGCCCTCCATTTCCAGTGGGGGGGGGAGGGTCAGGAACATTGAAACAACACACATGGAGCCAGAACCCCCCCAATCCGAGATTCGGGTCTTCGGGTTGGGTTGGGGTGGTCTGGTAGGTAGTCGTAAACTGCTCGTGGTCTTGGTCCTGACCCCCTGAACCAACTCATTTGTCGCTTCGTTTTTGAACGGCGACCGCGTAGAATAGAGGAGCTGCGCAGGAAGTCCAGCAGCATTACGATCACCTGTGCCGTAGGCACGCCACCGACAGTCAGCAGGCGTAAGAGGTACAGACCACGACCCGCGACACTTCAGACAGGCGTGGCAGCGAAGAACTGCGCAAGGCCGTGCAGCCTCATCTCGATCGAACGTAATGTAGGCGTGCTGTCAGAATGCCCACAAGGGGATACCTATTGGCACGCGCTCCCCAGCATTCACAAACTGTTCCTGACTTTCCTCCTCGCTATTCCGTATACCTCCAGTCTCCTCCGTCTCTCGTCAGCCTTTGTCACCATCACCGTCACCATCTCAAATCCTACAGGCTCTAACCCTACAGACCCTAACCCTACATCGCCTAACCCGACAGACCAACTTGCCGACGCGGAGACCATCATCATCATCAGCATCATTATCATCATCTTCATGATCCTCATCATCTTCATCATTCTCATCATCATCATCATCATCGACATTAATATCAGCACCACCATCAGCATCACCATCATCATCATCATCATCCTCATCCTCATCATCATCATTATCACAACCATCACCATCACCATCACCATCACAATCACCATCACCATGATCATCATCATTATCAGTATCATCATCATCATCATCATCATCATCATTATCATCATCATCATCATCATCATCATCATCATCATCATCATCATCATCATCAGCACCATCACCATCACCATCACCATCACCGTCACCATCACCATCATCATCACAATCTCTATCACCATCATTATCATTATCGTCATCGTCGGCATTCCCACTATGATCTGATGCTTTCTGATGAGCCGTCCGAAGGCATTCTTAAGGGGATGTCTTGAGCGAAACTCTTCCTCTTGAACACTCGTGTTATAAACAACACGTGTTCTTTACAATAAATTCGCTTCTTGGGACCTTGGAGGTCATCCAAGAGCGTGCCGACAAGATGCCGTCTCATTACAGCTGTTGGCGCATCTGTTTGTTTTCGAGGATGTCTCAATCGAAAGTTCTATCTTGGAAGTTCCGAAGATTAGACCATCGATTTCAGCATCCTCATTTTCTGAGGATGTCTCAGGCGAACACTTGTTGTTGAGTATAGGCCGTTCTTAGGGCAGCTCTTTAACATCCCATTCTTGTGAGGAAGTCTCAGGCGACACGCCCATGTTTGGAGGTCCGATGATTAAGATAGCGATTTGAAAGAGCGCGCTCTGTGGTCGTTTGGGGGGGGGGTGAAACCGGACCCACCCCCCTCCCGTGACGGAGAGGTGGGGGGTGTTTTGAACCCCCCCTTTTTCTCTTCCTCCCCTGCTGTCCGTCTCCTCGGGCCGGCGCTTGCGTCGGCGGCGGCTGGCGGCGGCGGTGGGGACGACGATTTCCTTCGCAGGCGCCTGCGGCGGCGGGCGGCGGCGGCGGGGAGCGTCGACGAGGACGACGGTGATGGTGGTGGTGCTGGTGGGTTGTGGTGGTGGTTGTGGCATTGGTGGTGGTTGTGGTGGTGGTGGTGTGGTGGTGGTTTGTTGTGGTGGTAGTGGTGGTTGTGGTGATGGGTGGTGGTGGTGGTGGTGGTTTGGTGGTGGTGTGGTGGTGGTTTGTGGTGGTGGTGGTGGGTTGTGGTGGTGGTGGTGGTTGTTTGGTGGTGGTGGTGGTGGTTGGTGGTGGTGGGTTGTGGTGGTGGCGGTGGTTGATGGAGGTGGTGCTGGTGGTGCTGGTGGTGGCGGTGGTGGTGGTGGTGGTGGTGGTGTGGTGGTTTGTGGTGGTGGCGGTGGGTTGTGCTGCTAGCAGTGGTTGTGGTTGTGGTGGTGGTGGTGGTGGTGGTGTGGTAGATTGTGGTGGTGGTGGTAGTGGTGGTGGGTTTTTGTTGTGGTGGTCGTGGTGAGTTGTGGTGGTGGTGGTGGTGGTGGTGTGGTGGTGGTTTGTGGTGGTGGTGGTGGCGGGCTGTGGTGGTGGCGGTGGTTTGTGGAGGTGGTGCTGGTGGTGGTGGTGGTGGCGGAGGTGGTGGTGGTGGTGTGGTGGTTTGTGGTGGTGGCGGTGGGTTGTGTTGGTAGTATTGGTGGTGGTTGTGGGTGGCGGTGGTGGTGTGGTAGACTGTGGTGGTGGTGGTGGTAGTGGTGGTGGGTTTTTGTGGTGGTGGTGTTGGTGATGATGGTGAGTTATGGTGGTGGTTGTGGTGGTGGTGGTTGTGGTGGTGGTGGTTGTGTGGTGGGTTGGTGGTGGTGGTGGTGGTGGGTTGAGGCGGTGGCGGTGGTGGTAGTGGTGGCGGTGGTGGTAGTGGTGGAAATCGTCGCTGCGTCCCCGCCGTCGCCGGCTTCAGCGCCAGCGTTGCTGGCCGCCGCCAGCGCCAGCGCTGGCGCCAGGGAAGGGGGGGGGTTTGAACCCCCCCCCTCCTGGCGCCGGGGGGGGGGTTTGTTTGACCCCCCCCTGGGCTGTCTCTGGTCGCCGTTGCTGCGTCCCCGCCGTCGACGCTGCTGGCGGCCGCCAGCGCCGGCGCTGGCGCCGGGGAGGAGGGGGGCACCCCTGGGTTCGAAACGCGCCGCCGATTGTTCCCAAGACAAGCGCCGGTGAAACGCGTTCTCTCAGCGATTCCAACATCCCAGTTTCCCGAGGATGTCTCGGCTGTGATGCACGGAGCGTTGGTGGTCGCGCTCCTCTTCTCCCCTATGATCACCGCTTGATACCACCTCAGAACCGCTAGACACCACGGCAGGGTCGCTTCACATATCGGCAATCGTCGGCACCGACTCAGATTCGTTTGGGCATCAGTTTGGCACCCCCCCATAACCATGTTGCGCTAAACCAATACGGCTTGGCATGTTGTAGCGTTAGACGTCACTCTTGAGTCATCGGACAGCACGTCATGATCGATTGACGGTCTGTACCGCGAAATCGCTTGACTCCGAATGAAGGCCGCTTGGCATCACAGACACGCTTGGCACCCCATCATATAACTTAGACACCACCTCGGATACCTGAAATGCCCTTGCATGCCTTGGGAGGCTCCCTCCAAGCCCCCAGAAGCTCTGGGAGTTCCTGGGGGGCTTTCTGGGGCCCACAGGAAATTCACTGGAGGCGCTGGCAAAGTCTTGAGCCGCTTCGGGAACTCCGGAGCTCTGGGCTGTCCGAGGAGGCTTTGGGAGGCCGGAGGTCGTTCTTGGACCCTTTGGATGCAGTCGTAGTGGCACCACCGCATGACACTGCGAGGCCCTGGGTGTCCCAGCGAAACCTATAAGCCCCAGGAAACCTTCTCATGCCTTTGTGCTGGGAGGCCCTGGGAAGCCCTGGGCCCCAGGCTGGATCCGGGAGGCTTTTATGAGGTCTCGGCATGTCACCAGCGCTGGGAGCCGGCCATCGATGATGAGACCGGCGCACAATCCTTTTTCTGGCAGCGAACTCACTTGCCCAGATGCCGTGGGGTTTTATCAAGAGTGCCAGTTCTCGTGTTTTGCGTTGCAGGCGGACCGAGGTATGAAATTGAGGTCGTCTCGCGGAAGGTACCTTAGTGTTATTCGTGCTTGCTGGCTGAATTTTCTTGTGCACCCTGGGTACCATTGGACGTTCTGTTTGTTTTGGCCGACGGAGAGTCATGTTCCTGAGGGATGTTCTCCTGGCCTAGGTCCGATTGTACCCTCCCTGGAGCATCCCGCATCATGCCGAGCCTCTTCAGCGGCCCATCTGGCCACCGTCGGTACTGCCACTGGCAGCCTTGCGCTGGCTTGCAGCTCGAGCTCCCTGAGCGGGGAGGGGAAGGACTGTTGGGAAATAGGAGGGGCCATACCCCGTTCTCAGACCCTGAGACCCTGGCGGCTCAATTTTTTAGAGCGGGGCGTTTTCGTTCAATTTCGGGCCCCGGGACCCTCACACATCGATCCGGTTCGAGAAATGACGCAGGAAGATGGGGTCCGGGACTCCAGTCGTGTTTTTTTCCGATGTTTAATTTTTTTGCAACGTAAGATCTCTGGGGAGACTGCTATTCGCTAGTTGCGCTCCCGTCTATCGTGCGGTAATTAATCCCCGGACCATCTTGAGGTATAGCGTCAAGACGGACCCAGAGGGGCCTTGCGAGGGCCCCGAAGACGCCCGCGGGAGTCACTCAGGGCCTCTTCATTCGTAAATTGAGACGGATCGCCCACCATGGCTAAGCGAGGGTGCCTACTATCGAAGAAGAAAAACGCCATCAACATCAACTTTTGGCGGTCCGCGCGGATTTCTTGGATCCGCGCTGGGCCCCCCTGGCGGCGCCTCCGGCGCCGCCCCTGGCGCGCTCCGCGCGCCAGTTTGGGGGGTCCAGGGCAGATTCAAGAAATCCGCGCGGAGCGCCAACAGTTTATGTTTGCGCCGTTTTTCCCCTTCTACATTCGTTCATTTCTAACATGCTGCCCTGGAGTGGGCCTGGGCTGGAGGGACCGGGCTCACCGTGTTCGGCATTGGCTCACCCAGGGGCCTCCTCCTGCCGCGCAGGCCTGGCTTTCCAATCAAGGATCTCTGGCCCCGTCGGCCTCCCACGAGGGAGGCGCGGCTGGGGGGGCGGGCTGGATTCGCAGGGGCTGTGTTAGTCGGGTTGACTCAAAAGGGGGTCCAGCGACAAGGGGGTGGTGCAATAGATTGGGTGCACTAGATTTGTGGGATTGTAGTACATTTGGGCTGTGCAATACATTCCAGGGCGCAAGTATATTGCTGGGTTTTCGCGTGCAAAACATAAGTTGTAACACAATGCAATACAACTCTCTGGCGCAATACATGTGCAAGACAGGTGCCCCAAATCCACTGCACCGCCCCCTTGCAGCTGGACCCCGGTCACACAAAGTTAGGTAATTCGTGTTTGCATGCTAGGTCATTCTTTCATTGAGGTACTCCTGCATACATCTAGGACGCTCTCGACGCTGTGCGAGCCTGCTTGGGTCATAGATCTTCGCCAGCCTCCCCTCAGTCCCCTCCTCCTCCGCTCCTCGTCTTCAGCCGGCGCAGCAACTTGGACTCCAGTGCGCGCGCGCGCGCGCGGACGGCGCGTGTTCGGCATGGGGGGCTGCCGGACCGCGCCCACCGCCAGCTCCGCGAACCCCCGCGTGCGCGGAGCGCCCCCCGGCGCCCTCGGGGCCTGCTCCCTGCCGGCGCCTCGCGGTCGGAGCGGCCCGTGGCTCGGGCTCGGGCCCCCGGGCGCCGGTCGGTCGCGAGGGCGCAGCACGATGGGCCAATGTTCCACCACCACTACCATAGGTAGGAGGTGGGAGGTCTTCTTGTCCTCCTCCTCCTGCTCCTCCTCCTCCTCCTCCTCCGCCTCCTCCTCCTCCTTCCCCTCCCCCTCCTCCTCCTCCTCCCCCTCCTCCCCTCCTCCTCCTCCACCTCCTCCTCCTCCCCCTCCTCCTCCTCCTCTCCCTCCGTCCCTCCTCCTCCTCCCCCTCTCACCCGTGGTAGCGGTCGTGGAGGCATCTGCCCATCACAGCAGCCGGTCCTCCGCGCAGGCGCAGGCCGAGAGCTCGGCCGACGCGGCCGCCCGGCCGCGCGAGCGGGCGCGCGCCCCGGCCGCGGGGCCCGCCGCGCTCCTCGGGGGCGCGGTCGCGGGCCTGCGGCGGTCCGTGGCGCCGCGCGGGGGCCTGTGGGGCCCCCACTCGCTGCTGGGCCTCCTGACCCTGGTGCTCGACGAACGAACAACACACACCCATACCCATCGGGAGGTCGTTGGGAGGAGGACTGGCTATGGGTATGGGTGCGGGTTGTCGGACCCTGGGGAACGCTCCCGTTCGAGCGAGGACCCCCATCCGACAGCACGCACCCATAGCCCTCTCCGATCCCCCTATGGGTATGGGTGTGTGTTGTTGGTTCGTCAGGTGCTGATGCTCGCGTACGTCCGGAGGAAGGAAACCGCCAGGAACCAAAACCCTTTGGCGCTCCGCGCGGACCTCTTGGATCCGCGCCGGCCCCTCCCCCTCCAGCGGCGCCTCCGGCGCCACCCCCGGCGCGCTCCGCGCGCCCGGGAGGGGGGTCCATAGCGCAGATCCAAAAAATTCCGCGCGGAGAGCGCCCAAAAGTTGGTCTTCATGGCGTCTGTTCTTCTTCTGTGCGTCTCCTACCTCCTCAGCCCCGCCGCGGGAGCCTACGCCCTGGGCCTGCCGCGGCTCGTCGACGTCCAGAGGCACTTCGGCATCGAGGGCTACCGGCTCCTCCTCTGGAGCACCACGGCCCTGAGCCTCCTCGGCCTGCTCCGGCTGCCCTCACGCGACCCCGAGGTCCGGCAGAACTTCTTCCGCTTCCAGTTCGGCGCCGCGCTGTACGGCAGCCTCGCTGTGGAGACGGGCGTGCTGCGGGCCAACGCTCCCATCGACGTGTTCGAGGAGGGCCCCGGGCGGTGGGCTTTCCTGCTGCTGAGCGGGGCAGACTTTGTGCTGGCGCTGTACTGGATGTACACGATTGTCGCGGTGTCCCAGGAGGACGATGGCGTGGTCGCGGGGGTAGCGACCGATGCGCCAACTTCTTCGGTGGCAAATCATGGGAACCTGGTATGCCCACTCAATTCCTTCTTTCGCGTCGATTAGCGTCCGGGAGTCGATGGAATAGCGCCGATTTTGCGTCGGCTAGCGTCGAATTGCGTCGGTTTAGCGTCGATGAGAGTCGATCTAGCTCCGATTGGCGTCGATTCGCGAGAGCCGACAAGATGTTATGGGAGGCCCCCATGAGTTGCCACCGAAAGCTTCACTCGTGGCTGCCGCTGTGGGCCCCGTGCTGGGAGCCTGTGGTCTGCTCGTACCGCCACTCTTCGCACTGCTGGCGGGCGAGGAGGCTGCTGCGGAGTACCTTGCGGCACAGCCCGGCATAGAGGCCGCGACGCTGAACGCCACGGTTGGGCTGATCATGACCGGGAACATCGCGGTGTTCTGCCTCACAGCAACCCGGCGCCGGTGGCTCACAAACGCCCAGGCTCTCCCGATCGTGCTCCTGAGCTTCTTCTTGGCGTTCTACGACCTCGCCGCCTACGCCTCCGACCCCGAGCGCCGTCTGAAGCTCGATGCCCTGAACGCAGCCGCGTACCAGGCGCACCTGCCAGAGGCGGTTGCCGGCGTGGTGGCTGCTTCCATTCGGCGGCGAGCGAGGGGGGAAGGTGTGAATAGAACCCGTATAGTACCCTCATATATACTCCTTATCCTCACTCTCCTGCGCCTGGCCGTTTGGGCTCAGGTATTGGAATATATCGATCAGACCTTTGATCTTGCAGGAGGACACCAGCGGATCGGGGGTTCTGTACCTTTGTACTCCAACCCCATACACAGGTTTTCAGCCTTTAAAGCTCACACTTCATCGAACCCCGCGTCGCGATCTCGCACGCGGCCTCGATGGAACCCAAGCGGCGCATGCGCCGTAAGGGGTCCGTCGGGGCCTCGCGTCCGAGCGGGGGCGGGGGCGTCGTCGGCCTGCGGCTGCTGTCGCTGCTCTGCCGTGGCGCGGCGGCCGCGCCGCTCGGCCCAGCGGGCATCCCCGCCTGCGCGCCAGAGGCGCGGGATCCAGCGGCGTCGCCATGGGCAGCGCGAAGCGGCGGCGGATGCCGCGGCTGCTGCGGCTCCATGGCGCCATGTGTGTGGGAGGAGTGTGTGTGTGGGGGGGTCATTAGGATCGGTTCTAACCCTGAACTCACCCCCCCTGAATCGGCAGATCCCATGGCAGGTTCGACAGAGGCGAGTTTGGCAAGCTTACGCTGCGTCACCTTGTCACAAGTGCCTTCCCCGCTGGGCAAAGCAATTGTGATGAGGCCACGCTCTTGCCTGGTGCCTCTGTCCAGCCTGCCCTCGTTCAGCCGCCAATTCCTGCGACCAGCGAGGCCAAGCCTAACGCTGCGATCATGGATGTCGCAAGCGTCGCGCATGTCCTCGATGGTCCAGGCTTGCTTGCCAGTCTCCACACGAGCGACAGTCATCTGGTGGCGGAAACGTGTGGAGACCAGATGACTGTCGCTCGTGTGGAGACTGGCAAGCAAGCCTGGACCATCGAGGACATGCGCGACGCTTGCGACATCCATGATCGCAGCGTTAGGCTTGGCCTCGCTGGTCGCAGGAATTGGCGGCTGAACGAGGGCAGGCTGGACAGAGGCACCAGGCAAGAGCGTGGCCTCATCACAATTGCTTTGCCCAGCGGGGAAGGCACTTGTGAAAAGGTGACGCAGCGTAAGCTTGCCAAACTCGCCTCTGTCGAACCTGCCATGGGATCTGCCGATTCAGGGGGGGTGAGTTCAGGGGTTAGAACCGATCCTAATGACCCCCACACACACTCCTCCCACACACATAGCGCCATGGAGCCGCAGCAGCCGCGGCATCCGCCGCCGCCTCGCGCTGCCCATGGCGACGCCGCTGGATCCCGCGCCTGTGGCGCGCAGGCGGGGATGCCCGCTGGGCCGAGCGGCGCGGCCGCCGCGCCACGGCAGAGCAGCGACAGCATCCGCAGGCCGACGACGCCCCCGCGTGCCAAGCGGGCGCGTACGACAGAGGACTACGCAACGTGGTCGCGCCACAACCTTGAGGACAGCCCATGGGGCCCAAGGTACTGGAGCTACTACGCCAAGTGCTGGATTTACATCGCGGACAACAGCGACGAGTTCGTGTACATTCCGCGAGCTGCTGCACAACGAGCGGTTCCGCAACTGGACCCCCAAGGACGCCTTGGGAGACATTCGCGACGAGCTACGTCGATAACGATGGCCACAGGGTGTGGGACCACAGGTTCTACATGAGAGGCACTTCGTAGTTTTGTTTGCCGCAAGGCCCACTGCTCGATTGGCTTGAACTTCATCCTTCCAAAAGTTCGCCTCGAGCAGTGATTACCAATATAATCTTCGGACACTTCACTATTCAAGACAAGTGGCCGCCCACGCGCAACTTGAGAAACCCAAGGCAGACTCCTAAGGAGCAGCGCCGAGGGGAGTTACCAATTGCAGAATTTGTTAATGCGGTTGTTCGTGCTTATCAACACGACCCTACGCTTGGCCAGGCGTTTGCTTTGATGATTGAACGTGTTTCTTAACACGATCGTGTTCCTCAGCACGACTATTTCCCTTATTCTTTACATTATGATTCGAGATTATATTGCGTTGAGAATGATCTGACGCCCAGCTTCGTTTTGAAAGCTAGTGGCAACTCCTGCCGCGTGCAGGCGCGGCAGCTTCTGATGTTGCTTTACTTTACTCAGATCCTCTTGCTCCGCCCACCCGTGTCTCATTCTTCTCCGCCCTCGAGTGCCGAAGCGTTTTTGGGGGGCGCGCCGAGGGGGCGCCAAAGTGTGCTTGGCGAAGAAGGAGGGGCCCTGGGTGTTCTCTCGTTCCCTTACTTGCCTGATCATGACAGCTGTTGCGCTGCGCTTCTTTTTGCACGCCGCTGTCGTGATCGGGGCGCAGCAGGCGCGATGCAGATTTTACGCTCAGCTGCCTCGCAGTGCTGAGGATTTGAGGAGTAAAAGGGTGGCAGGTTCTTTTCTCCTTTTCCCGAGTCCTGCCCTTGCGGGCGGGATTCGGGGCGGGGTGTGTGAATAGAACCCGTATAGTGCCCGCATATCTACTCCTTATCCTCACTCTCCTGCGCCTGGCCGTTTGGGCTCAGGTATTGGAATAGATCGATCAGACTTTTGATCGTGCCCATGCGCAGAAGGTGAGAAGGCGGAAGTTTCGGGCTCGAGGCTCGAGGTCTTCGCACGTTTTCTCGTCGTTTCTCGGTGGGTTTCCAGCCAGGGGGTGGGTTCCAGCGGCTGCGCCTCGCCGAGGGCGTTCCGGGGGCGCCCGGATCGCCCCGAACGGCCGCCGGCGAGCCGAGCTACGACCCAAGAGTTGCCAGGCGTCCGGGAAGGAGGAGGCCTCCTCAGAAGGCGGCGGGACACTTTTCAGAAACCCTCGCGCCTGCTGTGAAATTTTCTGCGCCCTCGGGCAATAGGCTTATGTCGGGCGTGTCCCGCTACAGGGGGATTTTCGACGAAAAAATAAAGATTTTCGAAAAATCGTCCCCAGATTATTTTTGGAGTATTTTTGGATTATTTCTGGGGTATGTTTTATTTTTCGTCGAAAATCCCCCTGTAGGGGGACAGGCCCGACATAACATTAGGCCGCAGGAACTCCTCAGCAGGCCGGGGGGACTCCCGAGCCCCTGACAAGGCCCGCTCGTTTCTCACTTTCAGGGGGGGGAAAAACACACAGACACAACTAATCGTCGATTCCCCAGGAAAACAGACGAAAATATGGGAAGTGGGGGGGAAGACAGAAGCCCAGAAAATATGGGAACATATGGGGCATCTGGCTACTTCTGTGTATTTCTTTGTGTGTCCTGGGGCCCCTTCACACTTCCCCCCCGGGCTCGCCGCCGATGCATGGCTGCCGCCCTGGCGCGCCGATCGCCAGGGCGCAGACAGAAAACCCCGCCCCGACCCCCCCCCCCACAGCCTCCGGAGCCTCGCCAGCCCAGGGCGACCTTTGCAGGCAACCCCGGGAGAGAGCTGCATGCGAGCTCAGATCTTCCTTTGCGTTTCTGCTTCTCGTCTTCTACATCTCGATCATCGACCGAGAGGGGGGAGGAAGGGGACGACGACGAGAGCTGCGGGCCCGAGCCGCGGTCGCCCCCCCCCTTCCCACCGCCCCACCCGCTGGTCCACCTTGCCCTCCTCCTCTCTCTCTCTCTCGCCCCTTCTCTCGGGGTCTAGAGTCTAGATTGAGAAGGAGGAGGGATTGGACGACGACAGCCGCGGGCTCGACCCGCGCTCGCGCTTCCCCTCCCTCCGCCCCCCCGCTCGCCAGTCCGCCCTGCCCTCCCGAGCGGGCCGCGGCCGCCGCCGAGGCGAAGCACCCGCAGCTGGCCGAAGGCCCTCTGGCGCCGGACCAGCAGCGGTCGTCGTCGTCGTCGTCGTCGTCGTCGTCGTCGTCGTCGTCGCCGCCGCCGCCGTCGTCGTCGTCGTCGTCGTCGTCGTCGTCGTCGTCGTCGGAGGAGGAGGAGGAGGAGGGAGGAGGAGGAGGAGGAGGAGGAGGAGGAGGAGGAGGAGGAGGAGGAGGAGGAGGAGGAGGAGGAGGAG
>CAUYUJ010018861.1:32500-60000 GCA_963575745.1 Prorocentrum cordatum
GGGTCTTCTTTGGGAGGCACTCGGGGGCTTCTGGAGGGCAATAGACTTTTTTGGAACGATTGGGCCCATTCCGCCACCCTCACGTGGCGGGGTCCGGTCGGCCAGACCAGAACAGCTCGTGGCTCTTGGTTCCTTGCGTCTCTTCGGGGAGCTTCGGAGAGCTCATCGGGAGCAGTCTTGAAGCCTCCTGGGGCCTCTTTGGGGCCTCTTGGGGGCTCCCTGGGGCCTCCCGAGGGCCTCTTTGGGGCCTGTTGAGGCCTCTTGGGGGTCTCTTGGGGCCTCCTGGGGGCCTGAAGGCCGAGTGCTTGGAGTGTCGTTTCGTGTTCTCCCTCTGGCCGTCTTGGAGGCCTCTTGGGCCGTCTTGGATCCTGCTTGGGGGCCTATTGGGCCGTCTTGGGGCGATCTCGAAGAGCGTCGGAAAGCCGCAAAGGCGACAATGCCAGAATCCTTCGAACACCAACGGGAAATCCATGATTTTTGCCTTTTGGAGGCCCTCTACGGGGTGCTCTTGGAGGGCTCTTGGGCCGTCTGGGGGCCATCTTGGGCGGCTTGGAGCGATCTTGTGGTGTCCCGGAAGCCTCTCGGGCCATCTTGGGGTCCTCTTGGGGGTCTCTTAGTCCGTCTTGGGGCTTTGTGCGGTGGCCCCGGGGTCGGCGCCCGGGAGAAAAACCATCTCTGATGGGACCTTGCCAGGGTACTTCTCGGCCGGGGACTCCCACGGGGCGGCCCTGCGCACGCGAACCAGAAAACCCTGACTCGGTCACTGGAGATCTTAGCACGGGGCGGCCCTGCGCACGCGAACCAGAAAACCCTGACTCGGTCACTGGAGATCTTAGCACGCCTCTGGTCCGTTGGGCCGGCGAGTTCCATGCTTTCTTCCTTGGCGCCCCTCCTGCTGCTGCCATTGCCCTCACCCCCTTTACCCCTGCCCGTTGTCCCATTCCCCTCTGCCCCCGCTTCTGCTCATGCTCCTGCTGCTGCTCCTGCTTCTTGTCCCCCCTCGGGGGCGGCGGCTGGAATCGCACCCCATCGCCACGCCATCTCCTCCTCATGTTGGGCGTTCCTCGTCGTTTGTCGTCGTCGTTGTCGTAGCGTCCTCTGCGTCGTCGTCCTCGTCCTCGTCCTCGTCGTCGTCCCCTGCGTCGTTGTCGTCCTCGTCTGTCGTCGTCCTCCACTGTTGTTGTCTGCGTCGTCGTTGTCGTTGTCGTTGTCGTCCTCCTCTGCGTCTGTCGTCGTCCTCTGCGTCGTCGTCGTCGTCGTCGTCGTCGTCGTCGTCGTCGTCGTCCTCGTCGGCGTCGTCGTCGGCTGCATCGCCCTGGCGTCGTCGCCGTCGTCGGGGGTCCGCCTGCCCTCCGCCGCTGCCCGCCAGCTTTCGGGCGCAGCTTCTGTGAAGTGGAGGGTCTCTCCGAAGGGCTTAGGCGACCCGTCCTCTCTCCTCTCTCCTCGTCCTCTCTCCTCCCTCCTCCTCCTCCTGCTCCTCCTCCTCCTCCTCCTCGCCCTCCCCTCCTCGGGTCGCCTGCGGCCCCGGGCGTCCACTGTGAAGGCCCGAGGGGAGAACGGGGAGGAGGGGTACCCCTTAGAATTCTACACAACCTCCCAGACAACAGACCAGCATTCTAGCGCGCCCACTCCGTGCGTACACGGCGGCGGATGCACACAGGGAGATCGAGACAGAGACAGAAGCACAGAAGCACCGAAGCAATCGCCTCGGAAAATGCCGGCCTCGAAATGTTTCGGTGGTGCAAGTGAGCGACAGTCCCGTCAATTATATGCATTCTGCTTTGTTGTGCAATGTTGTTCTATGGTAGCTTCGTGGAGCTTTGTTCCTCTCGAAAGAAACAGCGAGAGAGAGTGAGAGAAAGACAGAAAGAGAGAGAGAGAGAGAGAGAGAGAGTAAAGAAAGAGAGAAAGAGAGAGGGAAAGAGAGAGAGAGAGAGAGAGAGCTGGTGTCCGCGGCCGCGCCAGGCCGCCAGCCTGAAGCACGTGCTGAGCGCGAACAAGGAGGCACGGTTCGGGGTCGAGTCGCTCTACGAGGCCTCCCCGCAAGCCTGCGTACGGAGGAGTCTAGTCAACCCGCATAGTAAGGACGGGCAACCTTCCTGAGGGTACCCTTTCATCCTTGCCCCTTCAGCTCATCCTTAGACACTTTCGCTGGTCAACCTCGTTCGAGAAAACGTTAACATAGCCCTCAAAGGCCCTTGCATCCTTACCGCGCAGACTTTATGATACGGGTCGACTGTAGGAGGGAGGAGGTCAGAGGAGGAACGGATATTCATACCGCCATACCGCTACACCCCCTCCCCCCCTCAACTTCGCCGTCTTGGGCTTCCGGGGAGGCCCCCGTCGCAACGGCTGTATTCGCCTTGAAATCTCGGTCGGAGCGCACCCCGTGAGAGGTCCGGGGAGTAGCGGTATTGGTATCCTTTGGTTCTCCGCGAGGAGGACGGATCGATTCCACTTGCATCAAGGTCCCCTTGTGGCTGGATGCGCTCGCCGTGCCTGTTTTGCTATCTTGCGCGTCTCCAACCTGGCCTGGCACTGCAAAGCACTGCCAGGCACTGCCAGGCACTGCGCAGCGATGCAGAGCAGCGCAAAGCAGTGCGATTGCGATGCACTGCGCTTGCAGTACAGCGCGATGGCAATTCGAAGCAGTGCGCGATTGCAACGCGATGCGGCTGCAGTGCAAGGGGTGCAGTGGGGCGGCGGCGACGAGCTGGAACGAGGCCGCTGGGGCAGAAGAACTGCCACACATATGCACTTGTTATATTGCATTCTTGGACAGGCGAGATCACGACCTCGAGCAGCTCTCACGGACATTTCGGCTGAGAGCGCGACTCCGCCGTGAGTTGTCAGGAAGTCTCTGGCGGGAGCCGTGCTTGTTGTAGCGCGGGGCCAGGGCTTCGGCGCTCCGCCGCTCCCGCCGAGCCCTTCGAGGGCCGCCCCCGTGGGCGCACAGTCCTTGAGGGGACCAGGGCCGCAGTTTGACCCTGAGCACATTCCCAGACAACCAGTTGCGGGCGTCGGGGGGGGCGCACATCACTTGAACGCCTGCGAAGGCGCACTGGCGAGGGGGCACCGGCAGTAATTAGAAATGCGCGCTCAACAACAACAACAGTCCCTTTAAGACGCCTGGGCCACCGCCATGCGGACTTCTCGGCAACCAGCAATGACGAGCTGCACCGTGGTCGGGTTTCAGGTGAGGGAGTTGGCTGCGCGTAGCGGTCTAGCTGCTGATGGTGGCCGCGGAGGTTGGCGTCGGCTTTGAAGCCGCTGCGGAGTGTGCTACAAAGGGCGGCTGCACTTCCACCCATTGCAGTCGTCAGTTTTGCCCTTAACAGTCAGGAGGAGCTGGGCGTGGAGCTCAACAAAAAATGCTCCCGTGTCAACCAACATGTACCTACCAAGCTTCCGTTGCCCGCCCTCTTCGTCTCTGAGTGTCCCACCTTTCGGGCTGTACCTGCCACGTGTAACTGGCGCAGCCCCTGAAACAGGACGAGTGATAGACGATCGGCGAGGGCGACCGCGAGGAGGGGGATGGGGGGAGGAGGGGCAAGGGAGGGGGGGGGGGGAAGGGGCAACGGGGGAGGGAGGAGGATGGAGGACGGGAGAGACTAGCAGAAAGGGGGGGTGGAAGCGCGAGGAGCAGGAGCACGCGGCACGGGCCCGGGCGCGGGTGGTCCGGCGGGCGGGCGGGGCGGGCAGACCCCCGGCGGGCTGGCTGGGCGGGCCGGGCACATGAACGCGGCTGCGCGTGGCGACCGCGGGCCCCCGCCCGGCGGGGCGAGGGGGCGGGCCGGAGCGTTCCTGCGCAGGCCTAGAGGTTGACACCAGCAGCAATTTCGGCGGCGTGGCTCCTCCGGGGGAAGAAGGTCCCCATCTCGGTGATGGTGGTCATATTCTGGCTTCCACGGTGGCTAGAAGATTACCACCAGCACCGAAGTCTAGGATCATCCTCCCCCTGTGGAGGCACCCCCCTGTGTTGGTGTTGGTGCCCATGTCCAGGCCTGCAACTCCTGCGCAGATCGCAGGGGAATCCGAGCCGAGGTCGCACATCCCTGGCAAGCAGCGAGGGAGTCCCGAGCGAGAGCACCACTCTCGGGCAACTTGCAACTGTCAGGAGGGGAAAAAAACACAGACACAATTAATCGCCCACTCCCATGAAAATTTAGGAAAATATGGGAAGTGGGGGGGGGGAAGACAAAAACCTAGAAAATATAGGAAAATATGGGGAATCTTTTTATTTGTGTGTATTTATTTGTGTGTCCCAGGGCCCCTTCAAACTGGCGTCCCGAGCGGGAGCGCGACTCCTCAGTAAGTGCCAGCAGGGGCCGTCTGGTAAAACTGTCAGGGCGTGTTGGGCGCGAGCCCTGGATAGATCCGTCCGTCCTGAATATGTTTGAAGAGGGGTCTCCTCTCGAGAGCGCGCTTCCGAGTTAAGTGTATGGAAGTCTCGTTCGGTGTTCGGTGACATCAGAGCAAGTACCGGGCGGTAAGCCGCTGTTGAAGTAATTCGGGGGCCGCCAACAACGCAGGCATGAGATTTTATATTTTCTCCGGTGAAGACTCAACCGTGAGCCTGGGGAGAGGCATTTCAGTTGCAAAAGACTCCAGCCACCGGAGCGGGGGGGTAAACTATTTCGTTTTCTAGAAAGAGAGTTCAGCAACAGAAGTTTAATCCTGTTTGCTTTCAAATGCTCTCGTGCCAGCAAAGATGTATCTCCCAAGCGCTTCATACCCGCCTTCTTCGTCTTCGATCGTTCCCCCCTGTGTGGGTACATTTCCTGGACCTGCCACGTGTAATTGGCGCAGCCCCCAAATCAGGAAGAAAACCCGTAATGGAAAAGGGAGAGAGCGAGGATGAAGGGAGTGCGGGAAGGGAGGGAGGAGGGAAGGGGGGCATGGGGAAAGGAGAGATGGAGGACGAGAGGCACTGGCAAGAGTGTTCAGCAAGAGGGGAGGGATGACAAGGAAGTCTCATGCGAGAGCGCGGGTCCTGAGGAAGTTGTGAGGAAGCCCCGAACGAGAGCGGGATTCCAGAGCGCCCAGGGAAGGGCTTCGTGAATACATTAGAAGGAAGCCACGGGCGAGACCGCGAAACCCGGGCACGTTGCATGGAAGTTTCGAGGGAGAGCGCGGTTGACTTTCAACACACTGTCAACATGTGTCAGGCGGAAGCCGTCCTTCTTGTGGTAGTTCGGGGGCCAGGGACCCAATCCGATGCCCAACACCTTCCACAGTAAAAACCAGGGTGCGAACCCCGGGAGAGGCACTTTAACTGAACGGCGCAGATGTTGCCGGAGGGGAGGATCAATCTCAGCTGCTCTCTAGAAGTGAGAATGCAAGGGGGGGGGAGTAATCATGCGTAGCAGCAGCCCTGGGCGGCCGTGGCAGGACACCGATTTCGCGAGCCCGGTGTCCCGAGAGACCCTGGAGGGCTGGACGCAGGAGCGGCTTGCCCCCCCCCCCTTCGCGCGCCGGCCGCAGCCGAGCCTCGCTCGCGGCCTGCGCTCGCCCCCCCCCCAAAAATATCTCCCGTCCTCCCCCCTTCCTTGAGGGGCCCATTTTCCACCACCACCTTCCATAGGTTGGAGAGGGAGGAGGAGGAGGAGGAGGAGGAGGAGGAGGAGGGGGAGGAGGAGGAGGAGGAGGAGGAGGAGGAGGCGGAGGAGGAGGAGGAGGAGGAGGAGGAGGAGGAGGTGGAGAACGAGGAAGTGAGGTCGGGACGAGGAGGAGGACGAGGAGGAGGAGGAGGAGGAGGAGGAGGAGGAGGAGGACGAGGAGGAGGACGAGGAGGAGGAGGAGGAGGAGGAGGAAGAGGACCTCCTCATCCTCATTTCTCTCCCGTCGTACATATGGTAGTGATGGTGGGACATTTGCCCATCACCCCTGGCTCCCCTTTTACGACTGCGCCTAGCGTGATGAGGGGGTCCTGCTTGGAATCCCCAACCCGATACGACACGCGTCCTCCCCCTCGTTTCCCCTCTTCCCGTACTTCGGGCATGTCCCTCTACAGGAGGAGTATTCAAGAAGAGTCAAACAGTAGTCTGGGGATCGATTTGTCGATGTTTTTTGGACTGTTTGTGATCTTTGTTTGCAACTTTTATTTTTCTTCCAACATCAGCCTGTAGGAGGACATGCACGACCGAACTCTTCCCCCGCTACGCGGCTCCCAATGTCCGACTGCGCCTGCTGGCAATCCCTGGCCCTGCTGGCCATCTGCTGGCAAGCCCTGCTGGCAATCCCTGGCCCGAGGTGACACGCGTCGGCGGGCAGTGACACATTCACCGCCATGGGGAAAAGATGCATTAGTACGGATGCGCGGTAGGGATGCATGGGCCTTGGAAAGCCTTGTTCAAGTTTTGCGAGCGGGTCGCGGCC
The DNA here is from genome assembly GCA_963575745.1 of Prorocentrum cordatum. NCBI lineage: Eukaryota > Dinophyceae > Prorocentrales > Prorocentraceae > Prorocentrum > Prorocentrum cordatum. The sequence continues at coordinate 38,879 of CAUYUJ010018861.1, forward strand.
AGCGAAGGCGGCCAAGGACGGGCCGAAGGGCAAAGGATGCAAGGGTAGTCTTGGAAAGTTGCTCAGCCTCACTGGGAGGCCATCCAGGAGGCCTCTAATGGGAGGGGTAGGATGCCAGAGCCTCCGCGGAGGAGGGTGGAGGAGGAGGAGGAGGAGGAGGAGGAGGACGAGGAGGAGGAGGAGGAGGAGGAGAGGAGGATGGTCAGATCAGGCCAGCCAGCTCGAGCGCACGAGCATGGCATGGGCATTCCCACTCGCACCCCGCCCCCCCCACAACGCAGGGCGCACTGCCGACCGCGGAAGGCGTGCGCGGCGCCCTGCCCGACGCAGGCACGAAGGCAGGAGCGCAGCCCATGACTCCAGGCCCCCGTTCTATACACCTCCCCCTCCTCCTTTCCCTCTTCCATCCATTTATTCCCTGTCTTCCTTCTTCTCCTCACATTTCTCCTCCTCTTCCTCCCCCCAACTTTCCTCTATTTTATTATCCTAGCCTCGCCTCCCTCCATCCTCCCTCCCTCCCTCCCTCCTCCCTTCCCTCCCTCCCTCCCTCCATTCCCCTCTCCCTCCTCCCATTCCTCCACTCCTCCGCTTCTCCTCCCTCCTCTTACCCTCATCCTCCTCCTCCCTTCCTCCTCCCTTCCTCTTCCTCCGCTCCTCCTCTCCCTCGTCTCTCCTGCCTCCTATCTCCTCCCTCCCTCCTCTCCCTCCATCCTTTCTCCTCCTCCTCTCCTCCTCTACTCCTCCCTCATCCTCCCATCTCATCCTCCTTCCTCATCTCCTCTCCCTTTCTCCTCCCTTTCTCCCTTACTCCTCCTTATCCTCCTCATTTCTCCCACACGCGCACGTCCTTCTCCTCCTTCTATCCTGTCTCCTCTCCTTGTCTCGTGTCCTCCTCCTCCCTCCTCTCCTTCACCTCCTCCTCCTCCTCCTCCTCTTCCTTCTTCTGCTTCTCCCTATCCTCCTCCTCCTCCTCCCTCCTCCTCTTCCCCTCCGCAGAGGGCATCTATACACCTCCGCCGCCGCTGGCGAGGGCTATCCTGGGCCGCTTGATGGTGTATATACCCTCCTTGCCTCGGCCGGGAGGCTTATACACCGTGCGTTGGCCCAGGATTGCCCTGTCCAGACACGGTGGTGGTGTGTAGATGCCTTCTGCGTATCCAAGTGTGCAAGCGCAGCAGTTTCAGGAGCCGCGTCCGGCCGTCGCGACGAGGGGTGGCCCCGAGGTTAAGAAAGCTTGGGCCCTCGGTCCTCGAAGTTTGGGTACTCGAACCTCGTCTTGAACCCTCGCCGGTGTTCTTGCCAGAGCTCCGCCCTCGGGCGCCCTTTGGGACGGCTGCGGCACCCCCGGGGCGGAGCTTCTCGTCACAGATCCGTCTCTGAGGGCCCCGGGGCCCGAGAAGGGGCCCCGACGCCCTCATGGCGAAGCCCGCGGAGTGGTTTCACACAGGAATGCCCTGTTCTCCAGGCAGATGAAGCTGATGTGGATTACAGTCAAAAGCCCTCATAAGGACGCGCGACTTTGCTCAGGGTACCCTTGCGTCCTTGCTCTTGCTTGCTCTTGCGTCTCCGTCCTTCCTTGGTTTCGTCTTGGGGTTTGCGTCGTCCGCCGCCCCAGAAATCCCAACCTCGGCTTCCAAGGGTCTTGCGTCCTTGCCGCGCGCCCTTATTAGGGTTTTTGACTGTAGCCTTACCGCGCGTCCTATTAGGGTTTTTGACTGTTTTTTTCGCCCGACCCGAGAAGCCCGCGGAGTGGTTTCACACAGGAATGCCCTGTTCTCCAGGCAGATGAAGCTGATGTGGATTCGCCTCGGATGATGCCGATCGGGTGCCGCGAACTCCTCTCCTGACGGCGCTGGCCCTGGTCTCTGACCGCGTGCACTGCCCAGCCTCGAGCCATCTCCGCCGCGCTCCCCGGAGGCTCTGGGCCGCATCCCTCGCACGGACCCGTCGCCGATGCATCGCTGATGCGTCGCCGATGCGGCGCAATCCTCCGACCCGCGCACTCCGACCCCATCGGAGCGACGCCAAATGAGCCTGGCGATGGACCCAACCACATGCAGGTGTGAGTCCCTCTCAGCCAGGCAACATGTGAGGGGTGCGCCAAGATGCGGCGGGCGCATGAGAACGCAGCCACGGGCCTTCGGTGGAGCTCCCTTTGGGACCACGAAGCGTGTGAGGGGTGTGCCGAATTGAGTGCGGCGGGCTCATGCGAACGCAGCCGCTGGGGCCTTCGCTGGAGCTCCCTGTGGGGCCACGATTCGTGTGAGGGGTGTGCCGATCTGGGTGCGGCGGGCGCATGCGAACGCAGCCACCGGGGCCTTCAGTGGAGCCCCCTGCGGGGCCACGAAACGTGTGAGAAGTGTGCCGAAATGGGTGCAGCGGGCGCATGCGAACGTATTCTGTGGAGCTCCTTGTGGGGCCACGAAACGTGTGATGGGTGTGCCGAAATAGGTGCGGCGGGCGCATGCGAACGCAGCCACAGGGGCCTTCAGTGGAGCTCGGGGCCACGATTCGTGTGAGAAGTGTCCGAAATGGGTGCGGAAGGCGCGTGCGAACGCAGCCACTTGGGCCTTCAGTGGAGCTCCCCATTTGGCCACGAAACGTGCGTGGGGTGTGCCGAAATGGGTGCGGCGGGCGCGTGCGAACGTAGCTACGGGGGCCTTCGGTGGAGCTCCTAAGGGGCCACGAACTGTGTGAGGGGTGTGCTGAATTGAGTGCGGCGGGCGCATGCGAACGCTGGCATGTGGACCTTCGGAGGAGCTCCCTATGATGGGGCCACGAAACGTGTGAGGGGTGTGCTGAAACGGGGGATGACGATGATGATGGAGGAGGGAGGAGGGAGGAGGGGGAGGAGGAGGAGGAGGAGGAGGAGGAGGAGGAGGAGGAGGAGGAGGAGGAGGAGGAGGAGAGGAGGGGAACGCGGGGACCGTCTCGCCAAAGCGAGGACAAAATACCACATGCTGGTTGGGAAAAAACAGGGTCGTCTGTGCCGACATTGGCGCATGAGCTGCCCTCGAAAGGTCGCGCGTAAGCGCCCTGGTCTCCAATCTGGCGTGCCGCGTCGGCGGCCCGCGTAAGCCGCCGCGCAAGGTCGCCGTGCCATCTCGCGTAAGACCCATTCTGATCGTCGCTCGTCTGGGAGGCCTCCGCAGACGAAGCAAACCCATGGAGAAAGAGCAACTTCGGCTTCGAGAGGGGCCCCAGTCTCGCCAGGCCCCTCCATGGGTTTCTCGCCTCGGGCGCTCCTCGTGCGACTCGCGACCAAGCGGGGCCAAACAGGGGCTTGGTCCCCAATGCAAGGTCCACTGTGCAAGTTGCTGTCTGGCTGCGCGTGCGGCATGGGCGGCGCTGCGACCACGACCGCCGGTGAGGACTTCCTGCCGCTCGTCGTGGCATCCGTCTGGCCCTCCTCGCGCTATCTCTTTCGCCGCAGCCGCGAGGACATGCTCTCCGCCTTCAGCGGGCCCATCGAGGCCCGCCTCCTGCGGGCGGAATATACAGTGGGGGCCCATGCCAAGAAACACCCTGCTCGCCTCCAGGGTGCTCTGGGTTTATTGGCCTTCGATGGCCCTGCCATGGAAAGCGCGACGTTCCCGCACCAAACATCGATGGATGTCCTGGGGTCTCAGGGTTGGGTTTCTTGTGGACGGATTCTTGTGGACTGGCCTCCACTGTATAGGGTGAGGGCATCGTGCTCGTGGCGACTGTGGTGAGCCGAGTGTCCCTTCTTGCAGGCCTCTCTCTGCAGATGCTCGCCTCCTCTTCTCGCTTCCGCGTCTGCCAGAGGGCGGAGCAGGCGGTCTTGTTTGTTGTTGTTGTTGTTGTTGTTGTTGTTGTTGTTGTTGTTGTTGTTGTGGTTGTTGCTGTTGTGGTTGTTGTTGTTGTGGTGGTTGTTGTTGTGGTTGTTGTTGTTGTTGTTGTTGTTGTTGTTGTTGTTGTTGAACATTATTACTTCTAAAGAATAATTATTGTTGGGCCCCCTGGTGCACGCCCCCCCCGCCGCGCCTAGGCCGCAGCCACGTTTTCATCATTTTCGTGAGGAAGCCTCAGGTAATTCGATGTCATCCAGATCCGGTTGTTTTGTTCCCCCCCGCTTTCCCTTGCAAAAAACACTATAAAATGAAATTTCTTGTTCTAATATAATCAAATTTCAAGAATCCCTTGCAAAAAATAAGGTAAAGTGGACATTCGCGCGCGCAAGACGAAATCCTTCCAAAAGCTTAGTGTTCGGAACGATTTTAACATAAAAACATCAAAAAACCAATGGTTTTTCAACAAAAAAATGTCAAAATCTCATCCCGCGCGCTCTTGCGGATTCGTAGGAAACCAACACTTTTTAAACATTTCTGTCAAACGGGCTTTTGCGAGCAACTTTTTCGAACTTCTGCGACAACGGTTGCGCACCTGCCAGGGCCATCATCCCTGTCAAATAATACCATGCGGGACACATTCGTTTTTTCTTCGCGCGCGCACGCCGAAATCTCAAAAAACCATTGGGTTCTGTGGGTGTGTACCCCACGCCAGTGTAGTAGCCACGGTCGTCCGCACGCCACGAAGTGAAGTGTCCCAACGTCATAGGGCGGGAAGCTGGGTTTGGGTGGTCGCGAAGAGTCGTTTGGATATTTGGTAGAGCTTGTAATGCCCCCCCACGAAGTGGGGGTATTGCCTGGTGTCGTATGAAAACCCTGGCACTGGGGAGAACACCACGCGTTCGGGTAAAATGATTGTTGTTGTTGAACATTATTAATTCTAAAGAATAATTATTGTTGGGACCCCTGGTGCACGGCCCCCCTGCGCCGCCTAGGCCGCAGCTACATTTTCATCATTTTCGTGAGGAAGCCTCAGGTAATACGATGTGATCAAGATCCGGTTGTTTTGTTGTAATCCGTTTTCCCTTGCAAAAAACACTATAAAATGACATTTCTTGTTCTAATATAATCAAATTTCAAGAATCCCTTGCAAAAAATAAGGTAAAGTGGACATTCGCGCGCGCAAGACGAAATCCTTCCAAAAGCTTAGTGTTCGGAGCGATTTCAACATAAAAACATCAAAAAACCAATGGTTTTTCAACAAAAAAATGTCAAAATCTCATCCCGCGCGCTCTTGCGGATTCGTAGGAAACCCAACACTTTTTAAACATTTCTGTCAAACGGGCTTTTGCGAGCAACTTTTTCGAACTTCTGCAACAACGGTTGCGCACCTGCCAGGGCCATCATCCCTGTCAAATAATACCATGCGGGACACATTCGTTTTTTCTTCGCGCGCGCACGCCGTCGTCGTCGGCCGCGGGGCCCTGAATAGTAGCCACGGTCGTCCGCATGCCACGAAGTGAAGTGTCCGAACGTCATAGGGCGGGAAGCTGGGTGTGGGTGGTGGCGAAGAGTCGTTTGGAAATTTGGTAGAGCTTGAACCGGCCCCCCCACAAAGTGGGGGTATTGCCCGCCTCCTATGAAAACCCTGGCACTGGTGAGAACGGAGTGTCCCCACGTGCTAGTAATTGTTGTTGTTGTTGTTGTTGTTGTTGTTGTTGTTGTTGTTGTTGTTGTTGTTGTTGTTCCATCGAGTCTACGGTTCAGGAGTCGCTCTGGCCATCCCGCCCTGGGTCGACAGCTGCCGCTGCTTCGCACGCGGCAGGTGCATCGCTTGATGTGACATTGCATCGCGTAGAGGCCTGCTGGTCAGAAGTTGCAGGAGGAGGAGGAGGTGGAGGAGGAGAAGGTGGCACAGGAAGAGCACGGATTCGCAGTTGGGTTCGAGATGGTCTCCTTCCCTGGGGTAGAGCTGAACGAAGGGGGGGCGCCTCAGTCAAAAACCAAAATTGGAGAGGGTAAGGAGCACACGGGCATGTCCAGGCGAAGACTGGCTCAGGGGGTTCGTTTTCCCGTTGGTGGGGAGGAAGTGGAGGAGGAGGTGGAGGAGCAACGTCAGCCTGGAGAGATGGGGATGGGGGAGGGGAAGGCGCCAGGGGAAGCGGAGGAGGTGGAACAGGAGGGGGACACTGACGAAGCGAAAGAGGAGGACGAGGATGAGGAAATGCAAGAGGATCCGACAATGAAGTCGAGTGGGAACAGGGCGAAGATGCAGAGGTGGATCAGGGCGGTATGGTGGTCATCTGGATGGGCAGGAGGATACTCAGGAGAAACATCTATGTTCTCAGCTCATTATTTCTGAAGTTGACGGGCCGGTATGGCACCCGAACGGGTCTGTGTTGTTTCTGTGTCTTTCGAGGTGAGTCTTTCTTGCCCCGCCACTATTGGACCCCTAGCGCCAGGTGGCCTTAAGCAAGGCGAACACGACGTTGGAGGCTTGCAGAGGGAGTCCACCCTCAGCGGGTTCCCTTCTCACTGATGTGCGCTTTCATTATGTGTGCTCGTGTGCGGGCGCCGATCTCGCGGTTGCCCTTGTTATCTTTCTATGTGTGTTTGTTTTCTCTGGCTCTCTCTATCTGTCTCTTTTCCATCTCTCTATATTTTTGTACATACATATGTACATGTAGATATGCATGGAATTCCCTCTTTCCTTCCCGCCCTCCCTGCCTACCTACCTACCTACCTCCCTCCTTCTTTCTCTTCCTGTTTTCCCTGTCTCTCTCTTTCTCTCCCTTTCTCCCTCTATCTCCCTCTCTCCCTCTGTCTCTGTCTCTGTCTCTGTCCCTGTCCCTGTCTCTCTCTCTCTTTCTCTTCCCACTGTCGTCGCCGATTTCCAAGATTGCTTCAGGAGACATTGGCCAGGTCCGAGGTTCCAGCTATTTCGATGTGCAAATTCAGGAAGTCCCCCAGGCGTAGTGGAACAATGCCGCTTCCCAACCCCTGTCTACGTTCCCCGGGTATCTCCTCGACCCACGGTGGTCTGGCATGGCACCAGACCTTCTGGGGCTCGGAGGCTGGGCGGTATGGATGACGGGAATGGCCATCAGATACGGTTTCTTGGGTCCACTGCGTTTTGAAACCGCTGTGGGTTCCATTCCACCCGCAATGCTTTATACAATTGCGTGAGGGATGCCTCTCTCACCCCCGATCGGAGCCGACCGTCGGAGACGCCTACGGCGAATCACCGACCCCCCCTGCATCTTGGAATCTATTGGGTGGCCGAGCGTGGTGGCCAGAGCTCTGCCAAGCGATCGGACCATGTGTTCCTCCAGCCGTTGTGGAAACCCTTCGGGGAAGATTTGGGGGAGGATGGCGGGGAAGATCAGGAGGAGAAGGAGGAGATGGAGGAGGAGGAGGAGGAGAAGGATGAGGAGGTGGGTTGGGCATCTTGGAAGCCTCTGGGAACACTCTTGGGGCCTCCTGGGAGCTTCCCGGGGGCCTCTTGGAGGCATCTTGGAGGCCTCCGCGGGCCTCTGGGGGGCCTTTGGGGGCTTGCTGGGGGCCTCTTTGGTCTTCTTAAGGCGTTCCTGGCCCGTCTGACGCCGTCGGAAGCTGCCTTGGGATCCTCACTGAACCGATTCGGGGCCTTCTTGGGGTGCTCCAGGGCCGCCGTCTTGGAGGCCGTCTTGGGCGTCTTGGAGGCCTCTTCGGCCGTCTTGGGGCCCTCCTGGGGCTGTTTTGGGGGCTTTTTGGGCCGTAAGGGGGCCATCTTGGAGCCCTTTTGGAGGCGATCTTGGGAGCCTCTTGGGCCGTCTCGGGCCGTCGGAAGGCCGAAAAGAAGCACAATCATTGAAACATTTACGGGAAGTCCATGATTCGGGCCTCTACGGGCTTTCCTAGAGGATCGCTTGGAGGCCTCTTGGTGGCCTATTTGGGCCGTCTTGGACCATCTTGAGGCCATCTTGGGCCGTCTTGTCCAAGCCGTATAGGACTTAGCACGCCAGGCACCCCTGCGATAAATCAACAGGGGGCGGCGGAACTCCCCCTGGGGCTTCTGCCCAGCGCGCCAGCCACCCGGAAAGGTTCCAACATTCGTTTCCCGCCGCCTTGATCGCCTCTAAGACGGCCAAGATGGCCTAAGATGGTCTCCAAGACGGCCGATATGGCCACCACGTTCGTCCGATATGGTCTAAGATGGCCTCAAAGACGGCCCAAGAGGGTCCGAGAAGCCTCCAAGTCCGCGACGCCCAAGAGGTCACCAAGACGGCCCGAGATGCCTGCAAGATGGCCCAAGAAGGCCCAAGAGGCCACCAAGAGGTCTTCAAGGCGGCCCAATAGGCCTCTAAGACGGCTTCCAGGAAGGCTCGAAGAGGCCCAAACTCACGGATTTTCTTTGGTTCCTTGAGGGATTATAGCATTTGGAGACGACTCAACAACGCCCGAGAGGCCTCCAAGATGGCCCCAGAACGGCCCAATAGACCCTCAAGACGGCCCCAGGGGGGCTCCAAGACGGCCCAAGAAGCCTCCAAGATGGCCAAGACGGCCTCCCAGACGGCCCTGGAGCACCCCAAGAAGGCCCCGAATCGGTTCAGTGAGGATCCCAAGGCGGTTTCCGACGGCGTTAGACGGGCCAGGAACGCCTTAAGACGACCACAAAAGCCCCCCAAGAAGCCCTAAAAGGCCCCCCAGAGGCCCGCGGAGGCCCCCAAGATGCTTTCAAGAGGTTTCCAGGAAGCTCCCAGGAGGCCCCAAGAGTGCCCCAAGAGTGCCCCCAGATGCCCCCCCAAAGACCCCTCCTCCTCCTTCTCCTCTCCTCCTCCTCCTCCTGGTCTTCCCCGCCATCCTCCCCCAAGTGTTCCCCGAAGGGTTTCCAAAATGGCTGGGGGGACACATTGTCCGATCGCTTGACAGAGCTCTGGCCACAACGCTCGGCCTCGCGGGCGATTCCAAGAGGCAGGGGGCGGCGGTGATTCGCCGTAGGCGTCTTCGATCTTGAGGAAAACAACCAACACCAAGCCGTATAGGGTTCAGCACGTCAGGCACCCCTGTGGCAAGCCAACAGGGGGCGGCGGATGACGGAAAGCGCGCTTGCGCTGTGATCCGTCAGTTGGGAGAAACAAATGGCAGGCGTGCCAGGGCTCTTGCACCGAAAGGAAGGGGGAGGAGGCGGAGGGGGCGCGCTGGCTGGTGTGTGGGGTGATGGAGGGGGCACTCGGGATGGGGGGGCGGCGCCGTGCCGAAATAAACGGGGCCGGGGCGGAGGGGGCGCGTTGACTGGTGGGTGGGTTGATGCAAAGGGGTCGGGGCGGAGGGGGCGTGCTGGCTGGTTGGTGGAGGGGTAGGGAGGGGGCGCGGGCGGAGGGAGCGCGCTGGCTGGTGGGCGGGAGGGTTCGGAGGGCTTGTAGTAAGGGGTCGGGGTGGGGCGGGGCCGTGCCGAAATAAGATGGGCCGGGACGAATGTGGCGCTCTGGCTGGTGGGTGGGGGATGCGGAAAAGGCGCGCGGCATGCGGGGGGGCGGTGCCGTGCCGAAGTGAAGGGGCTGGGCCAGAGGGGGCGCTTTGGCTGGCGGGTGGGCGGATGGCGCGCGGGATGGTAGGGGGGGCGGTGCCGTGCCGAAAAACAGGGGTCGGGCCAGAGGGTGCGCGCTGGCTGGTGTGTTGGGTGATGCAGGGGGGCGCGCGGGATGGGGAGGGCGGTGCCGTGCCGAAATAAAACAAGTCGGGGCGGAGGGGGCGCGCTGGTGGGTGGGTTTGGAGGGGGCGTGCGGGATGGGAAGGGGGCGGTGCCGTGCCGAGATGAAAGGGTCGGGGCGGAGGGGGCGGTGCCGTGTCGAAAACAGGGGGTCGGGGCGGAGGGGGCGCGCTGGCTGGCGGATGGGGGGATGCGGAGGGAGCACGCTGGCTGGAGGGGGCGCGCTGGCTGATAGGTGGGGAGATGCGGAGGGTCTATAGTAAGGGGGGCGCTGGCTGGCTGGCTGGTGGGTGGGAGGGTGCGGAAGATGCGCGTGGGATGGGGGGGCGGTGCCGTGCCGAAATACAGGAGTCGGGGCGGGGTGATGCGGAGGGGGCGTGCGGGATGGGGGGGGCGGTGCCGTGCGCGGAGGTGGAGCGCGGGATGGGGGGGCGGTTCCGTGCCGAAACAAGTGGCACGCGTGCCATGGCTCTTGCACTGAAAGGAAGGGGGGGGAGGCGGAGGGGGCGCGCTGGCTGGTGTGTGGGGTAATGGAGGGGGCAGTCGGGATGAGGGGGCGGTGTCGTGCCGAAATGGAAAAAAGTCGGGGCGGAGGGGGCGCGTTGGCTGGTGGGTGGGATGACATTCACACCCAATTTGGTATTTCCACCCGCCCAGTACAGCGTTTCGTGGCCCCATAGGGAGCTCCACCGAAGCCCCCAGTGGGACCGCCCGCATGCGTCCCCCACATCCAATTTGGCATTTTCATTACCCAGTACAGCGCTTCGTGGCCCCATTTGTTCGGGTGAAGCGGCCCAAGGGCCCCAAGACGGCCCAAGAGGGCCCCACGACGGCCCCAAGAGAGCTTCAGATGGCCGCTAGACGGTCCAAGAGAGTCTCCAGACGGCCCCGGGGCCTTCAAGAGGGCCCCTTAAGAGGGCCTCCAGGGGCCAAACACCTTGATTTCAACGGTCCCAGATGGCCCCCAGACAGACCAAGAGGGTCCCAATACAGCCAAGAGGGCCCCCAGGGCCCTAAGAGAGCTCAAGAGGGCCCCAATAAGCTCCCAAGCGGGCCCGGAGGAGGAGGAGGAGGAGGAGGAGGAGGAGGAGGAGGAGGAGGAGGAGGAGGAGGCGGAGGCGGAGGCGGAGGCGGAGGCGGCGGAGGCGGAGGCGGAGGCGGGGGCGGGGGCGGAGGCGGAGGCGGAGGCGGAGGCGGTGGCGGAGGCGGAGGCGGAGGCGGAGGCGGAGGCGGAGGCGGAGGCGGAGGTGGAGGGGGAAGCGGAGGCGGAGGCGGAGGCGGGAGCGGAGTCGGCGGCGGAGGCGGAGGCGGAGGCGGAGGCGGAGGCGGAGGCGGAGGAGGAGGAGGAGGAAGAGGAGGAACGCAGCGCCTCTCGAGCGTCTCCCGACGGCCGCGCTGGCGCGCGCCCGTCGGACTACGCCGGGGCGCCCTCACGCCACGATGGCGGAGAGGGCAGGGTGGAAGAAGGTGTGGAGGAAGGACGAGTCAAGGAATATCCCGTCCAGCATGAGGTAGGAGAGCAACTCGGAGCCGCAGGTGAAGCCAGTGACGGGGAGGGCGTAGACGTCCTCCTTCGTGTGACCCACAACCCAGACAAGTCACTCACCCAGGTAACGAGCGTGAGGGAAACAGCAACAAGTCAGACACGTGTGAAGTGTTGACACTCGCCGAGAGGATGGAGGGTCATGTCGGCAACTCCCTCCAGCGGGAGGTCTGTAGCAACGAGCGCCCCGAATACCTCTTCGTGGCTGCACGTCCCGACCGTGAGGTCGACCTTGTGCGCGGTACCGCGCAGGCCGACAGGGATTTGGTGGAGACGAGGGCGGCCGCGGCGTCGCTTACCTGGCACTTCTGTTTTCAGATTACCGCTGACTTGGACCCTCGTGTCTTCGCGGAGTCGGAGTACCCGGCGCGCGCCGTCTTTGCGGTCAGACTCGCCATGGGCTCTCTGCGCCGTCTTCGGTTTGTTGTTTTGCCGCGGTCTGTTAGTGTCTCCCGGGGTGGACCCAGAAGCACCAGTCAACGAGCCAGCAGCGGTAGCTCCTGAGGCCAGCTCGCGGCGTGCAGCCTCAGAGAGAAAGCAGCCTCCAAATATGTTCCAACAACTACCAGGCTACTTGCCACCGCCTGAGTGGCGTCGTGAGCGTCACCATGGGTTCGGCTCACGGCCCGCGGCCATCACCCCGCTAGCTTCGCAATGGGCTGTGCTAGCTGGGTGCGGTTTGTCACCTGGCCTTTGACTTTCAGCGCTGGCATCGCCTCGACCAGTGAGACTGCACAAACTGTCGTGGACCTCGTCGACCTCCACGCGAAGGGCCTCGGAGTTCATGTCAGCCGTCATTCGAAGCGGAGGCCATGTGCTTCCAGCAGCTGTGCCGCCCGACCCCTGCCCCGTGACCCGAGCGCCGACGGGGGCGCAGGCAGACGGCCGTGCGGCAGGCCTGATCGGCGAGACCGCCGACTCAGGAGTGGCACTCGGAGTGGATACACCCATGAAGTCGATCGGTCTGGCGCTCGAAACGGGCTCCAGCTTGGCGGATACGTCATGGACGCCCGCCCTTTCATCCTTCGGTGGCCCAGACGCCGCGGGACCATTTTGAGCGAATTGTTTTGGAACGACGTATTTGTCTTGCTCGCCAGCCGTGGGCCCGAATGCGCCAGTGAACAAACCTGCGGCCCTGGTCTCCGTACCAGCTTGCGCATCTTGGATACTTCCGCCCTGCCCTGGCAGACCCCCCGCGCGCCGTTCGGGGGGACAAAGAACTGGCTGTATCACTGGATGATTGTCGCTGGCCTTCGACTGGGCATTCCTTCGCCCCTCCTCCGACTTTGAATCAGACAGCTCCGAGGGAGGCACTTGGGACACCTGGGCAACAACAGGAGGAATGGCAGAGCCGCCGTCGTCATGCCCACCATCGTTGCCAGCATTGTTCGTTTTTTTTTGTTCTCTCGGAGGTTTGGGGAGGGGCTGCGTCTCCGTCCCTCTGATGTCTTCAGTGTTAGCATCATGGACGCGCGCGCCTTCTTCCAGACCCGCGCCAGCACAAGGTGATGAGGAGCCAACAGAGAAAAAGGCACGTCACTTGCAGCCTTATCGTAGGGGACGGAGGATCGACGCTCATGAAGCGTCTGTGCATCGTCGTCCACGTGTTCGACCTCTTCCGCGTCCTTGGGCCCAGGCGCCCCTTTGACACGCCGTCGACGACGAGGCGTGGCCCCGAGAGCAACCGACTGGGCAGGATATCCGGTATATGGAGCGTCCGCTCCTAGACCTATAACGCCTGCTTGAGGTAGCTGCTGCGCACCGCCACGGAGGTCTCCACGTTGGAGGACAGGTGCACCTGGTGGTAGCACGTTTGGTGGGAGATCGGCTGCTGGTGGAGGAATCGCTTCACGCGGAGGATCCGCACCTGCGTGTCGAAGATGCGCGCCAGCATCTCGGAGGTGCAGATCCCCGTGGTCAGCTCGCGCACCAGCTTGAGGACCCACGGCTGGTGGAGGAGGGCCCACTCGCGGAACCACTCGTGGTCGATCAACGTCACGCGGATGCTGATCGCGAGGGGGGGGAGCTCCATGTCCATGGTCGGCCTCCAGCACGTGGCGCAGGGCGCGGGCCAGGCGGGAGAGCTCCTGGCCCCAATGCGCCTGCACCTCCGCGAAGGCTCGCAGGATGTGCTGGGTGGCCCGCCCCGTGCGCCCGCGCCGCCTGGGCGCGGCGTGCGGCGGCAGGCCGATTGGGGCGGCGGGCGCCACCTTCCCGGGTCGGCAGCCCCTCCATCCCGCGGGCGGCGACGGGAGAAGAGGGGGCTGGAGAAAGCGGGGAGGGGAGGGCGCGGGCGGGGCAGAGGGGACCCTTAAGCGCGTGCTCGCACGGCCCCGAGAGGCCTAGGACCGAGATGGCGCTGGAGGGGGAGGAGGAGGAGGAGGAGGAGGAGGTGGAGGAGGAGGAGGAGAGGAGGAGGAGGAGGAGGAGGAGGAGGAGGCGGAGGCGGAGGCGGAGGCGGAGGCGGAGGAGGAGGAGGCGGAGGCGGAGGCGGAGGCGGGCGGAGGCGGGAGGGGAGGAGGAGGAGGAGGGAGGAGGAGGAGGAGGAGAGGAGGAGGAGGAGGAGGAGGAGGAGGAGGAGGAGGAGGAGGATATGTGGATGAGCAGATGGAGGGAGGGGGTTAAGGCTGATCGCAGAGTTGGTGCTCATCGGGTGATGGCGCACGTGCTTTCCAGCTGCACCTCGCTCCTTTCACCCATGTGGTTTCAGCATTCTCGCTCTGTTCTCTCTGCGCCCCAGGGCGTCCTTTGAGGACCGTCGGCGGCGTCCAGAGCCAAAGCGCGTCCACAATCGAGCCTCTCCAGCGGGCCGCCTCTCGCCCGCAGCGACGCGCAGGTGTTTGTCGACCGTGGCGCAGGAGGAGGAGGAGGAGGAGGAGGAGGAGGAGGAGGAGGAGGAGGAGGAGGAGGAGGAGGAGGAGGGAGGAGGAGGAGGAGCGCTCGCGCCGCGTCGACGGGCCGGCGGCCCCACCGTGGGCCTTGTTTGGGGTTGGACGCCGCCGGTGGCCCGGGCCCGGCCGGCATCGAGCGATCCGCGCTGTCGGAAGACTGTTGCGTTTTGACCATCCCTCTGCGCGAACGGAATGGGCACGGAAAGAATGGTCACCACCCACCAAACCACCCCAACCCAACCCGAAGGCCTCACTTTGCCCTCCATTTCCAGTGGGGGTGGATGGAGCCCATCCCCCCCCAACCCGAAATTCGGGTCTTCGGGTTGGGTTGGGGTGGTCTGGTAGGTAGTCAAATGGGTACGATGCCCAACAGCAGTTCCTGTATGTTTTGAACAGGACTCGCTGTCCACGCCGCCCCGCGGCCTGTGTTCATTCGGGACAGAAGGCCGCCTTCCCAACAGCGGCCGCTGTTGGTTTGGGACAACATTTGTTGTTGGGCATCGTACCCATCCTTTCGGTACCCATTTCGGGTGTCCAAAATCCCGTATCGTGCGAGAAGGCCTGCCTGGGATCGGTATCGTTTACGCGATCCCCATCCCCATCTCCATCCCCTCCGAGGCCCCCACCAAATTAACCTCCCCAGTTGGGGTTACACCCCTCGACGCCCGAAGGGAACGGCCTGCATCCCCATCTAGGGGGGTAAATCGGCCAGTGGGGCCCAGGCCACTCCGCTGGGGATGGGGATCGTTTAAACGATACTCAGAATGATCTACGCTGTCGGAAAGCTGTTGCGTCGCGACCATCCCGAATCGTGCGAGAAAGCTTGCCTGGGACTTCAACACCGGGACTCAACGGGACCGTTGCGCCCTGACATTCCGACGTCGTGCCGACACATTCTTGGGGACGTTCACCAAGATAACCCTCGAAACTGCTGCAAACTCATCAAGCGAATGCGCGCGGCGCTAAGGCGAGAACCGCATTATGAAAGCGGTCTGCCCGCCATCCGTGAAACTCCTGCAGCTTTCGAGACGCCTCTGCGTGGAGCTAAGCCGAGAGCCACAATTTGAAACCGCCCGCCCTCCAGCCGTGAGACTCCAGGTTGCTCAGACGAGTGTGCACGGAGCTAAAGCGATCTGCCGATCCATTTGTGACAGTGCTGCAAATTCAAAGATGGAGGATCATCGGGGCCCATCGGGGTGCGGGCCCATCGGGGTCCCTCCGATCGCTGAGCGCGATGCGACAGCAGCTGATTGCGCGCTTGGATTTGGCCACCCTGCACTCCCAGAGTATGCGCACCAAAGGTCACTCCTACCCAGGGTCACTCTCGCGTGTAGCCGATAGGTGAGATAGACAGTTGATCTCAGGGACCCTGGAGCACACTGCTGGAGCTGTGTGCCCCCTTCCTCCCGCCTTCGAAGCAAGGGCATGGCCCCCCCCAGCGGGGCAGGAGGGCCCAGAGGTCCCGAGTTTGGGGGACAGGGCATCCTGACCAGACCAGGAGGGAGGGAGTCCCCCAGAGTTGGTTGGGGAGTTCCCCCCCGAGCAAAAGGCCTGACCAGGCCCAGGCCGCCCCCGTCTCCATGATCGTGCTGGGGTGCTGGGGTCCCTTCGCTCGTGAGTTGCTCGCCGAACGCTCCGATTCCACGCCTGCTGTCTCGTGCGGCGCGGCCCAGCAGGCCGTGGACTCCGTGGAGATGGTCGGCGGGGGTTGGCGCATTCCTCGCGTGCAGGCTCCTATTGCGGATGCTCTTCCTTCCTTCTCTCCCTCCCTCCCTCCTCCTCCTCCTCTTCCTCCTCCTCCTCCTCCTCCTCGTCCTTCCGCCTCGTCCTTCCGCCTCGTCCTGAAGACCTCATGCTTCTCTCGGACGCAGAATAGCTGGGCCGCTTCGGCCAGCTATTCTTCCTACCCCCCGGTGGCGTTCACTCCTTCCTCCTTGTTCTCGCCATCCAGCGGCGGACCCATGCGGGCAGGGTGCTGCAGCGGTCGCAGCGGGCGGGGGTCTCGGTGGGGGCGCGCCGCGGGATCCCACGGTGCCCCATCCAGTGGCGCGGCGTAGGTGCACAAAGGGTAACCTCGCGTCCCCCTCGCCCATCAGTATATTTTTGTACTCCTCTATACTCTTCGCCCTCCTCCCTCTCTTCCTTCACTCGTCGTCGTCCTCGCCGTCGTTCTCCCCTCCCTCCTGCTCCTCACTCAGCTGATGGCCGGGTGAGGCGCATGCGTGCGTGTGAGTGCCGGTATTTTGCTTTGTTGCTATCTTTACGCAGTCTTCGGTGGTTCTTAGGTAGCCACGCTGCTTCACAGGGGTGCTAAGTTTCTTTGAGGGTGACCCCCCACGTTTCACTGCTCGGTATACCTCAATGGCGCGTCGGAGGCGAACACGTGTGAGAGTGTGTGTGTGTGAGAGTGTGTGTGTGTGTGTGTGTGTGTGTGTGTCGATGTATGGATCTTTCCCGCCCCCGCACCATCGTCTCAGTCGCGCGTTGGTGCACACCTGCTGCCACACTGACCCGATGCTATGCCCTGGTCCGGGACTGCGCCGAGGCGCCCATCTGCGACCGCACCCAGGGGCGCCCGACGACTCCGCGACGGCGTTGGCCCCGCGTCGCCCCAGAGGCCGAAAGGCGCTCACGAGGCGACCACGGACGGCAAGCCGCCGACACGGTTTTCTGAACATAACTCGAGCTATAGAAGAGCTACAGAGCTGGTAAGCACAGCTAATCGATTCAGAATGATCAGGCGCGTTCGCCTGTTGAACCCCGAGGTCTGAACTCGGTCTGCTAGCCGAGCTAGGTCCGCAAACCTATTCGTATTATTCGAGTCAAGGGCCCTTGCGGGGAAGGCCTGCGCGAGGGCTCCCGGCAGCGGGCGCGCCTCGGTGGCCGGAGGGCCCTCGTGCCTCGAGGCCTCGGCCCCGCGAGGGATGGGGCGGCGCGCAGGGGGAGGGCCGGGCGGGGGTCGAAGACCCCCTGCCAGCCACCGCTCTTCACCAGCCTCGACTGTATCCCTATCCCTAACAGGAGAGGCGACGGGTGGATCGGGGAGTTATAGGGATGCAAAGGTACCCTTGGGAAGCTTGCCCATCCTCGCTATGCAGGTTGACTCCACCGCTTGCTGCCGCCAGAACTGAAAAGCTGTCCACGCCCGGGAGGGCGGCCCGGAGACGGGCGGCAGGCGTGCTGAGCACGCTGGCCCCTTGAAACAGACAGGTGAAACTGCTGCGAAATACAACGCGCGAGAAGCAAGCGACGAAATCTGCCCCAGCCTCGAACGTATCCCTATCCCTAAGATTGACACGCCAAGAGGCGATGACAATCTTAGGGAGTCGCCCTCGAAAAATAAGGGAAAATCCCTAAGACTGGCATCGTGATGAGGAGGTGCCCAGCATAGGGACAGGGACATGTTCCAGGCTGGTAAGCTTTTCTCACCCCCCTGCGGTCACGATCGTGGCCTTGTGCGGGGGCGGCGCAATATAGAGGCCCGCACGGGAGCCGCCTTTAGCGGCTCCTCTGGCCTCCTCTGGGCGGTGGGCGCTGACCCGGGCCATCCCTGCCGACCTGCGTCGATCGTCGATTCTCAATCGACCTCCGTCCATCGATCGATGAGCGATCTTGCGTTCAGTGGTCGCAGCGAGCGCCGCCATCCTCTACGACGCTGGAACCAGCGCATGCGAGAAAGGCCGGCAGTGGCAGAATGATGCGTCCCTGCTCAGGTAGCTCTGATTTAAGAGCGATCCTCTAACCATGAGATACAATGCAGAGAGCAGCGCCTGCGAGAAAAGCAAGCAGTGGCAGCTTGTCTTCCGCTGCCTGGAGTTCTGAGTCGCCGCCGTCCGAGGTGACTGCTGCGCGGTTCGTTGCTCTTGGCCATTCGATGCGGCAATCTGGCCGAGTTCCGTCTTGCGCTGCGTTCTCGGCTTGCGCAGTCCTCCCGTGTGGGGCGCTGCGTGTCTTCAGCAGCGAATGTAATGCTCGCCCAGAGCATCCTTCCACCAAGAGATCTTGGGCGACCATTATCAAATATGCAACCATGAGTGGATCCCCCAGCGGGGCTGGCCCTGCATTGCCGTCGTGGGTCATGCAGCGCTATATTTATAGTCTGGTCGCATCCGCAGTGGACGCTTTTGAAATGCGTGATTGGGAGGGCTGCCCGTCTAGGCGCGACCCTGCTCGGCGTTCATGAACGGGGGCGAATTTTTTTTGATTCGCGGGTCGAGGGCGCACCTCTTCCGGTCGAAGCTAAACGGGCCGCGCACAGCTTGAATTAACAAAGAGGGGGGCAGAAGGAGAGGCCTCACGTCAAGGCCCGGAGGAGGCAAAGCCTCGGGATCAGGCGGTGCCGAAGACGGTGTGCTTGCAGAGGAACACCTTGGACAGGAACGATAATCGAAACGCGTGACAGGAGGAACGCCCCCCCCCTGTCTCGCGCGCGCTGCTCAGTCGCTGTTTTGTTACAGGGCCTCCCATGCCCTCGCAGGAGCTTGTTTCACTATTTGGCAGTGGTGCCACTTTAGAGGCGGTGCCACGCGGCGGGGGCTGGCCTGCCGAGAGTCAGGCGCGCATTATCCCTACGCTTCTGGGGCTCATTTTAACGCCCTGACGGCTGCCCCCCTCCCATTTCCCACATGCAGCGCGCACGTTGCTTTAGTGTCCCTCTACAGGAGGAGTCTCTAATTATAGCCAAAGCATAGTCTGGGGACGACATGTATGTATGTATGTATGTATGTATGTATGTATGTATGTATGTATGTATGTATGTATGTATGTATGTATGTATG
Source organism: Prorocentrum cordatum (assembly GCA_963575745.1). Classification (NCBI taxonomy): domain Eukaryota; class Dinophyceae; order Prorocentrales; family Prorocentraceae; genus Prorocentrum; species Prorocentrum cordatum. The sequence goes on from CAUYUJ010018861.1 coordinate 57,592, forward strand.
TATGTATGTATGTATGTATGCATGTATGTATGTATGTATGTATGTATGTATATATATATAGATATGTGTGTGTTTACAACATTTGAATATGTTTGCTTTTTGTCCGAACTCGGACTGTAGGGGGACATGCCCGACCTAGACGTAGTTCCGTGCCGTGCCTCCTCGTCTTCGGGCTGTCGTCCGGGGGACGAGGCCTTTGAGCTTCGCGCTTCCGCGCCGACCGGTTGCGCCGAGGCCGCCTGCCCCTCCCTTCCTCCTTAGGATTGACTCCTCCTGTCGCACCACCGGACGTGTCGGTGGGATTATGCTGTTCCAACCTAGTTCAGCCTGGAGCGCCAGGAAGAATTTCGAACACCAGAAAATTACCGAAACTGGAGGGTTTTCACGTGTCGGGCCCTGGGAAACACTCGTCCAACACTGTTTTGACACTGTTCCGACTCTCTTTCGACACTTGTCTGGGTGCTTGAGATTTGGATGTGGTCCTCAAGTGCGATGCGAGCAACATAACTGTAGGGCGGGCTTGAGACCTCCTCGTTGCTTGCGATGTCGAATGACCGTGACATTTGGAGCTTCGAGCAGCCAGTAGGATGGAGGGCCGCTCCTTTACCACATAAGGCTCTCGAGACAGCGTTTTTTTTGCCCATCCGCATCCGAGCCCACATCCGAGCCCGTCCTTCCGACCGTCTTCGGGCGCGCTGGCGCTTTTGGCGCCCCGTGTCGGCCGCTTTTGCAGGCCAGCCCTTCAAGTGCAGAATTGCACGCGGGCGGCTCTGTTGCCCCTGCGCGGCGTGTTGCTGCTGGGACCGCCCGGCGCAAAAACCGCAGCATGTGAAGGAGGACCGCAGGGCGAAGGGGCGGACGGATGAGGAGGCCAAGCGGGAGAATGGGGAGGGTTCTTTTTGTTCCTTCCTCCCCCATCCTCCGTTCTCTTCCCTCCACCTCTCTCGGCCCGAGATGCTTGTGTTTTGAAGTCGAACCCGATTCCAAAAAACTTCAATTGCACGTAGATCGTTCCTCTCTTCTTCCCGTCCCCCCCCCCGCTTTCACCCCTCTCCTGCCCTCCCCCCGCCCCTAGTAGAGGCCCCAGCGCTTCCAGGGAGGCCCTGGTGGCTTCAGAGCACCCTGAGTCTAGCCCGAGATGCAAGCCTTGGCTCAAGCACTGCCTGGCTGCCCCGTCGCGTCCCCGTCTGTCACCACCCACCAAACCACCCCAACCCAACCCGAAGGCCCAGATTTACCGTCGATTTCCAGTGGGGGGCGGGGTCGGGAAACGTCGAAGAAACACATGTGGAACCCTTGACCCCCCCAACCCGAAATTCGGGCCTTCGGGTTGGGTTGGGGTGGTCTGGTAGGTAGTCAGTCTGTCGTCCTGTGGCGTCCCCGTCCGCCGTCGCCGCTGGCGTGCCCGCTTACTTACTTGCACAGCCCAGGCTGTGCCCCCTTTTTTGGGTGCGCGGTCCCGCCGTGGGCCACCACAGGGAGGAGGAGGGAGGAGGAGGAGGAGGAGGAGGAGGAGGAGGAGGAGGAGAGGAGGAGGAGGAGGAGGAGGAGAGGAGGAGGAGGAGGAGAGGAGGAGGAGGAGGGAGAGGAGGGAGGAGGGAGGAGGGAGGAGGAGAGGAGGAGGAGGAGAGGAGGAGGAGGAGGAGGAGGAGGAGGAGGAGAGAGGAGGAGGAGGAGGAGGGAGGAGGAGGTCCGCGGCTTCGCGGCTTCGGGGCCCACGGGCCAGCTCGACCCCCCAAGAGCTGCCCTTCTCGCGTCTGTTCTCTCGCGCTTTCCTCGTCACGCGCTGGCGCGAACGTGCACGTGTACACGCCGGTCGTTGAAAGTGGGTATTTTTTTGGGGGGGGCTCCCAGACCCCAAATCTGCTTCAAGCGCTTTCCTAGTCCAAGGACCGATCTGCCTTTGCTGTGTGCTGTTGTCTGGAAAGGCCCGGACCCAGTGCACTGCATCCGCATTCCTACTTTCTATCTTTACCTGCTGCTCCCGACCGACGAGTACAGCACGGGCCACCACCACCCGTGGCGCGTGGAGCCCGCCCTGTGCCTCCACTCCGCGGCTGCGGGGCCGCGGCGCCTGGGCCAGCTTGCCCGCGCAAGGGCGGGTTCTTGCAGGTGTGCGTCTGTCTTTGCTGTAATTACCAGCCTCGAACGTATCCCTATCCCTAAGATTGACACGCCCAAAGGCGAGAACAATCTTAGGGATTCGCCCTCAAAAAATAAGGGAATCCCTAAAGTGGCATCGTGATGAGGAGGTGCCCAGCATAGGGACAGGGACATGTTCCAGGCTGGTAATGTATGCCCCGCCTTCGCGTCGGGCACAACGCGCTGGCCGATCCTCCGCGCCCGCGTCACCGGCGTGGCGCTGGCGGGTTGTGTCCTCCAGTTGCGGTGCGCTGCGCGTCGGATCTG
>CAUYUJ010018861.1:65000-101407 GCA_963575745.1 Prorocentrum cordatum
CGGGGAGGAAGGATGAGGGCGGAGGCTGAGGTGGAAGGCGAGGGTTGATGATGCGGGAAGAGTCGGCGGCGAACCAGGGGGGAAGTGAGAAGGCGAAGCCTTCTCAGAAGGCTCGGAAGTCTCCCGGCCTTCCGAGAAGTTTCCCGAGCTTTCCCCGAAGACACACAACGAACCTCTCAGAAGTCGCGGGGGCTCCTGAGAAGTCCCGCTGCCTTATGAAAGGGCCTTCTCTCCTTCTGATTTCCCTTTCCGCTCGCAGACGAATTTGGTTTTTGGGTCATGACTCGGGTCTCCGGCGGCTGTTCGGAACGATCCGGACACCCCCGGAACGCCGTCGGCGCGGCGCAGCCGCTGGAACGCACCCCGAGGCTGGAAGACCGCCGAGAAACGACGGAGACGTCCGATGACCTCGAGTCTCGAGCCCGAAACTTCCCCCTTCTCATTTCCCCTCTTCGAAGAAGGAGGCGGAGGAGGAGGTGGTGGACGAACGAGGTGGACGAGGCGTTGCACGAGGTCGAGAAGCATCGACGTGCGCGCCCGGCCCCCGCCCGCCAGCTTGCCCTCTCCAGCCCCTGGCCGCAGGCCAGCCGGCCTGGCCTGCCCGCGCTGAACCTCAGCCAGCACGTCAACGGCGACGAGGCGATGGCGACAGGATTTCCGTCCAGAGGGAAGTATATACGCAGACGCACATATCGGCGGCGAGCGAGGGAGGGAAGTGATAAGGAAAAGGCCTTCTCAGAAAGCGGCGGGGCTTCTCAGAAGCCCTCGCGCCTTCTGACAAGTTGTATTGTGTCTTCGGGACAGACTCAGAAAACTTCTCAGATGGCCCAGGGACTTCTCAGCCTTCTGGGAAGGCCCGCCCCTTCTCACTTCCCCCCCTCGCTCGCCGCCGAACATAAACGCTGGTTTTATTGGAATTACAAGAACATGTTGGACATGGCGGGCTGAGGAAAACCAATGGAATGCTGACAAACATATCGAATTCAGTAGTTTGTCATGTGTGCGTGTGTGTCCTCTGGGCCCCTTGCCCCGCGCCTCCGCCGCGTCAGCACTGTCACCCTGTCCCAGCCAGGTCGGCACTGGGCCACACGATCGGTCTGGCTATCGGGGGTGGCCAATGGGGGAGGGGGATGGGGATGACTAGGGTCCAGGCCTCCCAGGTGGGGTCAGAGGTCGAAGGATCGCGAGGTCCGTAGCCGTTTTGGCTCAAGCCGTGCGGCGGCGGCGGCGCCCCGGCGGCGCTTGAGCCGCGCGGCCCCCGCGAAGCCGCAGCGCCGCTTGCGAGGAGCCGCTGGCTGAGGAAGATCTGCTGCGGTGGCCTCCCCGCGGACTCTGTGCAGGGTGTGCGTTCTCGCCTGGAAGAGCTCAAAACCGACCGCGGACCACTCAGCATCTCGTTTCCCGCAACGCTGGTGCTCCACAGGGCGCAGGCACGTGCACGTGGCCGCGAGGCGGGCGCAGCTCTTCTCTGGATCGCCGGACCAGGACGACGCGCGCTGCGTCGAGGCGTTCCGCGAAATGGAGGGTTTCTCCGAAGGGCTTAGGCGACCCGTCCTCCTCCTCCTCCTCCTCCTCCCTCCCTCCTCCTCCTCCTCCCTCCCTCCTCCCCCTCCCCCTCCTCCTCCTCCTCCTCCTCCTCCTCCCCTCCTCCTCCTCTTCCCCCTCCTCCTCCTCCCCCTCCTCCTCCTCCTCCCTCCTCCTCCTCCTCCTCCTCCTCCCCTCCTCCTCCCCCCCTTTCCCTCCCCCCTCCCCCTCCCCCTCCTCCTCCCCTCCTCCTCCTCCTCCTCCTCCTCCTCCTCCTCCTCCTCGGGTCGCCTACGGCCCCGGGTGAAACTGTGCACCGCGAAATCGAGGCGTTGTTTGCGGAAGAGCCCGCTCCTTCCAGGGCCGTGCCGCGGATTGAGCGGCTGACCCGGCTGCTGTCGCCCGTGCTACAGCACCGGGCCCAGAGGAGCTCGACACCTCCGCCTGCTGCTGGACGGCTTGCTGCGCGAGTGGAGGGCGTCCTGAAGTCTTGCCCTCCTTCGACTCGTGGCGACTTTACCGCGCAGGAGATACAGGTAGGCGATTCGTTCTGCCGATCGGCGCGGGCCCTCGCACCCCGCTCTTCCCCCCCCCATGGAGCATATCGTGGCTGTTTTGGGCGCCTGTTTCGAGCAGGTGGAGCCTCCCCTCGTAGGACGCACTGCCGCAAACAGCCAGTCGCACTGAGCAGAGGTCCAGAGCCAGACCCCCCCTCCCCCCCCTCTTCGCTCACTGTCGAACCGCCGAATAAGAAAACGCTTGCTAGCCGTGGACACGTGCGAGAAGCAGCGTTTCTGCATGCGAGTGGAGGCCGGAGGGAGGTGGGTGCGGTCCACCCAGGGGCACACCATCTCCAAGGTTGTCGACTGCGCCCTCCTAGTCCCAGCGGGGCCGCCCAGAGGACCTCCCCGTCTGCGCCCACGCCACGTCTTTCGTGCACTGGGCCTCGATCCTGCAGACAGGCCTGTGCGCCATGGGGAGGAGCCACATCTGCGCTTCGTCGCTCGGGACCCTGGGCACCGGGTGGCGTCGAGGAGGCGCCTCGGGCGTAGAGGTGGCGCTCCCTACGTCAACGCTCCTGGCGCCACGGCGGCTGGGAGCACGCGCTTCCGCTCCGCCAGCGGCGTGGTCCTCTCGCGGGGCTTCGGCGGCACGCTGCCGCCCTCCCACTTCCAGCAGGCAGTGGCACTCGCCGGCGGCTTGGGCTATACATGTCCTGCTCGGCTGTGCTTCAGCAGGAGCGCGCCGCGTCCCCTGCCTCCCGCCCGCTCCTCCTGCTCCTCCTCCTCCTCCTCCTCTTCTCCTCCTGCCCTCCTCCTCCTCCTCCTCCGCCTCCTCCTCCTCCTCCTCCTCCTCCTCCTCCTCCCCTCCTCCTCCTCCTCCTCCTCCTCCTCCTCCTCCCCTCCTCCTCCTCCTCCTCCTCCTCTTCCCTCCTCCTCCCCCTCCTCCTCCTCCTCCTCCTCCTCCTCCTCCTCCTCCTCCTCCTCCTCCTCCCCTCCCCCTCCTCTCGTCGTCCGCGCGTCCGCGCGGGAAAACGGCAGCGACAGCGATGAGGTGCTGCTGTGCGGCCCCGTTCTTTCCGCGTGAGCCAGGCAAGGAGCGTGCGAGTACTACCAGCCTGGAACATATCCCTATCCCTATGCTGGGCATCTCCTCGTCACGATGCCAATCTTAGGGATTCCCTTTTTTTTTGAGGGCGAATCCCTAAGATTGGCATCGCCTTTTGGCGTGCCAATCTCAGGGATAGGGATACGTTCGAGGCTGGTAAGAGTAGCGGCGTCCCTCTGCTCAAACAGGTGGAGGGGGGGGAGGATCACGCCAGGCAGACGCTGTTGATCGCAGGGCGAAGCATTCAGGCACAGCCGTATTCACGGCGCGTCGCCCCCCCCCCCCCCCCAACAAAAAAAAGGTCGAAGGATCGCGAAACGTCGCCGATGCATCGACGATGCGGCTCGATGTGGAGGCAGAGTTTTCCCACGCCGCTGGCGCCGATGCGTCGCCGACGCTCCTGTGACGCGGCGCGAGCGTCCGACCCCATCGGGGAGGCTCTGGCCAAGAGGGGGTGATGACTAAGGGGGGGGGATTTCAGAGCCAGGGCCACGATCTCTTCCCAGGTGCCATGGTGCCCCTCTTACACCGATGCGTCCCCTGCCCCCCCCCCCTGGGCCGCGCACATGTCTCAGGCCATGATTTTCGACCCCCCCTCTTGGACGTCCCCCTCTTGGACGCTCCCGAGGATACGAGGAGGAGGAGGAGGAGGAGGAGGAGGAGGAGGAGGAGGCGGAGGAATAGGAGGGGGGGGATGATCCAGTGATCAGACTCCGCTCGATCATGCGCTCCGCATCCCCAGTTGCCGCGCGTCCGCTCAGAGGGGGATGATGAGGATTAGATCAGCTGGATGCGGATGAGAGAGGCAGGGAGATGAGGAGAAGTCAGGAGGAGGAGGAGGAGGAGCCTGGGAGGTTTTGCGCTCCGCTGCGGCGCCTCGCTCGATGAGCGGCGCGCTGCTCGCGCGAGGGGAAACCTGGTTACGGGAAGGCACGACCTCGACAGCAGAGATGTGTTTGGCTCTCGCGCGGCTCAGGAACCCCAGGCCGCTCCCAGTGGGGCTGGAGCATGCGGGGCCGGAGGACCGCGCCACACCGCCGGTGCGTCGGAAGTGCGGCGTGAGCCAGATCTCCGTTTGCGATCCGAGGTCGCGGACGTATTGGCGCTGTGGTGCGTTCGCTCCTCCCACCCCCTCACCACCCACCAGACCACCCCAACCCAACCCGAAGGCTCAGATTTACCCTCGATTTCCAGTGGGTGGGGGGGGGGGTCGGGGAACATCGACAAAAGCACATGTGGAGCCCTTACCCCCCCCCAGCCCGAAATTCGGGTCTTCGGGTTGGGCTGGGGTGGTCTGGTGGGTAGTCATCGCTCCCTCCACTCCAGCCCCAGCCGGGCGGGCTTCCGGGAGCGGGCGGGCGCCGCCCTGCCGCCCGGTCCGAGGGGGGGCCGGGAGGCGATTCACAAGTGCGGAGCGGCAGAGGCGTTCTTTGTAAGCTGCGGCGGGGAGCAGCGAAGAGGGCGTGGTCTCCCTGGACGTAGATTCGGAGGTGGAGAGACCTCCTACCCTGACACGTCGATTGAGGAATTGGCCGTTTTCGGTTCGCGAGAGGGCGTCACGGCCGTCACTTTTGCGGTTCCAGGTCCGTCGTTTTCGGTCTCAGGTCGTTGTCACTAAGGGGAGGTTTACTAAAGGGAGGTTTGTCCACCGCCGATAGATGGACCTCTCATTTTGACAGTGGTGCGCGCTCTGTGCTCCTGTCGCCCTCTATATACAGTCGGTGGATTTTTTCCGCGTCGCCTCGCGTGCATCGTGGACAAAAATCCCCACCAGCGCGGGAGCGCAACTCCTGGCCGTGGCTTGCGTGCTCGATGCCGCGGCACGTGATCGCGGCGGCGAGCGTCGTCCCCGGTCGTGGCAAGGTGCAGGGGGTGCGCCGCCTCGCCCGGCCTCTGCCAGTCCATGCTCGAGCCAGCGTCGGCTACGAGCTCGGAGGAGGAGGAGGAGGAGGAGGAGGACCAGTGGAAGCCCAAGGCTCACCATCGAGGTTGCAATGCACCCTCCCTCCCGGCTCCCTCTTCATAGGTCTCTACAACGGCGGCCTATTCTCACTGAGGGACCTGTTGAACGACAACCGTTTGAAAATCTTGAGCCGTGCCAGAAGGCAGTCCCGGGGACTTCATCGCCGCGAATCAACGCAGATGTTGCGTCCTGACGATCCGGAATCGTGCCAGAAACCCGTTCGTAGGATTATTTCACCCGCGAATCAACGTGACTGCTGCGCTCTGACAGTTCGTCCACCATGCGAATCCATGAACCTGTTGTAAGCTCTTATGACGAAGTTGTGCGGCGCTAGGGCGAGGGCCAGACGAAGCGCGTGGCCCGCCCTGTTGACACGTCTCGGGGTGCGAAGGCGAGGGGAGCCATCTGCCGCGGGTGGGGTGGGGTGGGGTAGGGGGGGGGCGGGCGGGGGTGGATGTCAAGACCGCGTGAGGACGTGCCCGGTTCGTTTGCTGGTCGAACGTCTGTTGTGGCTTGCCCCTGTTCACTCCTTTTCGGCTGCCGACCGGGCGAATCCTGAACAGAGACGGATCCAGCAGACCGCCGCCCGAAACGCGGTCCGGAGAGGTTCTGTTGCATCTTCGGGGGACCTCGCCTGTCCCAAAAATGGGTGTCTTTTTGGGGGCCCGACGCGTGCTCGATGCGGACTCGACGCGGATTTGGCGTGGATTCGACGCGGATTCGACACGGATTCGACACGGATCCGACGTGTCCGACATGGATTCGACATGGATTCGATGCGGACAGGGCCGCGACGGGACAGATAAAGTCCCCCGAGGATGCAACATAAGAGAGGGGGGAAAGGGCTGCTCCGCCTCGTCCCGCGGGAGCGCCCGCCCCGAACACCACCGCCTCGAGGAGCGGCCTACTACGGTGCCAACCACTCGGCGCAGTTCCGGACGAAGAAGCTCTTCTTCACGGAGCGGGGCAGGGGGAAGGTAAAACGACGCGAAGATCGGGACAAAATCGGATCGGGATAATTCGAAATTCGAATGTATTGGGCGCCGCGGCCGCTCCAGAGCGTTCCGGAACGCTCTGAGAGCGCTCCGGAACGCTTTGGAGCGATTTATCCCGATCCTAGCCCTGTTTTAGAAGGGGAGGTGGTGGAGGGTTTCTCCGAGGGGCTTAGGCGACCCGTCCTCCGTAGCCATTTTGGCTCAAGTCCGTGGCGCTTCGCTCGAGGTTTTGGCCCGGTGGCGAGGGGGATTTTGCGCCCCCCAACTGCTCTCCTGGCCCGTGCCAGGCTCTATTCACATCGCGATTCGCGTACGGTATCCTCACTTTTACCATACTCTCGGCGGCCGATGGTTCCAGACCCTTCTTCTCGCTTCTCTTATCAGCCCTGGGTCACCAAAGGGAATAAGAAAAGCAAACCGCCAGCCACAGGTTTCGCTTGTCCGTCGTGCGGTTGCAAGCGCAACGCCCCCGAAACCGTTTTGTGCAAACGTTGTCATATCTCGCTGCCGCGGTTGTCTCATGGTCTGCCTCCTGGCCCTGCTGCCGGTAGTCCCTTGGTTTCAAGCGCTGCGCCTCCTGGATGCTGGAATGGTCGGAGCAACAGCGGCATGTACGGATACGGGAAGGGTGCCTTCGTGGGCGGCGAGTGTGGCAAGGGCTTCGGAGGCAAAGGAGGCTATGGCAAAGGATACGCTGACGCGAGCTGGAGTGCTTGGAACTCGTCCGTGTCCACGCATCGCACGATCGTCCGACCATCGCTCGGAGACATTCATCCAGGCGGTGGAGCCCCGCCTCTGCCAGTGGGCCCTGTTCCTCGTGTCCGCGGCGGAAGCTCGTCAGCGATCAGAACTGTCCAGCAAAGCAGGGGACTTGCTGGCAGCCAAAGAATATGATACCATGGCCAAGCACTTGGAAGCGGGTCGCGTCCTCCGCCGCCCATGTCCATTTCTTCCAAGATGCAGGAACAACACACAAGGATGTCCAGCATTGGGAGGCCAATGTGGAAAAGGATCTGCAGCGGCTCACGAAGACCAAGGAGCAAGTCGTGGAGTTCGAGAAGGCGCAGCGCGAATCCAGGACTCGGATCGCCTCCGCCGGCTCTGAGTACAAAGACGCCCTGTCCAACCTACAGGCGGAGAAGGCGGTCGAGGACGCGGCGGCTGCACCATCTCATGATGTTTATGTCAAGCTCGGTGGCCTTGTGTCCAACGAGGTCAGAATCGGTTCATTCATTGATTGCGACGACCTCTTCGAGGACCTGGCAGCGGCCGAGGTGGACATCGAAAAGGCTGACAAGTTCGAGTTCGAGAATCGTTGTTCCGCCCTGGTGGCAGGTATTCAGGAGCTCGTGCAGAAGCTCTTCCAGCAGGTGGTCGATTCTGGCAGGGAGGCCCGCGCTGCTCATGAGGCCCACCGTGACAGGATGGCGGCCAAGAAACGTCGTACTACTAAGGAGGGCGCTGCCGCTGTTGGAGGTGGGGATCGCGATCGAGCAGCAGCGGCTCAGCCTGCTCAAGGAGCTGCTGATGAGGCCGCACCTGAGTCAGGCGCCGCCAGCAGCACGGCTGCCTCGCCTTCGCCCGAGCCCCCCAAGGCAGACATTCGTACCAGGGCCGATGGAGGGCTGCAAGATCCCCCCCCCTCGCGGTCTCGCGAAGGGGGTATCGCCCTGGGAATTGAACAACTTTTTAGCCTCTCGAGTTTCGGCGACTGGCTCCAGGGTCCAGGCGACCGGGGTCCGACTTCTTAAACGCGTTCAGGGAATAACCAATCCGTGTCCCCAATCCGTAGGCGTATGAGGACACCACGCAGCTCGCAGAGCTGCGGCGACCGTTGTGTGGCGGTCCCCACTTATGGTACGCAACACATGCAATTACGTAAGTATGTAATGTAATCCCACATATGTGTAGACAGCGTACCTGGAGAATAGAAGACACCAGCCCAAAGAAGAACTGAAGTACAACATAATCCAATTGTTGACACATGCGATCCAAATAATAACCATTGAATGCGGTTATCAACCATTGTCGGAGGAATTGGGTGCCTGTGGTTTCTTGTGTCGGTGGTCCATCGCACGCTGCCGCATGCTTGCCATAGCCAACACCGTTTTTGTCCAAGTAGTCGTGGTCCTCCTGGTGAGGTCCTCTGTCGGCCAGCCCAGCCGGCGGGTGAGGTCAGCCGCTGGTACCGCGATACCTTGCCGGAGGTCGGCGTTGGCTGTGCACACCCAGTACATGTGGTCGAGCGTCGGGACGCGCTGCTCACCGCAGTGGTCGCAGGTGGTCGAGACCTCCTCGCTTTGGTTGGACTGCAGCAGGGCGTCCGAGACCACGCAGCCGCAGAGCACGGCGGCGATGTGTGAGGCGAGGATTGGATTAGCTTTCCGTGCTTCCTGTGCCGCGCGCGCGGCAGCAGCTGGGAAGGGCACTCCGGCCGCCATGGGGCTCTCCCGCCTGCTCCGGCCCTGTAGGATTGCCCATTCGTGGGATCGGAGTATGAGTCGTAGTTCGTGGAGCTGTCGGTTTGTTCTGTCGGTAAGTCGAAGTTCTCCCGCCGGGCCTCTCCAGAAGCCGTCGTCGCTGCGCTCTGCTCCAAGCGATGCCAAGTGTGCTCGGTAGGCGTGGAGTGGCCCCCGCGTGTCGGTCTTGATCGCGATCTTGTCCCAAAGCGCAAGTGCTCCAGGCCCCTGTCGACGTAGTCTGCTGCTCAGAAGTTGTGGTGCTCGCCGGCACAGGTGGTACCGTAGGTCGGTGCTATGCCCCATTACTACCAGACGAAGTAGTTCGGGAGCTGCCCGGGGCCATTTCCGCAGGGTCACAGCCTTTCGTGCTTGTCGTAGATGGTCCTGGATAGCTCCTTTTGTCGGTGGCGTCACCACTAGTGCCCAGCTCGACACCAGCAGCGCGATGGTGCTCACCGCGGTCGTGCGCAGCCGCGTGCTCAGGGGCAGGCGCGCAATCCGCTTCATGCGGGCAAGTGCCTCTTCAAGCTTGCCTCGCTCTCTGGTCGTGAGCGTCGCGCGTTGCATCGTGAAGCCGATTCCGAGGCATTTCATCTTCTTGCTCTGCAGGTGGTGATTGTCGCACTGGTGCGGTAGCATCGTGAAGGAATGCGTCTTGCTGTCGTTGGTGCGCAGCGCGGTGACCGACTCCAGCAGCTCCCACTCCTCCTCGATGCTCCGTAGTTCTTCTGCCTCTGTCGTGGCCGCCGTGCGGTCGTCCGCGAAGGTGCAAAAGGTTGCTCGTGGGTGCAGAGCAGCTTGCCGTCGTAGTGGCCCCATGAGCAGGGTGGCCATCCCGAGCATGACTGCTGGATCCCCTTGTGGCAGACTGTCTTCAACCAGAATTGTCCGTGGTGTTAAGAGCGGGCCGACCTCAACCCACCTCTCCTGCTAGGTCCAGATCGCTTCGATACTGTTGGTGATTCTGGACGGTACTCCGAGTCGCGACCAAACCTCGCAGACGACCCGGGGGGAAGCCCTGTCGAACGCGGAGGCATAATCCCACGACTTGACGTGCAGCTCCGTTTGACGCTCCCGAACCAGCCGCTGCTCTTCCTCGGTCAGCGAGCCGTCCTCGTCGTCGTACCTGTTCGCCGCGATTGTCTCCTCAATGAGCGAGAGGCATGGCTCGATGAGGGATTCGAGGGTCCGCCCTTTGAGACCACCCCCCTGCGTGGGCAGGAAAGCTGGGCTGAGGTAGGTGGCCAGTTGGTCTGCCCTCCATCTGTGCCAGGCGCGGACCACGGCGCTCGCGATTGCGATAGGGCGTAGTCGGGTCAGGCTCGGGAGTGCTGTGTCTGGGTCTTTTGGTAGGTGGACCTGGCGCCACTGCAGGAGTTGCGACGGCCATCCGTGGTATTCAGAATATGTGCAGGGGTCAACCAGCTCTTCCAGTGCCTCCTCCGGGAGGAGCATGAGCTCCGAGGGCGCCCATTGGTCTGGCCCTGCTGCTGTGCCTCCGTGTAGCATGTGGCGGAATTGTGCTGCCGCTGGTGGCGCCCAGTGGTCCCAGCAGCCAAGGGCTGCCATGGCGTGTCGTGCTCTATGGTCGTGTTGCTCCTGTGCTCGTTGAACATCTTGGCGTGCCTCCTCAATGTAGTCGTCGTAGTGGTAGAAATACCCGTCCACATCGTTGCCACGGCCGCATTCCGTGAAGTGCTGCTCGGAGTGGTCCCGTATTCTGTCCACCGCGTCTTGTGAAAAGTAGTTGGTGGGCGTGGAGTCGTCGTGTAGTTGCAAGTTCCCGCTGTCATGGTCGCTCTTGGTGTCGTCCTGCACCGCTACGTTGTGGTAGGTGCTCACTGCGTTCCGGATCCAAGCTGCTGTGGTCTTCCCAAGACCATCTGCCTGGAGCCTCTTCCGCCAGCATTTGACACGCTCATTCTTGCACCCTTGGATGGCCTTGCCGAGCGCTTTGGTAGTTTGTTCGATGGTTTCTTGGTCGTCGTCCGGCTTGGCGCTGCCCATATTCTTTTGCCACAACTTCCGATTTTGCCGTTCCCACTGTGCTATCTTCCTGGCTGCTTTCCGCCCTCGCCGTGCCGGCGGGGACCGGAGCCGTTGGATGAGTTGCCGCAGTTGCCGCGTGTGCCGGGTCCAGACGTCGTCGCATTTCTCCCTTCGCTCCCACTGGGCAAATGAGAAGTCAGATTTAGGGACAGCGCACTTGGTCAGGACCACCGCGGGTTGGGATTGTAGTACTGCCTCTGCTCGTGCACTCCAGTCCGTCCACCACTCGTCCACGGTGCCGTCATGGATGTCGTAAGCTGGTAAAGCCCTCCACTGGGCAACCAGGCCCTCCACGATGTCCCCATGGGTCGGTGGTGCTGCGTTGTGGGTCTGCTCGTGCTGCGTCGTGGGCGTGCTGCGTGGTGCTGCGTCTGCGCCATGATCGCGTGTTGGATGTTGTTGTGGGTCGTGCTGAGTTGTTGGTCTGCTCGTGCTTTGCGTCGTGGTCGTGTTTGCGGTGCCTTGTGCGTCCGCTCGTGCTGCGTCTTGAGTCGTCTTCAGCGTACCGTACCGTGCCGCACGCCGCCACGAGCATCCGGCAATAGGTTGTGGTGCGTCGAACTGCACATCCACTGTCACCAACTTATGGTCAGATAGTGTATGCGTATTCGCCACAGCCCTGGTAGTTGTCATAGTTTTCGTGACCATGAAAAAGTCGATCTCCCAGCTCGATTCCCACCTCGTGGACTCTCCTGGGCTCTGGACCCGGAGCCCCAGTAACCGTGCAGTCTCGGTAATGATGGGATCTTCCGGCGTAGTGTTGTTGTCGCCAGCGATCAGCAGTGGGATCCCCCCTCCTAACGTAGCGTGCTGTTCTGCCACCCACTGTAGCATGCCATTCCGTGCGTCGTCGTCGTCGTCGCCCGCAAGTGTACCACAGCCAGCAGTGCTGTACGGTGAGCTGTGTGGATGTGAAAGATGGCACCCTCACCCCCAGCGACAGCCCCCCCAGTGCCCGTCCGGCGCTCAGACGCGATCCGGGTGACCCGGACACGGCCCGTCGTCAGCACACTGAGGCCACCACATTCGTCCCGTGTTCTACCACTCCTCCCGGTACCCACCACATGGTCGTCACAAGAGGTTCCACTCGTCCATACGTACCCGTGGTCAGCAGCGAGCTTGCCTGCCCTGGGTATGTCTGCGTGCCGGCACCCATGCTCCTGCAGTGCCAGCAACTCCAGCTCCAGCTCCTCGGCGGTAGCCAGAAGGTCCTTGCCATGCTGTGCCCAAGATGCGATATTGATCGTTCCCATCTTTATTGGCGTATTGGTCGCACCTGCCTTCTGTAGTCCGGCTGGCGTGGTACATCCCGCAGAGAGGGGAAAGGAGGGAGGAGGGGGAGGGGGAGGGAGGACGGACGTGGGATTGGTCGTCGTGGCGGTTGGCTCCGCCTCAGCAGCGCCCTGCTGCTTTCTTCCTCTCCCGTGCCTCCCGCTTTCGGCGCAGCCGCTCTGCTCGGGGCCGGATCTGGTGGACAGGCAGTGGAGGCAGGACTAATTGGCTTTTGGCTCTCTTGTCCCGCTGACCTCGTGTATCCAGCATGCCGTCGGGCGACTTCTTCAGCAGAGTAGCCCTTAGCACTAGGCACCGCCATTGTTGGTCGTCGTACTCGGGGTGCTCCTTCAGCCGGTGCTCCCGCCGGATCTTCTTGTACGTAATTGTGTTTTTCGAGAAAGGCTGGCGGATGTCGCACACTGGGCACGTCCATGCGACCTTGTCGTCGGGCACGTCGTGGGACAGAATCGGCACTTCCGCTGAAGGTCGGTAGTTACCAGCGTCCTGCCAGTTTTCCCCAGGGTGCCATTTCCGTAGGTGCTTCGCACGCTCGTGGGTGATGTGGTAGTTCGGGTGGACTTTCCGTGTCTTCCTGATCTGTTTCTTTCCCTTGCCTTTCCAACTCCATCCCACGGCGTGGGGCACGGTGTTGACAGGTGCCGTGATCGTGTCTCCACACAAACCGCGCGTCCACGTTAGGCGTGTAGCTGCGTCGGTGCATGTGATTGCTTTCTTGGGAGGTGGTGGTCTGGTGGTGCTGCTGCTGCCGCTGGCCCGGGCCTTCGGTGTCGCCTTGCTGCCACTCGCGGCCCCCTTCGGCGTCGAGCGTCGGGTCGGAGTAGCTTTGGGCGTAGTCGCTGCTGCGCTCCGCGTAGTGCGCGGCGTGGTAGGAGTGGATCGTCGTGTCGTACGTGGAGTCGCTGTGGGCCCCAGGTCGCCGAGCCACGAGTCCGGCGTGTCGGGTTGCTTCCGCTTCCTCGAAGACCGTGTCCGGGCCAAGGTCGCCATCCAGGAGTCCTCGGAGTCGGAATCTCTGTCTGCTTTCCGTGTAGAGCCACCGTGTCGGCATATCTTGCGGATGCGTTCCTCGAGCTGTGCCTTGCTCGGTCGTTTGGTCTCCTTCTTGTGCCTGGTGCCGTCGTCTGGCAGTAAAATGTAACAGTGGTCTTTCCACAGGCCCACGTGGAGGGGAGGCTGCAGTAGTGCTGCTCGCTGTGCGTCCGGAGACTGTGGGATCCAAGTTACCTTGTCTACCCAATTGACGTCGTTGAGCTGAGCACCCACCCCTGTGAATGTGTAGATGTGTCGGTTGAAATGGTCACATGCCGCCTGGTAGGACAGCCCGTCGATCCACCGCTTCGGTCTTTTACACGCTGCGACGTACTCCTCCCAGGTGGTCGGAATAGCCCCGTCTTCCTTCCCCTCCCCCAGGGGTACGTGGGCCCAGTAGTGTTGGAAGAACTCATGGTTGTTGCTGATACGTAGTGCAAGTTGCGCTCGTAGGGTCTTCGCCATTCTCTCGAGCTTGGCGGGGTTCAGCGTGTTCTCCCGCGTGGCCTTGGCGACTCCCCCGAGCAGAGCCCAACCCGCAGCCAGGGCCCGGTATCCGCAGTCGCCTCCGTTGGAACCGGGGTCGATGGCTTCGAACAGGTTCTTCCGCTTGGGCGGCGGCTTCGCGGCGGGCTTAGCCGCTGCCTTTGCTGCTGGCGCGGCCGCTGGGCCTGCAGTCCCTGGTAGCTCTGCCGGCGCAGCCGCTGCTTCACCCCGGGCTTTCTTGATCCTGTCACGGACTTTAGCGTCTTCCGCCTCCCGTGCGGCTGTCCTCTTGGCCCTCTCAGTGGTCCAGGTCTCTTCCGCGAGGCCGTCGAGGTCCATGTCCTCCTGGTCGTACCGTTCTTGTCGTTTCTGTTTGTCGGTAATGTATTCGGCGTCCAAGTCCACGTCCATGTCGTGCACCCCAGGCACTGCCACGCCATCGGGTGCTGCGGGTGGGGCGGGCGGGTCGGCACCCCACCGCCATCTTCGAGTCGACGTTGGTTGTGTTGTCTGGCCTCCCGCGCCGCGCACGAAGCGTTGAATCTGGATGGCTTGGTCTTGTCCTCTGAGTGTGGTAGCCCAGGCGTCGACGGTGGTGTCGCTTCCGGGGCGGCGTGGGTGGGCCCGTACAACCCATGGCCCGTTCCTGCTCTGTGGCGGCGATTCAACCTCTACTTCTGTCCACCCGGCTGCTCCTAGCCAAGTTTTGAGTTCGTGGGCTGTCCATGTACGTGGGACGTGTAGGATCCGCCATGCCGCTGGTCTGGTCGTAACTGCCTGCGCGTCGTCCACGTCGATTCCCACCACACCAAGGTTGTTTCCTCCTCCATTCCGGAGGACTATTGTTGCATTGGTCGTTGAGGCCACCAGACCTTGTACACGGCGATAGTAGTCGAGGCTCGCGTCGTCGAACCGTTTAATCCAGCGGACTGGTGTGTCTGGGCCCGAGCGGTCTTTCGCAAGCACCCTGTAGAAGCGGCCGTGGGCTCCGGAAGCGGCGAGCACTGGGGCCAGCCCAGCCGCGGCGACCGTGAGGTACCCAATCAGGGCTACCAGTTTTCCTGCTTCGAGGACCTCAGAAAAGGCTTCCGCCGCCAGGATGGCGTCCTTATCGAGATCTCCCGTCGCCACGGCGCCGGGCCGCTGGCGGGCCGTCTTCCATTGCGCGTCTGTCATGAATTCCTTGACCATTGTCACACGTACCGTGGTCGTGGCACGTACAGCAGGCGGCTCAGGGCCTTCCACTTCGTGTTTCGGTGCGTCAGCCTTGGCCCCTTGAAGGTTGGTGCACTCCAGTTTCTTCATGCTCGGCCGGCCTCCTTTGACGACCGCTACCCACTGGGATGTGTCGTCGCCGCCGTTAGCTGCCGTCGTTTGGTCGTTGTCAGGTGTGTCAGACACAATTACGGTCATGTTCTTCTGTACCCCGTGTACTTGGGCCAGTTCTACCGCCTCCTGCTTCTGGACCGCGTTCAGCACTACAACGTCGCCGTCGGGTGCCCGGCCTTCTCGGAGAGCGTTTAGGACCTGCGTGGCCCCCGAGAACTGCTTGCCAGGGAAACGTCGTTCATCCACTTTCCACCTCCGGGTCGGAGCTGGCTGGTTGGAACCAGTGTCTGGTGAGTGTTGACCTGTGGCTGTGCTCTGGTTGGCCGCATCTTTTCTCCATCGCCCTCTACGCGGCGGTGTGGTCGTGGGTGGTTGGGTCCTCCGAGCGGCGAGGAGCTCCTCTAGTCGGTCCAGGATTGCTTCGTCGCTGGTGTTCTTGGGTGCGTGTGCCACCGCTTGTTGCAGAATGGTCAGTAGGCTAGTGTTTGTGGTCGGTGCTGGTGCTGGTGCTTGCGCCTGTGCTGGTCCCGGTGCGGCTGTCCGTGGCGGTGAACCTCGGGCTTTTGTCTTTTTCTTCTTCTTTGTTGGTGGTTTGTCACTGGCCAGGATTGCGGAGACGATGGATGCAATCTGCTTCTCTCTCCGCTGACGTGCGGTGGTTCGGCTACCCCCTTGACCCGTGCCGCGCCTTGTCCCGGCACGAAAGTCGAGTCGTCCATCACACAGAGAGTACGATAGCCCGCTGGCGCCGGCCTCCTGAGGTCCCTGGTCAGATTTTGGTGACAGCTCGCTGTCGCCGGCCTCGTTAGGCCCCCGGTCAGATGTTGGTAACAACCCGACCCACGGAAAGAGTAAATCCGGACGCGCGGGTGCCTTGTGGTCGTACGGCGTCGTAGCGGCAAGATCTGGCATAATTGTTCCGTCACAATCGGGAAATATACGGATATGATTACCAAGAACGTTGCTTCTGGAGTTCTGCAGGGGGGGGCCTCCATTTCGGTCCCACTCAGCCCAGATGAAATACGAGTCCCCCAGGGCCCAATGGCGCCGTTCCCGTTGCTCGTTTGCCTCTGCCTGGCGCGGCCTTGCAGCGCCCGACGTCTGCTGCTCTCGTCGTTCCGCTCAGCGCGCCCGCCAGCGAGCTGGGCGCGTGGTTGCTGCAATCCGATTCGTCATTCTCACTTTCGAGCTCGGTGCCGACACGGTGCGTCAGGCCTTCTCGCGGCCCTCCCGTTGTTTCAGCCTCTGCCCCAGCCGACGGCGCCGACGCCGCAGCTGCTCTGACCTTCATTGATGGTCTTAAGGTAGTGTCTGTCAACTCCGGCTCATGGGGCACCCTCAAGAGCTACTTGGAGTCGTCGGGCTCGCACATTGTCCCCGCCCAGCAACGCAGTCTTCGAGATCCAGGATCGATCGACTGAGCCTCGGGATCATCGCTTCTCCTTGGATGGAGGAGTATTTGGGCATCTGTCGTTCTTGGAGTCGGGGGGGGGGAGTCAGCCGCGGCGCCCCCGCTGTTGCCCGAAGCGGCCCTGGCATGTTCACATGCGACATGCAGGTCTTAGTCGGGGGTGTGGGCTGTGACGGCCATGGTGCACGTTCTTAGCTGATCCCCGTCCATCTGCTCCCTCTACCCCTGCCGCAGTCGAGCTCTCCCGGAGGCCGACCCTGAAAGCCCTCGCGCCGCGGCGGGGTTTTCGGATGGAGCGGGGCGCGAGTTCACTGTTGGTGCAGATTGGAATTCCGGGCCTGAGGAGCTCGAACAGGCCAGTATCGCAAGCAAGTTCGGGGCCTTTATCACCCGCCCTGCCAGGCGCGCTCATTTCCCTGGCGTCGCCCTCCCCCCCCCGACAAGTTTTGATTGTTTTGTTTGATTCTGAAGCCCCTGGGCTATGCCTTGAGGACGTGAAGGTTGTCGAAGATTCCCCCCTCGCTCCGCGCGGGCCTGTGGCCCTGCGGTGTCATGGCTCTCTCGGTGGCTTGAAGGCTCTCGCCTTCTGTCGCCCCCCAGTCCTGCCTGTGAATGCCCCTGTGGGCCCTGCCCCTTGGCCAGGTGAGTGTGGCGGCGCTCTCTCGCTTGCCCAGGTGGCGTTCGACGCTTTGGGGTCTGGGGGGCCGAAGAGAGCTAGCAGACTCTTGGGCCCAGGATACAATGATTGGGCCGATTCTGCGGAAAGGGCCTGGTCAGCATCTCGGGGGCCGAAGTTTTGAGCTTTGGGGTGGGGGGCAAGAGGCCCCATGTTTCTTGGAAGTCGGTTTTGAAACCTGCGGGCCGAGAGGGGGGTCCGAGCTTGCGCAGCGTGCCACGGCTATGCAACCGGCTGCATTCTCCGGCCTCGGCGATGGATACAGGGCTCGGTCTGGGTTGAGATTTTCCGCGCAGCCGCCAGATTCGCCAGATCTGCTCGCGCGGGTCCTGGCGATTGCTCCTAGGAGATTGAAGGCGATCTCGTGGGTCGGGGGGGGGGTCGCGGCTGCGGCCCAGGAAGCTGGGGTGGCTTCGTCGAAGGCGCCCGACAAATAATGGCATGATTGGCATTTGTCGGGTTCGGACAAAAGGGGGGAAACGCGCGCAGAAAGCCATTTGTGAGTCGTCTGCTCGGGCCCGCGCGACCGCATTTTCGCGCCGCGGCGTTGCGGTCGCCGACCCCGTCGGCCTACTTGAGGCGGAAGGGGGCGAGTTCAGTGACATTTGGGGGCAGGGCAGTTGGCGAGGTGTCTTCTGTCAAGGTGTTGGCAGCACTTTCCCCCCGCTCGCCCCTCTTGGTGCCCTCTGAGATTCGTGCCACTTCTAAGAAGTATATGCCTGCCTCTGCTGTCGGCGTGGACGGCTTCCACTGCCGTCATTTTGCGCGTCTCCCTGACGTGGCGCTCCAAGCGTTAGCGTTGTGGTTTGCCGTCGTGGACGGCGCGCGCGCGCGCTCCCTTTGCCGGGCTTCTTCTGGCTTTGTCAGAGATGCCAGCTGGGGGCTGCAGACCTATAGGCGACCCCCCCAATTGGCGCCGCAGTCGGGGTCGAGCCGGGCGAGAAGAAGCGCCGAGACGGGAGCTTTCCCCCCCTTGTGATTTTTGGGCCGCGGGGGCCTGCAGAGGGGCTGGGGGCGCCGCGCGGAGACGGGCATTCGACGCCGAACGCGGGGTCCCCAGGGGCCAGTGCACGGCGTCTCTTTTCTGTATCTTCGGAAGTACTATGAGCGCAAAGATTTGAGTTTCTTGTGGCGCGAGTGTCTCCAGCACCGTTTTCTTGCCTGTCTTGACAGGCTAGCCATCCGGGCCTTTTCGCCAACTCGTTAAATGGGTCTTGGAGGCATTTTGGAAGGCCCTTGTTTCGTGGAGAAAGGCATTGTGGCGGGCTGTTCTTTTGCCGCTAGCCTCATCGGAGCGTTTGCTATGGAGGCCTTCGACAGCACCCCCCGAGAGCTGGCAGGTGCCCGCGCCGCGGCTGCTTCTGGTGCGGCTGAGGAAATCAATCATCGCCGCTCTCGCCCGTGGAGCTTGAGCTCAGCATTCTGCCATCGCTGGGGTGCAAGCTGGCCATGGACAAGGTCGGCGTGGCTTAGCAGCAGTCGTTTTGTTTCTCATCGACGACAGGAGTCCTTTGGCCCACTGGTCGGCTCAGCTCGCATCGGAGTAGCCAATCTAGGTTATGACATGGCTGCTGGCCGACCTGTTCGAGCCCCCCGGAAAAGGCAGGACTGCCGCGACGAAAGCTCGAGTCGCCGCCGCCCTTCGCAAGACCAAGCGGTTCAAGGGCCTCGGCGAGGCGCTGGGGCGGGAGGCCCTCCGGTTCTTTGCTGCGGGCCCTCTGGCGGGGCCGCGCGCGGCTCGGACCTCCGCGCGCGGGGTCTCGGGCCATGAGTCAGAGCTGGTTCTGTTGCGAAGGGCGGTGATGTCGCGCGTCGAACCCAGGGCTCATCGGGCCGGGCGAAAGGGGGGGATTGGGAAAGGGGGGGTTACGACATTTGTGGCATGCAGCTGGTTTCGGCCCCACCGAGGGGCCCATTCCTCGATACACGGGCGCCTCCCGGCGCCAGGAGGCGCCGGGAAAATCAGCTCCGTGAGCTGATTCTCAAACCCCCCCTTTGCTATCCCCCCCTTTTGCCCGACCCGAGCTCAGGGCAGGCCCTTCTGTGTTTTTATCGCTCCCGGAGGGCGACCCGGCGCGGCGTGGCAGCGGCGCCCCGATCGTTCGTTCGTCCAAGGGAATTTGGATTCTGGGACCCAGCGCCTTTCCGCGGTCCCTTTCTGGTCTGACATGCGCGATGGTCGGGGGCAGGTTTTCGGTCCTCGCGGCGTGGATCTGGGGGCAAGTATGGCATTGGTTTCAGACCGTCTTGGGACGCGGCCAAGAACATTTTGGGGCCCAGGAGGTCGGGGGCAAAACCGAAGGTTGGCTCGGGGCGTTGGCCGCCGAGGCCTGCTGGGCTGCAGGCGAGGCTGCCCCTGCAGAAAATGTTTTCTCGGACCGCTGCGCCTTGCGCGGGTTTGCCGGCGGCGCCCTGTTCCACCGCGCCCACGAGTGCCCGAGTGCGCAGTCGGAGAGAGATGCAACGCCACCCCTGTGGCTTCAAGATAAAGGCCGCGAAGTAGGGCCAGACGCACCTGAGGCGGTTCTCCGCTCACACGGGGCCTTCAAGCATCCTGGGTTCATTGCTCCTCCTCCTGTGCGATGACGGGGTGGCGTTGGAGTTGTTCGCGGCTCGGCTGCCAGGCCCGCCAGATGCTGCTGCTCCTCCCTCCATCCCCCCTGCCGGCGGACTCTGGGGGTGTCTTGCCATGGGCGGTCCATGCCGTCGCCGCGCTGTTGGGGAACGCCTCGGGGCCGCCATAGGATTCCTGTGGGCCCTGTGGCCCCAGGCCCGCTCGGAGTTTGGGCCCCTGCCTTGGGCTGGCCTCTATGCGGAAGCCCCTTCATTTTTTTTTCTGTCTGCAGTTGCGCGTTCAGTCTCATGAATCTAGGGGAAGCTGATGCCGCATCAGGCCAGCGTCAATGTGTGGGTCTAGTTGTTTAGGCGCGGTGCCATTTTGGCCGCCGTCGCAAATCGTTTGCCAAAGTGGCCGCCCGCCGCGACGTCGACGAAGAGGGTCTCAGTTCGCGAGAACGTTTCTTGCGTCCTGGGAACCATTGCGCCGACATTGCGGCTGAGGAAGCGGTCGGAGCGCATCCGACATGGTTTCTTTCTGCAGAGGAGAAGCTCCATGTATACATTCACATTGCACGTCTTGTTCTTCTGGTGGGGGCGGGGCTCTTGCCATTATGGCCGAAGTCGGAGTTCAGAGGGGTGGGGCGAGCCCCGCCGCCCTCTCCCGCTGCTGCGCCTGCTTTCGAGATTTGCCACGGTTTGGCCAAGCGGGGATCCTCCTGGCATTGTCGCGTTTGCCCCCCGGGGCCCCAGTCGAGGTCCGCGCCCGTCGGTGGCCCGCGCCCTGGGCAGGGCCCCTCTGGATCAGGGGAGACTGGAGTCCCTCGGCCACCAAGTCGCAGCGTTTGCCTGCAGTAACCGTTCTCGCCTGTTCCTTTGCATGTCTTGCAAGTTTTATAGCAGTGGCGGTCAAGTCTTGGGCCTGGGCCGTAAGTGCGGACGCCCGACGGAGACGGGGAGGAACAAATCAGCCCCGCCTTCGTAGAGGCCAGCACCCTGATAAGAAGGGTGTGGCTGTTGATCTGGATGATTTCATCCCATTGTTATCTGCAGGTGGGATTTGCTGCCCCATCAGTTCGCCCCTGGCTGTTGTTGCAGTTCGCTGTTTCGCTGTTCACGGGCATGAGGCGCTGCCGCCGAGAAGATGCGACCCGTCCTCCTCCTGTCTCCTCCTCCTTTTCCTCCTGCCCTTCCTCCCTCCTCCTCCTCCCCGACTCCTCCTCCTCCTCTTCTCCCCTCCCCTCCTCCTCCTCTTCCCCCTCCCCCTCCTCCTCCTCCTCCTCCTCCTCCTACTCCTCCTCCTCCTCCTCCTCCTCCTCCTCCTCCTCCTCCTCCTCCTCCTCCTCCTCCTCCTCCTCCTCCTCCTCCTCCTCCCCCCTCCCCCCCCTCCTCGCCCCCCCCTCCTCGGGTCGCCCGCGGCCGCGGGGCGGGCCGGTCAGGGGGGGTAGGGGGCAAAGATAGGGGGGGGGGTAGGCGCAGGGGAGGGGGCGCATCGACCCCCGCCCGCCCATGGATCGCCGACAGGGGCGCGATGGCCTCGACCTGCCCAGGTAGGCGCGGATTCACTATCGGATGCTTATCGCCGATCTATCGGCGATATATCGCCGATTCCAGGTCGATGCGTCCCCCCCTATGCCAGTCCCACTATCACTGCCCCTCAGAGGAGGGGGTCGAGTGGAGGCGGATGGGGCGCCGCGAACGCGCAGAAGGCACGCGGCGGAATGTTTGCACGGGCCCGCGGTCGAGGAATGCACCAACGGAGCCCTGTCAGCGATGTTGACCAGAGCAGCGGGGCCTAATTTCAACGGGGCGATCTGTGGATTCCGCAGAGGGTCTCAGTCGCGGAAGGAAGGCGCAACGCGTGTATGTGCGTGCGCGTGCTCGCGCAGATCGTTGTTGGGCATTTGGCCGGCCCGCGGGCGCATGCAGCTGAGCTGCGGGAGGGTGCGGCCTCGGGGCGCGCGGCAGATTGCCTGTGCAAGCGGTGCGCCGCGTCGTTTCACGAGGTGGGGGGTGTCATGGAAGCCATCGCGCGGTCGCGCAGCTGACAGAGTACCAGACTGCGTCATATCGAGCGAGTAGGCTCATCAAGGGTTCTTACGCGTCACGCATTGGAGACCCGCGGCGCGGCCAGCGCGTGAGAGCAGGAACTCGCGCGCGCGCGGGCCCGAGGGGCGCGATTGCCGCCGAGAGCATCGAGACGGCCAAAGCGGACGCGATGCTGGCCGGGTGCGCTGGCCGCGCGCGTGGCGGAGCGACAGCGCGTGGAAGGGGGGCGCGCGCCCGTTGCAGCGCCCGGGGCGATGGAGTCGGTCGCGAAGGAGTGGTGGAAGAAAGCGCGAATCAGGTCGAAGAGCGCCGCGCGCGCGGGCGGCGTGCGTCTCGCGGGCGAACCGGGAGCGCCGGAGCTCGAATTTCTTCCCCTGTGAGAGTCTTTGTGGTGCTGGCGCGTGGAACTAGCGGCCTCTCCCAGCGGCGAGGGGGTGCCGGGCGGCGTTGTCGGCTTTCGGCGCCCAGAAATTGCGCGACGCAGAATGCGAGCGAGAGAAGTGCGGCGAAGTGGGCCCGCAGTTGGCGGCGCACCTGGGAGCTGGCATGGACTGCGCATCGAAAAATTGGACGCGCTGGGTGGTTCCTATTTCCCGATGTGTTTGGAATGGAAACTCTCAGACACGAGCGGTTACTGTCGCGGTGCAAGCGCCCGGGAAATCACAGTGGCCACGGGGCGCCGCAAACGGGGCGCGGGGTTGGGGAAGGCGACGGGAATGGGCTGGCGCCGGCGGCATATTTTCGTGCTTTCGCGCTGCAAGACGACGTTGAAAACGCAATGCCGCACTTTCGGGGGTTTCGTTGGCCGCGCGGATCGCGGGCGGAGGCGTCGTTGGAATGGCTGCGAAGCGGGCGGCGGCGCGACGGAACGACGAAGCGCCTTCGCAATCATATGGGCGCGGTGAATTTGCGACCCGCAACAGAGGAATACCTCGTCAAACGCATGCGCGAGCTGTGCGGCGATGGACAGTTAGGCGCGAGACTGTCGACGCCGCCGCGCGGCGGAAGGTTCGCGACGGCGGCGCGCCCAGGGAGAAAAAACGACGAAGATCTTTCTCGCCCTGGGCCCGCCGCGCGTAACCCGCGGCAGGGGCTCGCCCTCCGTTCTGCCCCGTGGGGCCTTCTGCCTTTGCGCGCTCGATGCAAATTTCTTCGCGGGCGCGCGATCGCTTGCTTTTTCCGCGACGCCGCGCCGGGCCGCGCCAGTCCCGCTCGTTCGAAGCAGTTGTCATCCTCTCCGTTGCCGCGACCGGGTCGCCCTCTGCTGCCCCTCTGGCGCTTCCCCCCTGCGATCTGGGCGCCGCGGCCGCTGCTTGCGCCGCCGTCGTTCCTTCGTCGCGAGGTGGGCCGGGCGCGCGGCGAGGACTTCCTGCGAGGCGCGAGTGGCGGGGCGGCGCTGATCACGGCGGCGCAGAGACTGCGATGAAGACGGAGAAGAAAAAGGCCGCTTGGCGGATGTCGCAGTGGATGTTGCTGAGCATAGGCGAGATCAGCATGGTGCCCGAGGACGTCTCTATCGAGCGCTCTTCAGCAACGAGTGCGACGAATCTCGGGGCGCACGACGTGGGCGGGCCATTCGGGGGCGTGAGCGTATTGCGCTGCGGAGATGTCCACTGGCAAGAGCCGCCGTCTGGAACGACGGCCTACGCGCGGGTGGCGGAGTTGGAGGGGCGCGGGCGTTCGGGGGGCCAGGGCGATCGGTTTCCCGGCGAGTCTCTGCGAGGGGCGCCGACAGAACGCGCGCGCAATATGCGGCGCGGCTGGCCAGCGGGCTCGCCGGGGTCGCCAGCGAGCGGGGCAGCGCATTTCGGAGGCGCGCGTTGTCGGGGCAGTGCAGAGGCGACTGCCGCGACTGGTTCACCGGAATGCGCGGCGCGGAAAGGTCGACGTCGCTGCGACGTCGCTGGGCGACGCGCTGGGCGACGCCCGACACGGGGCGGGGGGGGCGGGCTTGTCGAGGCCGTTGCCATTGATGCCGAGCAGGGCGCTCGGTGCGCCGGGGGGGAGAGGGCCGCGCAGTGGGCGAAGGGGCGAGGGGGGCAGCTCCCATGCGTCGCGGCAAGGGGCGGGGGAGGGGCCCGGCGGCCGCTCGCGGTGGGGGGTGAATTACGGGGGCTAGGCTGCCGCGGCAAGGAGTGCGCAAATTTGCCAGGGCGGCTGCCGCTGGCGAAGGGCATGCCCGGCGCGCTGGGGCAAGATCTAGATCGGTCCAAGAAACAGCTTCTGCGGTGGCGCGCAGCAGCAAATCGTGCGTGGTTTTGCGCGAGGATGAGGCCGCAGGAGATGAAAACCTGGAGGTTGTTGCACTTGCCAAGAGCCATGGTGTTATATTCTCGCGCGCAGGACTGGCGGCCCCCAGGCTGGGGGCCAGGGCTGTGTCGCGTTCCCCTATCGAATGGGCGCCAGTGGCATGCGGGCGGGCATCGGAGGTGTCCGCCGCTGGGTGTCAAGCGCATTCTGTTCATTGTCATACCGTCGTTGGCAGTGGCAGCGCACTCCGCGCCAATCCGAACAATTGGCGCAGTCGAGGCAGACCTTGAAAAGGGGCGCGGCGTGAGTTGGGTGACAAGTTGCGTTGTCGTCGCGAGTGCGCGAAGGCGAACGCTCACTGATCTCTCGGCCTCGCAACGGGCAGCCGCGCGACGATGGCGAGGTGGCCGGCGCGAGGGGGCCGTTGCAGGTGCTCCGAGGGGGGCGTGGATTGGGGGGGGGGGCGGAACCACTGCCGCGAGACAAGTGCGAGCGGTGCTGGCGGAGGCTGCTGGTCGAGGTGTTCGCGAAGTGCGCTTGCAGGGGCAGGGCGAGCCTGCTCCCTGTAAAGTGCGCAGCGGAACTGACAAGCGCGCGCGATGGGGCGCGCAGCGCGCAGGGCGCGGGCAACGGAAGCGGGGGGGGGGGGGGGGCGCGGCGCGACGGCGAGAGGGGGTGACGCAGAGGCCGCCGACGCACCATGCATTGCGAGAAGTGCAGGTGCGTCAAGGCGCAGCGGGACTCGCGCCGCTGAAACGCAAAGTGGGGCGGAAACGCAGGCGTTGCGCGATGCTCGAGCGACAAATGCCTGACGCTGTTCGGAGCGAAGACGGAGATGTCGGAGGCGCAGACTACGCGCCGCGCAGTCGGGGAGGGTTGTTTCGGATATGGGCGGAGGAGCGTGAAGTTTTGACTCGCGGGGCAACCGATCGCATGCGGAAAGCCGAAGCGGATGAGAAAACCGTCGACGTCCGCAGCGCACGGGGGAATTTTCTCGGACGCGAGACATTCGAAGAAAAACCAAGTGGAGCATCATCGGAAACCGAACCAGGCGCGGGTGGTGCGCGGATGTTGCCAGGACCTCGGGCTTGTAGCTCGCAGTTGGCAGGCCTATCAGTGCAGTGTCACGTGCAGAAGAAACTGCAGTAGTCGGCGTTCTCGTGAGGGATGATCGCGTCGCGCGTGCGGAGAAAAATGCACCCTGTAGTGCAAATCTTGCAACTGACGCCAAGTTGTGTGACCATGGTGGACATGTAAGTTGCAATGGTGCCACACGTATCTACGTCCGTGCACAGGACCTGGAAGGATAGTAAGAGGGAGGGTGACGAAAATGATAATGATAATGCTGGAAGGAGGAGAGGGGGAGGAGGAGGAAACAGAAGAGGAGGAACATGAGGATGACGGGGAACAAATTAAATATTGGGGGGCAAGAGGAGGATGGGGGGGAGGAGGAGGCTAAATATGGGTCGGGGTATTCATGGCTGTTTTTGGTCATTATGCCGGATGTCAGAGGGGCACTTTGGGGAGGCGGCAATGGTGGGGTCCTTGGGGGCCGCGTGGAGGTCTTTTGACAGTTTTCACGGGTTTCGTGAGGGTTCCTGGAAGAGTTCGGGGGTCTTCGGGCCTCTTGAGGGCCTCTTAGGGATTCGTCGGGTTTCTTGAACCTCGTCGAACCCGAGGTTTTGTGCTGGCCGCACCTGCCTTTCCGTCGGGGAATCTCTTTGGACTGTTTTCGAATCCTCCTGGTTGCGTGGAAACCTCTGCGGCCATCATGTGGTTTTCTTCCTTACCAGTTCGTTCGGACCCCTTTGGAGCCAGTTTGATGCCTCTTGGGGCTCGCTTTGGGACATCTTGGGAGCCTCTCGGGGCTTTCCGGGGTCGATTTGGAGCCTCCTCAGTGTATCTGGGGGGCGGAGTGCACGAAGTGTCCGGTCGGGTTCCTGCTCTTGGGCCTTTTCTTGGGGCCGTGTGTTGGGCCCTTTTTGGGTTGTCTTGGGTCTCCTTTGGGCGTGTTGGGGAGCTGTTTGGCGGTCTTGGGGCTCTTTTTGGGGGCGTTTTGGTCCGCCTTGGGCCGTTTTTTCTTTTGCGCCGTTTTGAACGCCGTCAGGGCCGAATAATCGTATGCTAAAGATGCACGCTTTCTTGAAGAATTTAGCGATTTGTGCCGGATGGGGCTGTGCAGACGGCCCGAAAAAGCCCCACAAAGTTTTTCGGGTAGTGCCCAAGATGGGTCCAAGACGGTTCAAGAGGGCCCAAGAGGGTTCCCAGAACGGCTCAAGACCGGTGCTCCCGACAAGCCCAATTGCAAGTGATCGAAGTTTAGGCGTTTTATTCGTGCGACCCAGAGTGGTTTGCTGGCCTTTGTTGCGCAGTGGTTTGGCCCCAGCTGCGTGGCCAGAGGGCGGGGGGGCAACCTTCGATGCACCGTGCCTTGGTCCTGGTGGCGTGAGTAATGAGCCAGACTCGGCCCCCTTGCTCTGTGTTCAGTTCCTCTCCTGTCCTTCGGTCGGATCCAGAGAAGCGCAAGAAGCGCTGACGAAGCCTCCAAGACTCCCCTACACGCAGCTGGGATCCCCAAATCAGATTGCCGCAGGTCCCAACCCCGACAAGCTCTAGAAGCGTCCATGTGGGTTCTTTGGGCGCGGCTAGAGCCTGAGCGCGTGCGAAGCGCTCGCGCGGTTCTGGTACACAAGTACTGCGCGTCATGATCACACACCAGTAGCACACATCAACAGCAGTTGCCAATGACAAGCACCAGGCCTATACACCAACTGCAATCAGCATTGACACACACGCACACACACACCGCGACCACGCATTCTCTGGCCATCACGTGCACCAGGCTCCACAAACGCATACACATGTGTTGCACGAGTTGCTTACACACATACCATGCATACCATACACATACTAAGAGAACACCAGTTTTAAGCAATACCATCTTGCATCAACAACCCGAAGCGTGTACACATATGATAACGTTACACATCGTACTCACGAGTTCGAGCAACACATGCAACGGGCAAATGCAACTATCACACATGAGGCAACATGTGCACATACTAAGAAAGCAAGACCTGTGAGCCAATACCATGCAACAGCACTTCCATGACACAGCGAGGCCATTCGCAGCCTCTTGTGAGTGAGGATGGCCAGGGATCGGGCGTCGTTGCGTCTCGTTGGAGGCCTTTCTGGGCACCTCCTGCAGGCTCCTTAGGTCCTCTTGAGGAGGCCTCTTGGGGACACTCCGCTGCCGCGCAAGCAAGGAGGCAGACAGATGCCTTTCCCCCCCACCCCTGGACGGGCGCAGCGTTTGTGTCAATGTTGTCCTCTTCCCTCTGCCTCGCGCTCGCCACAGCAGGAGTCCCTCTCCCGCTTGCGTTTCCTGATGAACAGATGTCGACCGGCCTCGGTGCCAGCGGACTGCGATGGCACAGGATGCGACCACCCTTTTATTGTGAATGTTTAGGGCTTGTGGTCTTGAAGAGGGTTGTGATTCCTCGCAGGCCTGGTCGGGAGTACATTTGCGATTTTCCGTGACCCAGTGAATCTCGTCGTCGTTCTCTCCTTCCTTGCGTTGCGCTCCTTGTCCCCACGTGTTCGCAGGGTATTCTGTTTCTGGAGAACCCGAAGCGCACCGGTGGGGTACACCTTAGGCGATGCTTAAGAAAACCCAAGTTTTCGGCCAGAGTCTCGACTATTCTTAATGTTTCAATGTAAATCCTAAGGTTTTAATATGAATTTTGGTATTTATTCAAGTTCTGAGACTATGAATTTCTTAACCCATGATTTCTTAAGCATTTCGCAAGGTGTATGTATGTGACTCTCTCGAGTCTCTGCCCCACCGCTCGCGATCCACGAGGCACAGAGCGGCCACCCCGGGCAGGCAGAGGCCGTGTTCATACAGTCGGGGCGCTGAAGAAGGAACCCTTCTCGTTGGGGAGGGGTTCCGTGCTCCTTCCTTGTTTTGCAGCTTGCCTGAGGTTTTCCTCAGGTTTTCGATGGGAAGTCGAAGTGTAACTTGTGGGAAAAAAGGGGCCTCGTTCCTTATTTAGGGTTCCTTAGGTCAAGGCCCCGACTGTGTACCGTGCACCTCTCGCCGTCCCCTTTCGGCAGCGTCGACGAGATTCGGGATATAGAGAGGGGGGGGGCCTCCAGATCGTCGGAGTGCGCCGCACGGTGGCGGAGCGAGCTGTGGCCGGGCTGGCAGAGAAGGTGAGCACATTGCTGGGGCGAGGGACTTTACCAGCCTCGAACGTATCCCTATCCCTAAGATTGACACGCCAAGAGGCGATGACAATCTTAGGGATTCGCCCTCAAAAAATAGGGGAATCCCTAAGATTGGCATCGTGACGAGGAGGTGCCCAGCATAGGGAAAGGGATATGTTCCAGGCTGGTAACTGCTGGGGCGAGGGACTGGCGGGCGGAGGGGGCGCGGGCGCGCTGGCGAGACCGCGCGCCGGTAATATGTAGAGCGTCTTGGCTCGGGAGCCTCGAGACGGGGGTCCGTGCAGACGGGGGTCAGCCAGGGCGCCGGATCCTGCAGGATCCTGGGAAGACCCCCTCTGGCTGACCCTGGTTAGCGAGCCGCTCGTGGCCGCGAGGCGGCCGCTCGTATTGGCTGACCCGGGTTTGCGAAGCCCTGCGCTGCAGTTTTTTTTCCTGCATTGCAGTTTTTGGTTTCCTGCTGACCCGGGTCTGGATTGACCCGGGTCAGAAGATCCCCGATTGGCGTCAGTTGCACCATGGGTTGACGGTGGGTACCAAGTGCGGAGGCCTACGTCCAGCACGGCTACGCCATGGTGATCGCGCCGCTGAACGCGTCGCAGCCTCACGAGGAGTCAGGGGCGCCATGGTGGGCCTCTGGGGCCGTCGTCGGCGGTCAGCAGTGCGAAGAGGAGGCATCGCGGAAACTGTTGAATTACCAGTTTGGGATGACCCGCGCGTTTGGCCTCTTTGAGGCCCTCTTGGGGTCCTCTTGGGGCGTCTTGGGAGCCTCCTCGGCCGTCCGGAGGGCATCTGGGGCCGACTCGGCGTCCTCTTGGGCCGTTGTGGTGGCATCCCGGCGGCCATCGTGGCCGTCTTGAGGAGTCCTGGGGCCGTCTTGGAGGTCATCCTGGGCCTCTGAACCCTCTTGGAAGCCCTCTCGGGCGTCGGGGAGGCGGAGGAAGGCCCGTTTTGCGGGTGTTCTGGGCGGACAACAGGAACTTATTTGAAAGGGTTCAAACAAGGGAAAATATTTGCATTCCAGCACCCCCTTGTGATCGTTTTTCTATTCCTTGTTTTGCCGATCGGCGCGGAACCCCAACCCCCCTTCCCCCCCCATGGAGTAGATCTTGGCTGTTTTTTGGCGCCTCTTTCGAGCGGGTGGAGTCTCCCCCAGAGGCAGCACTCTTGCAAACAATCACACTAAGCAGAGGTCTGGAACCAGACCCCCCCTCCTCCCCCCTTTTCCGCCCAATGTCCAAACGCCGAATAACAAAACGCCCTGCTTTGGTCCCTCTTGAGCTCTTGGGCCGTGCTGGGCCTATCCTAGACGCCTCTTGGGGCGCCTTGGACCGTCGCAGGCCCCAACAGGCGAGAATGGTAAAATCCCTGCAAAACCTTCGCGCCATCAATGCGCTTGGCCGTTTGCAGCCCACGGGCGAAAGCCGCAGCGGGTACGTCCACATGCGTCCCCAAGCCCACTTCCCCACACCTCTTGCACGTTTTCGTGGCCCCACAGGGAGCTCCACCGAAGGCCCCGCGAGGCGAGTTCACGTGTGGCTCCCTCCCCACTCTGGCACACCTTTCGCATGGCTCGTGGCCCTGCGGGGAGCTCCACCGAAAGCCCCAGTGGGTGCGTCCACGTGCGGCTCCCCGCCCATTCGGGAATACCTTTGTCACGCTTCGTGGCCCGTGAAGGAGCTACGCCTGAGGCCACAGTGGGTGCGTCCACATGCGGCTCCCCGTTCATTTCGGAACACCTCTCATACGTTTCGTGGCCCCTTTGGGAGCTCCACCTAAGGCCCCAGTAGGTGCGTCCACATGCGGCTCCCCTTTCATGTCGGCACACCGCTCGCAAGTTTCGTGGCCCCTTACGGAGCTCCACTAAGTGGATGCGTCCACATGCGCTTCCCTGGCCAGTTCGGCGCATCCCTGACACGTTTCGTGTACCAATAGGGCGATCCCCCTCCTTCGTCCCACTTGCCCTGCGGCACTCTTACTTGCATTTGGCTGGATTCTTCGCCCAGATTTTTTCTTTAGAGGGGGTGGTCCCCTCCCAGAACAGACACGCACACACAAACACACACATGCACGCGCACGCGCACGCGCACAAACACAAACGCAAGCATAAACACGCGCACAAGCACACAAGCACCACAACACACTTCAACACAAGACAACACAACTCAACACTGCACACCACGTCACAACACACCACAACATACTTCAACACAAGACAACACAACACAGCACACCACAGCATAACATAACACAGCACAACACAACACACCACACCGCACCACGTCCTACACCACAACACAACACATCACATCACAATCCAGCACAACACAACACAGCATACCATCACACACAACGCAACACACCGCACCACACCACAACACACAACACGTACACACACACACACCGTTTTGGCGTCTCGGCCGTTCACGCGGCGACAGGGCGGAAAAGGTCGTGAAGCAGCGAACGCGCGTGCGCGACCTGGATCACCACCGCCTTGGCGAGGTCCAGCCGCCGACCGGGGCCGAGTGCTGGCCTGAGCTCCCGCACCTGTCGGTGCAGGGCCTCCGAGGTGCCGCCGGGCCTTTCCGGCAGGGCACGGCCGTCGGCCAGACGGGACACCGCCCGAGGCAGCCGGGCGCGCTCTCCGACGGCGCGCTGCTCGCGCTGGCCCCTGCCTTGCCACGCCCGCGGG
This sequence comes from Prorocentrum cordatum, assembly GCA_963575745.1. Lineage (NCBI taxonomy): Eukaryota > Dinophyceae > Prorocentrales > Prorocentraceae > Prorocentrum > Prorocentrum cordatum. The sequence goes on from CAUYUJ010018861.1 coordinate 95,603, forward strand.
CAGCACCCCGGCTGGCCGCCCGAGCGCCTGGCCACGGTGCTCGCTCGCCTGCCCAAGGCGGGCGGAGGCATGAGGTTTCCTCCTCCTCCTCCTCCTCCTCCTCCTCCTCCTCCTCCTCCCCCTCCTCCTCTCCTCCCTCCTCCTCCTCCTCCTCCTCCTCCTCCTCCCCCTCCTCCTCCTCCTCCTCCTCCTCCTCCTCCTCCTCCTCCTCCTCCCCTCCTCCTCCTCCTCCTCCTCCTCCTCCCCTCCTCCTCCTCCTCCTCTCCTCCTCCTCCTCCTCCTCCCCCTCCTCCTCCTCCTCCTCCTCCTCCGCCTCCTCCTCCTCCTCCTCCTCCTCCTCCTCCTCCTCCGGATTGCCCAACACGGCGGTTCGACTCTGGAGTCGTGCACGGCGGCCGCTGGCAGCACGGTGGGGTGCCTCCCATCGTGAAGAGCGTACTTGGGGCACGGGCTCTGGCGGGAGCTCGTCGGCGTCGGCGCTCTCGAGCAGCATTGCCGCCGCGATGGCCCTGGCCAGGAAGCAGGGCGTCATCACCCTGATGGTCGACTTGCTCAAGTGTTTCGAGATGGTCTCGGCCGAGGTCCTGGGCCTCGCGAGGTGGGCTTCCCGCCTGGGCGGGTATGGCTGTTGATCCAGCTGTATCCTCAGCCCCGTGTGGTGCGGGCGCATGGCAGTGAGTCGGCCCATACATTTCCAGGGCGTCGTGGCAGGCTGCGCTCAGGCGATGACGCTGCTGGCAATCTTGATGCATCGTGCCATGCTCTGTATTGGTGCCCTGTGCCCCGCGCTCCAGCCACGGCAGCTGGTGGACGACGTGTGTTTTGCAGTGGACGAACCAGGCCCATTGCAGCGCGACGGAGTTTGGGGAGGCCATGGATCAGTTCAACGGCGAGCTTGGGGACCTCACGTTGTCCATCCAGATCAAGAAGCTGGGCTGCGTGGCTTCCTCCAGCCGTGCTCTACGGCAGTTCGGCTCGGCGGCGCGTGCCAGCAACGTGAAGGACATACCTTGGATTCGGAACTTGGGCCATGCGCTGGCTGGCCCCAGGGTGCGACGGCAGCAGGAGGTGGCGCGCCTGGTCCAACTTCGACCGCGAGTCCGACGGCCCAGGGTCCTCAAGAAAGCGGTCGGGGCCAGGTGCATGTCGCGCATCCAGGTGGCTGGCCAAACCCCGCCGGTCACGCACAGGGCCTCGGTCAGCGGAGTGGCTGATCATGCGCTGGCGCCGATCAGGTCCACTGCAGCAGCGCTGGCGGAAGTGCGTCCCACGGGCAGCATGTGCATGGGCATGTTCATGCAAGACCAACCGCTGTACGACCCGCTCTACGCTGCGACCGCCAGCATCGAGTACATGTGCGCGACCATGCTCTGGGAGGGCCGACTCGAGCTGACGGCCGCGCAGGCAACGTGGGGGTTCGTGGACATTCAGATGCGGTCCCGGGCCAGTGGCTCCAAGTTGCAGGCGGGCGTTTCGCTGCTCGTCGTTAATTCAAGGGCGTTAAAAACGCCCCTGCCTTGGTTTACGAGGCGCTGTGCGCTGAACCTCCTGTGGGTTGACAGGGTGACCCTTGCATGTCGCGCGTGTCGCGCGGCGTCCTGGCGGCTCTCTGGCCTTTGGGAGCTCCCAGAAGGTTTACGGACCACGCGCGTGTAACCCCGGGTAGGGGCGTTCTTGCATCCCTCAATTAATGGAGGAAATGCAGGCGGCCTTCAGGGCAGGAGCCCCTCGAGGGCCGTGGTCAGGTCAATGGCGTTGCAGGCCGACCTGGGCTCCGAGGCTCCAGCCGCGGGCCTCAAAATATCCGCCCTGCTCTCCGATGGCTTCCGGGTGGACGCAGGGGGACGCCTTCGACTTGGATGGCCCCGACCGCAGTGTCAGAAGTCCATCCATTCGTTCGTGGGCCAGGTGTGCGAGCACGTCGCGCCCGCGCTCGGCGAAGCCATGGTGGCTTTGGACGCCGGGAAAGCCGAGGTCGACGCCGAGGACGCAGCGCTCCCGGATAAGGGCAGGAAGCGCCGAGATGGGAAACCAGTGCGAGAGACAGGGGGCGCCGCCTCTGCCCCGGGCAGCAAGGGCGGCGACGTGGGTGCAGCGGCAGTTCGCCGCTGGCGCACTCGCCCCCGCCGCCCCCGAGGCGCGGCCTCCTCTTCAAGATGGTGGCGATGCCAGGCCTGGCGCGCCCAGTGGCTTGCGTGGACCAGGAGGCCCAGCTAAGTTGGACGCCCGCGGCATGAGTTCGCCGTCGCCAAGCCAGTGGGCGAGGATATTGATCCCTAACTGTTCCGAGAGCGATGGGGCGGGCAGGTCCGACAGCCGCCCGGTGGGGCGCGCGCCGCCCGGGACTTGCGCGCCCCAGTTTTGCGGCAAGGCGCGAGACCGCGAAGGGAGTTTCGGCGCGCCGAGTGCCGCCAGTTGTCCACGGAGGCTTCTGCATATCTCCTGGCCTCGAGACGGGGGCGGGGCCCGCCCCGCGACTCCTCGCGGAGAGCGCGAGGTAACGAGGGATGTAGGGTCGGCCCCGACCCAGAGAATTGGGCGACGGCCACGGTTCCATAGCAGGAGGCCTTGCGCGACGTGGCAAGCCAGTGGATCGTAGATCAGCAGCGAGGAGATCGCCGAGGGCGAGTGGATGCTGGACTGCGGCGACTTCGTCGTAGTGCGGCCCCTCGTTTGCCCCCCTCGGCTCGGCGTCCCTGGCAGGGGGCTCGAGCGGCACAGGGGGCCCTGGAGGCCCGCGAGGGGGCCCGGCGCCGCGGCGGGGCCAGCCGCCGGACCGTGTTGCGGAAGGCGCGGGAAGTCCAGGCCCGTCGTTTCTCGGCCTACCGCGCCGCGCCCAGAGGCCCCCTCGCGGGTCCGGGCCGCGGGGCTTTGGAGCGTGCGCGGCGCGCGGCGCGAAGGCTCTCCGCGCCCCGCCCGTCGCGGACCCGGCCCGGTCGCCCCGGCCAGACTGCGCGGGAAGTTGGCAGGGGAAGGTCGCGCACCCAGCCCAGTGGGGCGGCCTCCCGGGAAGACGCGCCCGTCGAGGGCGCGCGCGAGGAGGCAGAGAGCGACCTTGCCTTCTGCCCTAACTGCAGCGCGGGCGCGGGCGAGGAGCAGGCAGGGCGCCTCTCGAGGCGCCGACGACCCGCCGCGGGACGACCTGTGGAGGGCAATTGGGTAGCGATCCAGCTGCTGGCGAGGGCCCCCCAGAGGTCGGCGGTGGCGTGGGTGCGCGGCGGCGCCTTTTCCGAGGTCGGCGTCGGCCCCTGGGCGGCGCGGGCAGGCGCCGATGCGAGGCTCGTCCTTGGCCGAGCCCCGCTGAACACCGAGGCGGCGGATCTCCAGAGGCAGGTGGAGGAGTAGCCGACGCGCGCGTGCGCGGGCGGTGCGGTAGCAGGGGCCTGGCCCGCCGTGGCCGACCAGAGGCGCGCGGCGGTTGAGTGCGTGGGCGAGGCCCTAGTCAGCGACTGTTTGCGCGTCGCCGCAGCCTTCGCGACGGCAATAGAATGGATGGCGCCCCCGTTGTTCTCATTGCCACGCTGGGCGCTTCCGCCGCGCGGCCGCCTGCGTGGATGACAGCGCGGCCTCGCGGACGACGGCTTCCGCCCCGCCCTGGCGCTGCGCCCACGGGGTCGAGCCAGTGGCCGCAGGGCGGCGGGGCCGCGCGGCGGTCGCCTCGGCTTGAGGGCGCCGAGGTGAGGCCTGAGGGCGTCGAGAAGACGACCGAGGAGAGCATCCAGGGTGGCCGCGGGCGGGCCTGGAATCGGCGTGGCTGCCAGGTCCAGGTCTCGCGCGGGGTCCACAGCGATGGCATTTGCGGCGGCAAAGTGTCTCGCGGGCAGACGGAAGCGGGGGCTGACCCCACGACTCTGCGCGACCTCGCTGTGCCAGGTGGCACGCGTCGCAGAGGTTTCTGCATGTCCCCTGGCCCGGGGGCGGGAGCGGCCGCTTTCCCCCCGCGACTCCACGAAGTACTGCTGGGCCAGAAGGTGACCGCCGCAACAGTTTCTTTATGGGCCGGGGACGGGGGCGGCCCCCCCCGATCCCCAGACAACTGCAGGCCCAGCGGCAGCAGGCGCCCTGGGAGAGCGCGTCGGGGGGCTGGTCGGGCGCCCGAGGCGCTGGCCGTTGCGGCGGCGCCGCGAGCGGTGCCGGCGGCGCGCCCGGGCGCGGCGCGCCTGGCGACGCCCCCAGACAGGCCGCGCGCGCGCCGTGGGCGTCGTCGGCCCCTCCGCGGCGCGCGCGACGCTCGGCCCCCATCGCGTTTCTTCAGTCAGGTTCATCGCGGGAGAGCTAAATGGCCCGCTCGACTCCACGGGGCCTGGCTGGGCCGCATCCGCGGCGGCGTGGCCCCGACGACGGGCAAGGGGGCGCCCGGGCGAGTGAGCCAGCGCGGCCTTTGCGCCCTATGCTGGCGCCGCTCGGATGAGCTGCCCCGCATGTTTTGTTGCCCCCTCGCGGGCCCTGTGCCCGCGCTCTGGGGCGCCGGGGGTTCTCCTCGGCGCGGGCCCAGTTTCTCGGTCGCCATGGTTGGCGCGCGTGGCGCTGACGGGTCCGAGGCGGGGGCCGCCCTAGGTTTTGTTCCCCTATGGCGCTGTGGCGCCGTGGGGCCTGAGGCGGGGCGCGGCCCTGTTGGGCCCTGGATCTCGCGCCTTGGAGCGCCCGCCGCCGCGGCTCGCGGGTGGGGCGCCCGCCCCCCCGCGCGGCGGCGCGCGCGGCGGCGATTCCGCCGTGGGCCCGGGGGGGGGCTGGCGCGGCGCCGAAACCCCAGCCCGAGAATGCACCAACCATACACGAACGCAAAACACACAACACACACGCAGGCACACACGCAATCACGCACACACGAACACACACAGCACACACCAACACATCTTCACACACACACACGCACACGCACGCGCGCACGAACACGCGCGCACACGGGCCCGCGCACGCGCGCGCGCACGCACGCGCGCGCGCACGCACGCGCACACGGACACGCACGCGCACATGCACACGCGCGCACACGCGCACGCACATGCACGCGCACACACACGAACGCGAACGCACACACACACACACACACGCACACGCAGACGCCCACTCGCACGCGCACGCACGCGCGCGCGCACACGCGCACGCACGCACACGCACACGAAACATCATATGCACACGCGCGCGCACGCGCCCACGCACGCGCACGCGCGCGCGCACGCGCACGCGCACGCGCGCGCACACGCACGCGGACACGCGCGCGCACATGCACGCGCACGCGCACACGCGCACGCGAATGCACGCGCACACAACAACGCACGCGCACACGCACGCGCACACGCAGACGCCCACGCGCACGCACACGCACGCGCACACGCACACGCACACGCACGCGAACAACCACATGCTCACGCGCGCGCACACGCACACGCCCACGCGCGCGCGCACGCACACGCACGCGCACGCGCACGCGCACACGCGCACGCACGCGCACACGCACACGCACGCACACGCGCACGTTCACGCGCGCGCACACGCACGCGCACACGCACACGCGCGCGCACGCGCGCGCACCCGCACACGCACGCGCACGCGCTCACGCACACGCGCGCGCACGCGCACGTGGACACGCACACGCACGCGCACGCGCACACGCACACGCGCACGCACGCGCACACGCGCGCGCACGCGCTTACGCACACGCACACGCGCACGCACACAAGCACACACAAGCACACCCACACGCACACACACACCCACACACGCACGCACGCACGCACGCACGCGCGCGCGCACGCACACACACACACACCACACCCCACGCGCGCACGCACGCACGCACGCACG
>CAUYUJ010018861.1:104007-119007 GCA_963575745.1 Prorocentrum cordatum
GAAAGCGTTCATAATCGTATGGACATTGGTTGTCGCTGTTTTATACGTCCCCAGTGGGTGCCAGCGGCCATTTGTCCAAGCTGTGCCAGGTTCGTCAGGATCAGCTCGCTCCGTGCCACACATCGTGCGCTCCGCTCTCCTGCGGCGAGCCAACATGTTACCTGCCGGCCGCTCGCCCAACTTTCGGATGTTCAACCTCTTTTTTTAGTTTCTGCTTCGCGGCAAAATCCGGTTATCCCGTGCATGCGGGCGCGGGTTGGGTGGGTCCTTCATCGTCGTCGTCCTAATCCTACTCCTTGCTTATCGTCCTACTCATCCCTTTCCTCCTCCTCCTTCTCTTCCTCCTCCTCCTCCTCCTCCTCATCCTGCTCATCGTCCACCTCCGTGCACACCTCCCCTACTCATGCCGGGCACAGCTCGATGGGGCCCTTTGGGAGTTCCCAGGTCGGCAATGACACCCGTTGGCGGAAAAAGGCAAATCGTCGCAATGGGAAGGGATGCGCGAGAGGGGTAAGATGCAGGAGTGGTGTCGCAAGCGCGCCTAGCTTGCCAGACTCCCAGCATGCGCGCGTCTGTCGTCGTCGTCAGTCGTCCTTCGTTCGTCCGTCGGTCGTGCCGGCTTACTTATGCCGCGGGGCCCCCCTTACGCTCGCAAAGCAATGTCATCCATCGTTGACTCCAGACAGTGAGTTGTTCCATTGTGCTCATGCAGCGTGTGTTGTTCAAGCTATCGTGTATCAGGTAACTGTATATTATGCAACCTTGGCGGTGTGAGTTATATGGAGCAGCCTACTTCGACTGTGGAACAGATGTGGTGTAAGCTATGCAGCTGGCTATGTTGTGCGATATTGGGCGTGTGAGCTGTATGGTGAGAGCTGTGTTGTGCAATTTCTCTGTGGTGCGAGTGCTGCTGCGAGAGCACAGCGGCGCACGCTGAAGTTGTGTATGCCACGTGCTGCGAGCTGTGTGGCGCGGGTTCATCGCAGCATGCTGCCGGGCGCCCGCGGGCCAACATCCTCGAGAAAAGCCCACTCCGCGCACAAGAGGCGCCCACGAGGTGCCCCCGGGCGGGCAAGGCGCGCCAGCGAGGCAGAGTCCTCGAGGCGCCCCCCCACCGGCGCACAAGAGGCGCCCACGGGGCGCCCGGCGAGCGGGCACGGGCGCCCCGGAGGCGAACCTTCGGGACATCCACGCGGCGCACGGGGCGCCCGCGACTGGCGGCGCGCAGAGGGGGGGGGGGGGGGGGGGGGAGGCTTCTTAGGAGGAGGCTGCTGCTTAGAAGGCGGCGGTCTTGCATCTATACAGAAGGACCGCGCCTTCTAAGAAGCAGAGGTGCTTCTAAGAGGCCTTCCCCCCCCCCCCCACCCCCCCTCTGCGCGTGGCCAACACGAGCGGGGCCGGGCGCCACCGCGGCGAGGCCTCGAGGAGGCCCACGCCGTGCACGGCCGCGCCCCCGAGCGGGCACGGGCGCGAGGCCCCCGGGAAGCCCAGTCACCCGGCGAACCGCGCCACTTGGCATGGCTTGGACGCGTGCATTTTGTCTCGGCGAGGAGCCACGAGGACCATCCTCCTCCTCCTCCTCCTCCTCCTCCTCCTCCTCCTCATCCTCATCCTCCCCCTCCTCCCCCTCCTCCTCCTCCTCCTCCTCCTCCTCCTCCTCCCCCTCCTCCTCCTCCTCCTCCTCCTCCTCCCCCTCCTCCTCCCCCTCTTCCTCCTCCTCCTCCTCCTCCTCCTCCTCCTCCTCGAGGCCTGGGGGCCCCTCGACGCCTCGAGGAGGACCATCGAGGGACAAGAAACACGCACGAAGCCGAAACATGCACTGGAAATGGACGTCCGAGCGAAGGCAAGGTAAGAACCCCTAGTGCAAGCACCGCTCGGAAAGCCTGCCCCCCCCCCCCCCCGCTGGGGTGGCAGCCAGCGCTGACACGACAACGGCAGCGCCCGCGCGGCGGGCTCCCCGACTGCTTGGGCCGCGCCTGCCGGCATCTCCTCCTTGCCCTCCTCGTCCTCGTCAGTCGAGCCATGGCATCCTCGTCCTCCTCCTCGCCCTCCTCCTCGCCCTCCTCCTCGCCCTCCACCTCGCCCTCCACCTCGCCCTCCTCGCGCTCCTCGCTCTCCTCCTCGCCCTTCGTCGCCCTCCTCAATCGAGTCATCGCCTTGTTTTCGCCGCTGCCCGACTCGCTGCCACCTGCAGCACCCCCTCCCCCCCCCCCCGGGCGAGGAGGGCTGGAAGCGCAGCGAGGAGCTCTTCCAGAGGGGCTCCCCCCTCAGGCGGGGCCGCCCGCCAAGCTCAGGTGCAGGCTGGCAGAGGGAGGGGGATGATCAGGAGGGGGAGAGAAGAATGAGGAGGAGGAGGAGGAGGAGGAGGAGGAGGAGGAGGAGACTCTGGAGACTCTACATGATCGCGTAGCGATATGAAGGAAATCCTCCAGCACCTTCTGTGGGTGCTTCCTCTGGGCTTGCTCAGCTTTACTGAGGGCTTTGGGCCAGAGCCCCAAATTTGATACGTAGTAAATACGCCCTGTGGCCGTCGGGGGTTCGCAGGTGGACGCCAGCTTCCCAATATGATGGGAGACATACGTGCGACAACACGCACATAACTAAGTCCCCAGCCCCGTGTGGAACCTCGGATGATGGGTTTAATGAATCCTCCCCCTTGCTACGTGTACCTGCTTGCCCAGGGGGGGCCTCATATAAGTGCCATCTACATTGATGAGGTTAAAGCATTATGAATTGTTTCCTTTTTCGTGGGGAGCTTGTGTGGCTAATCCTCGACACACAGTGCATTGGCGGCCTGATTCGTGCAGCATGTGGGTGGAAGCGACAGCGGCACACAGAGCGGGAGCTGGGGGTCGGGCAGGCCGAGCCTTGTCTCGCTTGTGCCGTCTCCTACGTACCAGGGCTCCCCTGTCGGCTACCTCTATAGGGCTCGTTGGAATGCGAGGGCTTCTAGGGTGGACTTCAGAGGGCGCGTGCGAACAAGGTAGGCGTTGTTCTCAATCCGGTCTATTTGCTGCTTGATCGTCCGGGCTACTCTGTGGTCGTCGGCGACCACGCGGGCCCACTCGTCAACAAGGGTATTGCCGTATGCAAGCGATCGAGTGGTTCGTCCTCTCGTGATGTCCTCACTCCCTGGGTGAGACAAGACAGAGTACAATGGAGTCTCCCTTCCCTCTCTTCGAGCAGCTTGCCAACCTGCTACCAGAGGTCGGCGTCGGGGCCGTCGGGCTGGTGGGGGTGGCCATTCTAGAAGTTCAGGTAGACGCCATCGCAATCTGTCACGTAGACGACGTCGAGGTCGGAGACCTGCAGGGCGAGGAGGAGGGCAAGTAGTTCGCCCCGTGCCACAGTCTGCCGCCCACCTGGGTGTGGTTCCTAGAGCGCCATGTCCAGCTCCATGTCGTTGGCGTCGAGGTCTTGAAAGGCCGCGATGGCGACACCGGCACGTCGTGGTACAGGGGACGCCGTGTCAGCTCCTCCACTTGCGTCGCCAAATATTAAGACATACTCACCTTGGCGTCGCTGCTCGAAACACCCTGACGTGAACAAGTCGACTCCGTAGGTGGTCCACGAGGGTATATGAGTACAGGGGCAGGTGTGTGGGCCCACTGCTGAGGTAGCAATCCACGAGCCCAGAGGCATTAGTACATGTCCTGCTGGGGCTGTGGCCTCGCCTGTCAGGCGGGCCGTGGCACCGCAGACTGGGCAGCCCTGGTGCTGGCCGCACTCCCGAGCGCGATGGAGTGCTGCTTCCTCTCTTCCGTCGACCCGGTGGGCGGAGGCCGGCCGTGGCTGCTCGGGCCTCTGCCCGCACACGTGCCTCTGGCCAGGTGGCGCCCTGCGGCGATGGCGAGCAGCAGGGCGGACAGCCGGCGCCCCTGCTGCATCTTGCCGAGGTAATTCTGGCATCGCTCGGACGTGTGCATTTTTTCTCGGCGAGGACCATCGGTGAGCATCTCTGATCGTTCAGCGGAAAGTGCACGCACGAAATCGAAAAGTGCACGGGGAATGGACGTCCGAGATGATCGGTTGTCGATCCCGTGCTCCATACCCGAGCCGCCCGTAGTGACGGCTCGCTTGGAGCCAATATTTGGCCTGCACGCTGCGGTCGAGATCCTGAGGGAGCGTAGCTGGTATATCCACCTCTGGACTGCCAGACAGTTGGGAGTTGTCAAACTCCCAGGTATCATGTCCATCTGGTCCTACTAAGGCTGGTGGTAATGTCCATTCGTTCGGTCGCTTCGGATACCATCCATGATCCATGAGGTACATGATGAGTGCTGATTGCGGTCCCCGACTGTGTCGTACTCGGCGGCCCGCTGGTAGCTCCCGAAAGTGAGCGACAACCGATTCCCACGTACAAATAATTGGTCGTGCTTGGCATTGGCCCTGCTTGAATCCACGTGCTGAGCCACAGCTGGATTGCCTCTCTGGGAAACTTCCGAGCGCGGTCGCTTGAGGCAGCCCTCAGGTCCAGCAACGTAGTTGGGCACCTGCCGTGAAGCCGCGGTCCGATGGCGTCGCCCAGGCGGCGTCGGAACAATACCAGCTGAGTCCCGAATACGCCGTGGAGGTGATGCCCACAGCCTCCTGCGGCTTGCGCTCCCTGTTTTGCGAGGCGCCCCGTGGTGTGGTAGCGCCGAGATGCACGGGCCAGTCGGACAAGCTTGCCGTGCACGAGGCCGTGCTTCCGATGGCGTTGGGAGCGAGTGGCCCTGGCGTGCCGTAACCCCCGCGCCCAGGTCTGTGCCGAGGTATGCGGCCTGGGCTCGTGGGAGAACTCGGAGGCCGTGACGAGCCATTCCTCGGGCGATGTACTTCGCATCGTCCATGCTGGAGCACATGGATGATGCTCTTCTTGGCGATGCTGAGCCCCCGCTCGCGAAGGCTGCGGCAGGTGTCCAGGAGACTTCAGCAGCCCTCGTCGGATGGCACGATGGGGCCCTTGCGTCCTCCGCGACAGGTCATCGACCCAGATGCGGTGGACACAGGCTGTGTGCACCTGCGTGATCTGCTGGATCGCTTTGTACTTGCAGCACTTGGCGAAACGCGTGCCCGCCTGCAAGCCCTGGGCGATGGACCTTGATGGCTGGAAAGGTGACGTGTAGCTGCGATTCTGAGTGAGCAGTCGTGGCGCGATACATTGAAGTAGTTCGAGTCCGAGTACTTCTGGTGGAAAGTCCAGGTCGAGAGCCTGGTTGCCGAGGTCGACCCATGAAATCGAGTCGTAGAACGGGGACATGTCAAGGAACCCGTGTCCTTGTGGTACTCGGACATAAGTTGTGAGCTCCTCTTGTAGAGCTCGCTCGTAGGCTTCGCGGAGCGCGGAGTTGCCTCGTTCAGCGGCATCCCATGGTGCGCAGCATTGTTGGTTCAACTCCTGACCTGCACCCTCGCGGCACATGGACCACGCCCGGGCAATCTCAGGTGGGAGCCCGATGGTGCGGTCACCGTTGTCCTCCTTGGCCCGCGTGACTCCTGTCGTCATGAGGAGCTGGTGCGGCCACATGAGGATTGGTTCCATGCTGTTGAAAAAGGCATGCGAGCTCTTCTGAGGCCTCCAGAGGGAGGCGTGGCAGGTCCAGGGGTCTGAGTCTGTCTGCTCCCGGGCCTGTGTGGGCCTTCTGTCGTCGAAGTGCTCGTCGGACCTCCGCTCCAGTGAGAGATGGCACTTCTCGTTCCCGAACGCGCTCAATACTTCGCTCAGATAGGTCGTAGAGGCCCGACGGGTCCTGGCCTGTGGGCGCCCAGAGCTGGTGCCAACTGGTGCCACTTTGGTCGGGGAGGTCCTCGGGGCAGACCAGGGCCGCCTCGCCCGCGACGATCGACTCCGCTGGTGTCGGCTGCGGCCTGGGTGACCCGTGAAGGGTGCTCGGGGCGGGCGCTGGGACCGCCCACTCTCGGACAGCGTGCATGGACCTGCTCCTTTCCACTCGGATGCCCCCCCCCCCCTCCGTAGCGTTCCAGTTTTTCCCAACCTCGGCTGGGATCTGGAGGTGGCGGCGTGGAGCCCCCTCCCCCAGCAAAAATGTTCATAGTGCGGCGTTGGGCTCGTCGGGCGAGCGCTGTCCTGCGATCCCCGCACGGTGCGCCGCCGTCTCGGCGGTATAGCGGCGCGGCCGGTGCCGAGGAAGAGTCGAGCCCCTTCGGCCAGGGGGCGCCGCCCCTGTCGACGGTGATGCCTGCGGCTCCGGCCGGTGTTTCCTGCCGCAGACCATGCACAGCCTGGTGAAGTTGCCGGAGTTGGCGCGGCCTGGTGCCACGGCGGCCCGGTGTCGATAGATGTGCTGCAATGTATCAGGTCATCGAGTCCACCACGAGCTGCTGATGTCCTGGAGCGCGGTGGCGCGCTTGGTCTGAGCCTCTCTGACGGTGACGATTCGAAACTCTGGCCCTTGTGCGTGTCAGCGCCCGAGGTGGTCATGCTGGTGATGGCTATGGATGGTGGCCTCCACTGCGGTCACCCAAGGGCCGTGCAGTTGGCCCAGGTAAGTGGACGTGTCAGGCTTGAGCCAAAATGCGACGGATTGCGAAACGGCAGAGGCGGGGCAGCAGCCTTCGAGGTTCATCATCCCCGCTTCATCACGATGCGATATCCAGAGCTCGCTAGAAATATCGAACGCATGAAAGCCGCGGTTCGGTCCGGTCCGGTTCGGTTCGATGTGCGACTGGTTCGGTTCGACCGGTTCCGGTTCGCGTCGCAAACCGGTTCGGTTCGACGGGTTCGCTTCTTTGTCGTAGACCGGTTCGGTTCGACCGGTTCGGTTCGGCCGGTTCGGTTCGACCGGTTCGGTTTGATGTGTTCCGACCGGTCCGGTTCGGCCAGTTCGGCTCGGTTGGTTCGGCCCGTTCGAATTTATGCAGAGGCGATTTCAGTCAGCCCGTGGGGATCCGGACCCCGGGGGGTCCGGACCAGGGGGGGTCCAGACCGGAGGGGGTCCGGACCCCCTGGGCTCCTCTTGGGGCTCTTACTTTTGCGTCGGGGGGACGCGCGGTCGACTGCTGGTGGGGTGGTCCCTCGGGACCCGGATACCCCGGAGGCGGCCCCCTGCCCTCGCGCGGGGGGGCCGCCAAAGGGGCCCGCCTCCAGCGGTCCGCCAGGTTCGCCCCCCCCCCCAAGGCGTTCAAGGTTGAAGCCTGCGTCGTGGTCGTCGTCGTCGTCGTCGTCGCGGCCCCGCGCGCGCCCGCCAGCCAGGTGCTCGTCTTCATTGGTGCTGAAGTCGCGAAGTCCAGGAGGGTCCTGGATTCAGGTCCTGGGGTCTTTTGAGGTCAAGTCCTGGGTCCAGGTCCTGGGTCTTGAGGTCTTTCTAGGTTCGAGCGGGTCCTGGGGTCCTGACTTGCACTCCGGTTCGGCTGGTTCGGTTCCGTCTGGTTGGCCGGTTCGGTTCGGCCGGTTCGGTTTCTGCCGGTTCGGTTCGGCCGGTTCGGTTCGCACAGCGGGCCGGTTCGGTTCGGCCCGTTCGGTTTGGCCGGCCGGTTCGGTTCGGCCGGTTCGGTTCCAGACCCGGTTCTCGGTTCTCGGTTCGGTTCGCGGCCATCATGCGAACGTGGGCTGCGTACACTGGCTGGCACTATGCTGATGCTGTTCAGGCAAATGCTCCGCAGTGTTGTGAGACAGGCGAGCATGTAGGCAAGTTCCTATCGAGACGCTTCTTTTGCTGTTATAAGCTGGCTCAACAGAACAGCATGTACTGCGCTTGCTGCTGCCACAGTTGGCTGGTTCTGGCTCCGACACCTGGGACTGAGCAGGTACGGGGGGTTCACGCGCTGGACTGAATTCGACCGATCAGAGGAGGTCGCGGATGGGCCCCTTTTTCTTTCCGTCGTTCGCCTCGGATGTGGCTGGCGCGGCTGGGGCTGGCCATGCACGGTTGGCAATTGACCTGAAGATTGTCTCGTTAGTCCGAGGGTCTTCCTCCTCAGACTGGGTACGAGCAACTTGGGTCCTCGTCAGAAGATTCGGCGGCTCGAGTGGACGCAGCATCCTCGGTGTCGCCCCAGAGATCTCCGACAACAGCTTGAAGAGTGTTGCCCCGACGCTCGCGTCCCTCAGCGGCCTTCTCGGCCCGTTGGGCCTTGGCCTGGCTGGATTTGTGGATCCTGGAGTCCTCCTCCTCCTCCTCCTCCTCCTCCTCCTCCTCCGGGGCCTTGGGGTTCCGCGGAGCAGAAGGCAGCCGGCGTGGGAGCTCCATGCTCTCCTGGTTGGGAGTTGCCTGCCGGGTGCCACGAATTCGACATTGAATGCAACGTGCGGCTTCCATGGTTCTTGGCATCGCTCGGACGTGTGCATTTTTTCTCGGCGAGGACCATCGAGGAGCATCCTCAACCATCTGGCGAACAAAACCACGCACGAAACCGAAAAAAACACAGGAAATGGACGTCCGAGCGATGGCCAGGGTGCATCATGCACGGGGAGGATTTGTCGGATGTATGGCTGGGCTGAACCATGTAGTCCAGGTGCGAGGCCTTCTTGCCTCCGCCTGGGTCGCACGTGTATTCGACGTCGGCGCATTGTCTTGATACCTCCGACCTCCTTCAACAATCCCGAGGCCTGCAGGGCCAGGGGGGGGTACATTCCAATCCCCGACGACGGCCCAAGGGAGCTGGAGGGTCCTTGGGAGGCCACCGAGGCGTCTGAGTCTAGCCAGGTTGGGCCAGGTTGGGCCCCGTCAGGCCGATGCTGCAGAGCCCATTGAAAAGAACAGCTACGATGGAATATCCCCCAAAGTGCAGGCAGGGTACTGGCGACGAAGCAGTCCAGACTGGAGCTCGGCCGAGCTCCCAGAGGTGTTGCCCGCAATGCCTCATGACAGACGTGAGCCTGGAGGCGCCCCCGTGCGAGCAGCCACTTCCCCGCCCTCATTGGTACGCCCTGCGGACTGCGATTCGTCGGAGTCGGTCCTCCCCTCGGGGCTGGTCAACTTGGAGGGCCGAGCCGCGCCGTGAAACAGACGAAGGTGGTGCTCACGTGCCTCAGTGGTCCACCTGCCCACACCAGCTGGTCCTATATGCGTCTCGATGAGGCCGAGATAATCGTGCTTTTGAGTGAGGATTTACTCCCGAGCCTTCTCACCTCAGCCGCGCGCAGAGGGGGTTGGGGGGAGGGGTGAGGGCTTCTTAAAAGCACCCCTGCTTCTTTGAAGGCGCGGGGCTTATCTATAGATGTAAGGCCGGCGCCTTCTAAGAATCAGCCTCCTTCTAAGAAACCCTCTCCCTCCCTCCACCCCCATGTGCGCACCGCCAATCACCCATGCACGTGATGTCACTGTGGAAAATGCATTGGCAGGGCATGAGCTGGTAAGGGTACCGCTGGCCACCTCTTCCACGGTGGTGCCAGGAGGGGCTACCGAGAGTCAGGAGCCCGCGGCCGCCGCAGCGGGGGCTGCTGGTGGCACCCGGGCTCCGGTGCCCTGGCCAGCCTGGGCGCCCTGGCCGCCCTTGCCCGTCTTGCCAGTCTTGGCGGCGGTGGTCTCGGCCTTCTGCGCTGCGAACTTGGCCTCCGAGAGCCGCTGGGCCTCGGCTGCGAGGGCCGCCTCGCCGGTCGCCTTGCCCGCGTGGTCGGGGGCTCCCGCGGCCGGGCCGCCGTCGCCGGCGCTGGCGGAGCCCGGGCTGCCAGCCTCCGACGGCGGCGCCTGCTGCTGGGCCGTGGCCGCGGTGCCGTCGACGCCCTGGCGCGTCTCCTGCTGCTGCTTCCGCACGGTCTGCGCGCGGGTGGTCCGAGCCTGCACCTGCGGCTCCTTGGTGTCGGATTGCCTCCTCTTGAGCTCCTCGGGCCCTGCCTTGACGGCGTTCAGCTCCGCCCGCTCGGCCTCCTCGACGTCGAGGGACTCGATGTCGGAGAAGAGCTGCGCATCCCAGTGGGCGGAGACAGCTGGTCCAGCCTCGGCCATGGGCGAGGCCGCGGCGCCGTCATGCGTGATGCCCTCGGCCGCGGCCAAGGCTGCTGCCGCCTTCTTCTTGACGGCCTCTGCCTTCGCCACCTCGAGCGCCGCGCTGGCCTCCTTCGCCTCGGCGAGGCTGAGGCTGTCCCTGAGCTTGGTGGCGTTGACGACGAGCTGGCTGTGCCGATTGACGGCGGCTCGCCAGACTCCGCCGGCCTTCTTCATGGCCTCCACGGTGGTGACCCGCTCGCCGCCGTTGGTCTGCTCGTCCCGGGCCTCGATCCGGGTGATCTGGGCCCAGAGCACACCTCGCAGCTGAGGGTCGGTCGCCTCGGCCAGAGCCTGCTGGAGACGATGTGCGATGCTCGGCTTCCTCTTGGAGCCTGTGCGCCTGGAGTTCGTGGTGGCATCAGGGTACTCCAACTCTACGATCTCAGTGTCGCCGAAGGAGACGGTGCTGCCTTGGGGACGAGATCTTGCACGGTGGAGTTTCACCCGTCTGTTGCATTTGGGGCGCTGCGGGCGTCTGCTGTCCAGCTTGTCATTCCGCTCGCAGGTGCCGCAGCCGCGGCAGCGAGTCCAGGGGCAGGGTGCCGTCACGAGTCCCAGCTTGTGTTGTTGTTGAGAGCTGCAGAGCGGGCTTCTGCCGCAGCGGAGTCCCTCGGGCGCCACGCGAAGGCACTGAGGCGGCTCCTGGTGCCAAGTGCTGCCTGAGCCGAAATGGCGTGATGTGGGGAGGAGGAGGAGGAGGGGGAGGAGGTGGAGGAGGAGGAGGAGGAGGAGGAGGAGGAGGAGGAGGAGGAGGAGGCGAGGTAGACCGAGGAGGGGGAGGAAAGCATGAGCAGGGGGAGGAAAGAATGAAGAGGAGGAGGAGGAGGAGGAGGAGGAGGAGGAGGAGGAGGAGGAGGAGGCGAGGTAGGCAGACCGTCTGTCAGGGAGTCGCAGCGGACCGCACCGCCCACCTCCGCCCTCCCTGCCGTGAGGTTGGAGCCAGCGTCGGCACTGCTCTACGGCAGGCCAGTTTCAGCGCGCCCGGCCTCGCAGTGCAGGAGTCCCCACGCGAAGCGAGCACTCGGCATCGCTCGGGCGTGTGCATTTTTTTTCTCGGCGAGGACCATCGAGGAGCATCTTTGATCATTTAGCGGGAAGTGCACGCGCGACATCGGAACATGCACGGGGAATGGACGTCCGAGCGATGGCGAGAGCATGAAGTGCAACGTGATTGCCCGAGCGGAAAAATGCGGGACTGCCACCGCGACTACACCATGGCTGAATCAAAGTACGGCGTTCGAGTTCCAGGGCGAAATCCTCGTGGCTCATTGCCCTCGGGAGTTCGCACTTGTTGGCGGCGAGATCCATGAGGTGCTGCCTTCTTGGCTTCCGAAAGCGCTTGTACGTGGAGCGCAGTAATCATTGCGCGCGTGTGCTCGCATTCGAACGTTTCCCCGCATCCGGATCGCAATGCATTCAGTGTGCGAATTCGCGCGCGATGTGAACCAAGTCTGCTGTTCGCTGTTGCATCACCAACCGAATTACTACATCGTGCGTATGCCGTGCCATTCTGTGCGAGATCGCCGTTGTGCCACGCGGACACGGACTGAACGTCTCATTCACCAAATGTTGAACAATTGTCTTGGTGTCATTTCGTTCACTCGCGTGTGATGCACACCCTCTACTCGATCTAAACCCTACGTGCTGTTTTAGGTACACTCTCTCGGCTCTCAGCACCGTCTCAGTAATTTCTCTTACGCTTCCGTTGCTGACTGCGCACGCTACACTCTGAGCCTTCACTCGAGAATCTGCGACCCCAGAGATGGAACTGTGGATTGCGCCACTTGGCCGCATGTTCACCAATTGCAACCAACGGCTACCAGTACCCCTTCAGTGCACACAATGCTTTGCCTAACACCTGTGGCGGAATGATCCTTCGTAGCAACCGTCCACCCGGTGGTGTCTTGGCAGAAAGAACTAATCGTTTTTGTCGGAAAGCCCTCGCAACAATTTCCCAACACATGTTTCCACCAGTCCACGTATGTAAGCACAAATCCTCCGATCTCCCCCCCTGACCCAAGTTTTCGCGGCCTGTACCCCCCCCGTCCGCCCATCCCCAGCACGCCATCTTGGTCTCGGTTTCCCAATGAGATGCGCAGCGGCTCGAACCCGGAAGTGCAAACCAAACCAACGCAGGTGCGATGCAGTGCATGGCGCAGCGCCGCTCCACTCCACATAGATAAGACAATACATAAACGTACCAGATGGCATTTATTTCGTGTGTGTGTATGTGTGCGCGTGTATCCAGCTTCATGGCAGCTTACCATGCGTGACTGTAGCTGGTACATTTTGTAAATCCAGAGCAAGGAAAACTGAGACTTGTGGCCGCGCCAGATTTATTGTGATGGAGCCCTGTTATCTTAGATACCACTCTTTGAACCGAATAACGGGGTGAACGAGGAGAGGATGCTGAGGAGGAAGATCAGGAGAAGTTCGGGAGGTGGATGATGACGACGACAATGACGATGACGATGATGATGATGCTGATGATGATGATGATGACGATGATGATGCTGATGATGATGATTATGATGATGATGATGATGATGATGATGAGGAGGATGAGGATGAGGGCGAGGATGAGGATGGGGATGAGGATGAGGATGATGAGGAGGAGGATGAGGATCAGGAGATGAGGATGAGGATGGGGATGAGGATGAGGACGATGATGATGATGATGATGATGCTAATCATGATGATGCTGATTATGATGATGATGCTGATGTTGCTGCTGCTGCTTATGCTTCTGCTACTGATGACGGTGTTGATGTTGATGGTGGTGGTAGTTGTGGTGGTGATCACGATGCTGATTATGCTACTGATGCTGATGCTGATGGTCGATATGATGCTTATGCTGTCGAGTGGTGATGATGATGATGATGCTGATGATGTTGCTGATGATGATAAGGATGATGCTGCTCATGCTGATGAGGATGATGCTGATGTTGATGCTGATACTGATGCTGCTGATGATGTTGATGAGCATGATGAGCATGATGATGCTGATGATGCTGATGATGCTGATGTTGATGATGATGATGATGATGATGATGATGATGATGATGATGATGATGATGATGATGATGCTGATGATGATGATGATGATGGTGATGGTGCTGGTGCTGGTGCTGGTGATGGTGATGGTGATGGTGATGATGATGATGATGATGATGATGATGATGATGATGATGATGATGATGATGATGATGATGATGATGCAGATTGTGATGGTGGTGGTGCGACGACGATCGGGATGAGGAGGAGGAGACGGAGAACGGATGAGGAGGAGGAGGAGGAGGAGGAGCAGGAGGATGAGGAGGAGGAGGAGGAAGAGGAGGAGGAGGAAGTGTGATGGACGGTGCGTCTCCTTGAGGCGGAGGGGCCTGAGTCCTCCCGCCCTCTCCTCCGCCTCATTGAGGCGGAGGAGCGGGCAGGAGGACTGATAGGTGGATGTGACTAGGATGAGTTGGTGGATGAGGAGGAAGTGGAGTGTCGTAGGAGGAGGAGGAGGAGGAGGAGGAGGAGGAGGAAGCAGGCGATGAAGGACGGCTGAGCATGCGGGGGAGGCGTATGTATTGACAGGAGGAGGAGGAGGAGGAAGCGAAGGAGGAGGAGGAGGCGGAGGAGGAGGAGAAAGGGGGGGAGGAGGAGGAGGAGGAGGAGGAGGAGGAGGAGGAGGAGGAGGAGGAGGAGGGGGAGGGCGAGGGGGACAAGCTAGGTACGCTCGCGTCATATCTGATATTCTACCCCTCACTCCCATCCCTTACCATGGCGTAGATCCCCTCTCTACTCGCACAGTCGGATGTTGAGCAGGTCAATGATCCCGAAAGGGTACGCGATGCATTGTAGAGCACGGCATGGCATGGCGTAGAAGAGCACCGCAAAGCGTAGTATGTCACAGCATGGCGTGGCGTGGCGTGGCGTAGTGAAGAATTGCATCACAAAGCTTTGCAACGCAAAGCATGGCATCGCACAGCGGCCCCGAACATAACAGTGCATAGCATGGCGTTGAAGATCAAAACGTAGCATGGCATAGCATGACGTGGCACTTGCGCACTGGATATGACAGCTGCAGCTGAAGGCATGGCATCGCGCAGCGGAACGCAACCTAGCATTGCATTGCATGCCGTGGCATGGCGCGGGAAATGACGCTAGCGCTGCAGCGGGAGCACGATTCGGAACGAGCGGAAGCGCGGAAATGAGGCCAGCGCTGCAGCGGGAGCACGATTCGGAACGACCAGAAGCACGGAAATGAGGCCAGCGCTGCAGCGGGAGCACGATTCGGAACGAGCGGAAGCCCGAAAATGAAGCCCGCGCCTCAGCGAGAACATCATTTTGAAAAAAAACCAAGCGAAAACCCAACTCCAGGAAATCCTGCGTGTAGAAAAACAGCACGCGGAGGGGTGCCCGCTATCTTCCGCACGCCATCAGGGGATGGAGGAGAGTAGCATTCATATTGTGCAATTGTGGAGGAGGATGAGGAAAAGGAGGAGGAGGAGGAGGAGGAGGAGGAGGAGGAGGAGGAGGAGGAGGAGGAGGAGGAGGGGGAAAAGGAGGACGTGGAGGAGGAGCCCGCGGTTTGCTGCCCGTGGAGACTGGGAGCAGCACCGCAGGTTGCCATTGCTGGCCTGCGCGCGGACCGCCCGCGCGGGCCCGGCCGGTCACGGACCTCCTCTCCCGCGCCCGGTCTCGGTGGCCATTCGCGCGGAGGCGGGACGAGTGCCGGGGCCGCGGGACGGCAGGAGGCCGACGACGGGGGAGGAGGGGGAGGAGGAGGAGGAGGAGGAGGAGGAGGAGGAGGAGGAGGTGGAGGAGGAGGGGGGAGGAGAAGGGGGAGGAGGAGGGAGGAGGGGGAGGAGGAGGGGGAGGAGGAGGAAGACGATGAAGGCGGCCAGGAGGAATAGGTCCAGAAGCCCTCGGCCTATAAGCGCGTCTTGGATGCCTGTCGGGGTCTTTCCGGATGCCTCCCGGGGGCCTTTTTTGGATTCCTCTCGGGAGCCTCTTCGGGGCCTTTTTGGGCCGCTCAGGGGTTTCTGAGGGGCAGTTTGGAACCCCTTTCGGAGTTTTT
>CAUYUJ010018861.1:121507-147792 GCA_963575745.1 Prorocentrum cordatum
TCAGTGTTCCTTAATTGTTGTGCAGTTGTCGGTAGGTGTTCGACGGGACACCGAAACTTAACTCACGAAACAAAATGGGGCCTCGTTCCCTATTTAGGATTCCTTAGGTTAACGCCCCGACTGTAGAGTGGATGAGAAGAAACAGGGGACGGGAGGGGGGAGAGGACGCGGGGATGACAGGGCGGAGTGGGAGGCCAGGTCGGGTGGGATTCCGCATCCTCCCCCTTCTCTCCCCTCCGCCTTCCTCCTCGTGCCCCTCTCCTCTCCTCTTCTCTTCTTACGCATCCACCCGCCCTCCTCATCATCCTCCCCCTCTTCTCCCCTCTCCTTGTCACATCGTGGGCTGTTCGGGTTGTGGAGGGCAGGGGGGTGGGTCGGGTTGGCTAGGGGTTGGTTGGAGTGAGGAGTGACGGACGGGGAGGCGTGTGAGGGGGAGACGGGAACGAAGAGCGGAGGGGATGGACATGTATTAAAGTGAGAGGGCGCAGTGAGCAGGTGAGGGCGGAGGAGGAGGCGAATGAGAACCACAGTAAACCCAGCGCACATCGCTAGTGATGCAACACACCCTTCCGTCCCAAAGTTCCTCCTCAGAAGTCGACGCGACCATGTCCTTCAGCTACGGCGAGTTCCCTTCTTTGGAGAATGGAGGATTGCATGGACCCGCATTGTGGAAGAGCCCTGTGATTGGATCGTGCAGGGCTGCACGACACCATAGCCCTGAGAGGGATCCACCCATCCGTCCACGGTGCTGGACGGCGTTTCTGGAGTAACAGGGGTCCTCCTCCTCCTCCTCCTCCCCTCCTCCTCCTCCTCCCTCTCCCTCCTCCTCCCTCCTCTCCTCCCTCCTCTCCTCCCCCTCCTCCTCCTCCCCTCCTCCTCTCCTCCTCCTCCCCCCTCCTCCTCCCTCCCCCTCCTCCCTCCCTCCTCCTCCTCCTCCTCCTACTCCTCCCTCCTCCCCTCCTCCTCCTCCTCTCTCCTCCTCCGCCTCCGCCTCCTCCTCCTCCTCCTCCTCCCTCCCTCCCTTCCCCCTCCCTCCCCCTCCTCCCTCCTCTCTCCTCCCTCCTCCCTTCTCCCTCCCTTTTCC
The DNA here is from genome assembly GCA_963575745.1 of Prorocentrum cordatum. Classification (NCBI taxonomy): domain Eukaryota; class Dinophyceae; order Prorocentrales; family Prorocentraceae; genus Prorocentrum; species Prorocentrum cordatum. Next base: position 122,592 of record CAUYUJ010018861.1, read on the forward strand.
TCCTCCCTTCTCCTCCTCCCTTCTCCTCCCTTCTCCTCCTCCTCCTCCTTGCTGTTCCTCCGGCAAGAAGGTCGGGCCGACCTGTGCGCACTGGCACGCGTGGGCTACAGTCAACCCGCAGAGTAAGGATGTGCGACCTTCCCAGGGGTACCCTTGCATCCTTGCCCCTTCGGGCCATCCTGGACCGCCTCCGTGGGCCGCGCCCCGCTCGGGAAGCTGCGAAATGGGCATCCAAGGCCCTTGCATCCTTCTCCCGCATCCTTACTATAATACGGGTTGACTGTGGGGAACAGGGGGGTTACGAAATCCGCTGCGTGCAGCTGGTTTCGGCCCCGCCGCCGGGCCCATGCTCCTCGATACCTTACAGGGCACCTCCCGGCGCCGGAGGGCGCCGGGAAGATGAGCCACGTGAGCCGATTGTCGAACCCCCCTTTTTGCTATTCCCCCCCTTTCACCCAGCCCGAGAAGGGCAACCGGGACCCTCCGCTGGGGAACCAGGAGATCTCAGGAGGGGAAACATCACACACATACAGACACAATGCATCGCCGATTCCCCCGAAACATGCGGGAACAGGTGGGCAGCGGGGGGGAAGACAAAACCCCCGAAAAGATGGGGAACCATGGGGAATCCTGTCAACTTGTGTCTATGTGCCTGTGTGCCCCAGGGCCCCTGCAGGGAGAGAGCGACCAGGACCCTCCGCTGGGGAGCCGGGGGCTCGGGATCGCGCACGGAGACGTCTGCCTGGGCAAGGGGGGCCCCCAGACGGCCGCCCTCCTGGCTCGGGAGGGAGAGAGGACCCTGCCCTCGCTCGCCGCCGGCACGGACGCTCCCCGCCCGCCTCGGGGGAGCCTCCTCCTTCCTCCTCCCCTCCTCCCTCCTCCTCCCTCCTCTCCTCCTCCTCCTCCCTCCTCCTCCCTCCCTCCTCCCCCTCCTCCTCCCTCCTCCTCCCTCCTCCTCCCCCTCCTCCTCCCCCTCCTCCTGTCTCGCGCGTGCAAGAGGGCTGGGACGGGGTCGGCGGGAGCTGGGAGTGGGGGGGACGGAGCTATCGCGTCGATGCTCGAGCTGGCTCGAAGGGGCCTGCATCCCAAGACGGGCGAGCCCCTCGAGCCGCTCGTCTTCTCGGAGCTCGGGGTGCCTGCGATGCCGCAGCAGGCGCCCGAGCCCGAGGCACCTGACTAGTGGGCGGAAGTGCTGGCGGGGGGCGCGGTGCGAGTGGGGACTGCCCGGCGTTGCGCCGTTAGTGACCCTCGCACCGTTGCTCCCCAGCCCCGCGCACGGAAGGAGCAGTTCCGCTGCACTTAAGGGCCCCTTAAGTGCAGCGGGCTGTCTTGGCCTCCATCGCGTCGATGCTCGAGCTGGCTCGAAGGGGCCTGCATCCCAAGGCGGGCGAGCCCCTCGAGCCGCTTGTTTTCTCGGAGCTCGGGGTGCCTGCGATGCTCAGCAGGCGCCCGAGCCCGAGGCACCTGAATAGTGGGCGGGTGCGGGCGGGGGGCGCGGTGCGAGTGGGGACTGCCCGGCGTTGCGCCGTTAGTGACCCTCGCACCGTTGCTCCCCTGCCCCGCGCACGGCGCGGAGAGCGCCCCTTGTTGGATGAGGGCCCTCTCTCGTTCTTTTTTCGAGGCGTGTTCGTGATTCACCTGCACGCTCTCGGCACTGTCCTCACTGTCCTCCTCCCCCTCCTCCCCCTCCTCCCCGGATCCTCCCCGTGACGGGGGCGCGGCCCCCGGTCCCTGGAGCGCCTCGCTGCCCGTCGGCGCGCTCCGCGGGGAGGGCCCGGGAGCCTGTATAGGCGGGGCCCGGGGGGCCGGCCAGAGCGCCGGAGCGTGCAGCATCCTGCGGGGCCAGGTCAGGGGCAACGGTCGGAAGGTTGCTAGAAGGACAGAACTATCGCCAATTTGGGTATAGGCTCGTCTGTGCTACTTTGCCCTTTGGAAGTAGCCACCCCTTCAGGGTTGCATTGCTTTAAGGTTGATAGAAGGACAGAACTATCGGGGATGGGCATATAGGGGGGGATGCATCGACCCCCAATCGCCCATGGATCGCCGATAGGTGTCCGATAGCCCCAACCTCCCCAGGAACGTGGGGATTCACCATCGGAGGCCCATCGCCGATGTATCGGCGATGTATCGCCGATTCCAGGTCGAGGTTTCCCCCCTTATTTCTATCCCCCCTATCGTTGCCCCTCGGCCAGGGTCGCATTGACCCAGGCTTGGGTGTAGGATCTTGCAGGATCTTGCAGGATTCTACAGGATCCTGCAGGGCCAGGGTCGCATTGACCCGGGTTTGGGTGCAGGATCCGGCAAGGCCTGACTGACCCGGGTCTGGATTGACCCGGGTCAGCAGATCCCCGAAGGGTCGGCAAATTCGGAGGAAGAGAAGGTACAGTCAGCGCGCCTAGTAAGGACGCGCGCCTTCATCTAGGGTGCCCTTGTGTCCTTGCCTCTGCGGCCCGTCCTTTGCGGTTTTCACTGGTCGACGGCAGCCCGAAAAATCACAATTTCAGTCTCCAAGGGTCTTGCTTCCTTACCACCCGTCCTCAATAGACGTTTTGACTGTACCCATATCTCTACCCTTCCCTCGTCTTCCCCTTTTCGGGCCGCCTCGGCGGCCCTCGTCGCCACCGCTGGATTTGCCTTGAAGTCTTCGTCATAACGCACCCAGGGAGAGGTCCAGGGAGTAGCGGTATGGGTGCCTTTTGGTTTCCCCAGGTGAATGACTTGGGCCGGGCACTTTGATCAAAATTGCGCTCTTGGATGCCGCGATGCGTTGAAGCGGGTGGCGATGTTTGAGGTTTTTGGCCAGGCGTGGTTTCTTCGATCGCCTATACTTTCGAGTTTTCTGGGTTTCTCAGACCGCGTTCCACATTCCAGTTCATTTCTTCCTCTCCCCTCTGTGCCCACGTGGAATAACTGGCATGATAGAGCAAGACACAACAACATAAAGAGAGAGAGAGAGAGAGATAAATAGAGAGAACGAGAAAGAGACAGGGATATATATATATATATATAAACACAATAAGAGACACGTGCCGCGTAGCCAGGTGTGAGATGAGATAAGACGCGCGGGAAGGGTGCTTCGAAGGAGGTCTGGAAATTGCGCCTCCAGAGGTCGGTCTTAGACGAGTTTCCAATGGGATCCCACGTTTCCCTTCTCATTCACATCCTTGTCTCCTGTCTACTCTTTCTTCCCATCCCCCGTCTTACAGTCCTCGGCCATCCTGTTCTTGCCGTGCTTTCCTTTCCCATGTCGCGAAGGATGGGGTCACGGTCGGCCACTGGGATGTCACTGGCATCCACCAGGCATGCCCAGTCTCTGTCTTTCTATTCAGGACTCGGGGGGACGGAGAGGAACAGGATGATGAGGAACAGGGTGGAAGGAGGAGAAGGGGGAGCAGGAAACGTAGGAGGAGGAGAAAGAGGACAATGTGAAATAATGTAGCTATGCAAGTGAGTATGGAGTTGCTCATCCCTTATGCAGTCTTTCTGACTGAAGTGCTATGAGCTACCGATGAGCGGCGAGCACATCGCACTTGCCGTTCGTTGCGATCTTCCTGCGTATTCCCAGTAGCCCACCCAGCAGCGATGGAGGCCTTCGGGGCCATTTTGGATGCCGTTGGGGTCCTGCTGGGGCCCGCTTGGGGCTCTCTTAGGGCCACCTTGGGGAATATCGAGCAACGATGGAGGTCCGTACGTAGCGCTTCCCCTCCGGAGCCCTGAAGGTTTCGTCTTGGGGCGTTCCTGGACGCTCTTGGCGCCGTCTTGGGGCCAGAGCCACCTTGGACGTCAAATTGAAGCATATGGGGCTCCCTTGGAACTATCCTGGGCCACAGCAGACCCCTGTGCACCTCCCCTCCCCCCCGTCCCCCCCCCGTCCAGACCAGGGGGATGGGTGGGGGAGGGGGAAGGGGACCCCCCTTCCCAAAGGGAGAGAAGGGGGTTTGAAGAGGAGACGGGCTAGACCATTCTCGCTCTCAAGGTTTGGGAGGGGTTTGCATGGTATCGGGGCGAGGCTACTATGGCAGCGTCAGGACAGGCAGGAACTCCGGGAATCAACGGCCCCCCAGCTGCCCAGATCAGCTCAACGCACGAACGCACGAACACATGGTGCAACATAGTGAGGGCTTAGCCCAGACAGAAGCGAGCTCTGATTGGTGGTGTACCCAAGAGGAGACTACAACTGTGGCGGAACCGCGTTGTAGGCGAACCACGATCACCTGCATGACATCATCAGTGCACATGTCAGAGAAGGACGCAGGAAAGTCATCTGGATGAGGCGCACGCCTTCTTCTGGTATAGCCTCTGAGATGAACGAGGCATTGCTGAGCCTAGCTGACCGGGATGTTCGCCGATGGCGATGCGAAACCAAGTATGGACAAGGTCGTTGACATGGTGCGTGTTATCACGATGCACCACAAAAGGAATTAGGTTGTACAGCAATGCCGATGGCAGATCAACAGGAGGAACGAGGGGGCACGCGCCGAATTCGGCTAGTCCTCACAAGGCTGTTGCAGTGAAAGAGTTGCGTTGGGGACATATCAGAAGTCCGAAAGTGGAGTGAGAATTGCATCGACGCGTTAGCCCAGGCAAACGTTGGAACGCGAAAGGCGTGCTGACACTTCGATTCCAACTTAATGATAGGACGGTGCGTCACAATATATGGAGAAGGCGGACATGGCCCGATTGCGAAATATCAGGTTGATGGCTTTGCCAACAGTTTAAGAGGAAGACGATCAGGAAGGGCGAGTGCGAGTTCGCAGCCAAACGCATTTACTGGTTATGCGAAGGCCAGTGGGACGTTGTTGACGGGAAGCGTGGTGGCGTCAGAGCCAGATGCAAATTTAATCGGGTTGCGTGAATACCAAATGATCGTAGCGTCGCAAGAATGCGTACAGTTGTACTCCGCTGACCCGAGTTGCGCTGTTCCTCAGAATGAAGGCGTTCATGAATCCGGACGGGCCTAACCAATTTGATTAACGGAGCACCCCGTTTGACACCGTAGAGAAAAGGGGGGGTCCACGCGGCCAGCCGTGGTGGCGGGGTTTCAGGCGGGCCGCCAGAATCCACGGCATTTCCGTGGACCCCATCTCAGTTGAAGAAGTGCAAGCAAGTTTTAAGTGTACGTCAGACCAATCATATGCATGGGAGCTGGCAAATCCAGCCCGCGGTGGTGGCTGCAACTCCACGTGACGCGTGGGTCCATCGAACCTTCCTGCGCAACTTAGCTAAGCAAACTTTGCGATGGCCAGACCAGGTTGCAGTCGACATAGCGCAGCTGATGTCCAGGCCGGAACAGCCCGACAAACCGATCGCGCTCGCGCAGCGAGTGCGCCGGGCCTGGTCACGAGCCAGGCGCTGGCATGTAGCGCGCAGGCCCGCAGAAAACGCGCAGTCGCTGGATAAGGCGGTTGTTGGATCGAGCTCGCTCAGGGCAGCGAGTCTCAGGCAGGCCAAGTCAGAAATAGCGATGTTCCAACAGTTTTCATGGGCCGAGAAATTCCATGGTGCAATCGATCCAGAGCGGTTGTGGCATTTAGGAGCTATTGTAGAGTTTCCCCTGACCCACTTCTTCCTCGGTCTCAGTCTCCATTTTGGAGCTCGAAGGTGCCGGGCTGGATGCGGCCATTTCGGTGCCCTTGGAGGCCTTCTCAGGGATCTCAGCGGGATGCCCCCAGAGCGCAGATCTGTCACGCCTTGCGCCGTGGCAGATGTTATCGGATCGGCATGGGGGTCTCAGACTTGTGGAAGTGCAGAGCTGGGTGGATGATTGTAGCCAGTTTGTTGTGGGCAAAGAGTCGGCGGCAGCGGGCAGGGCGGCGCGCGCCGCCCAGGCCCGAGCCCGGCACTGCCGCGATTAACGCCTGAGGATATCTAGCAAAAGCGCTTTCATCAGGGGCCCTCCCAGAGTGGTAGATGAGAATCAGCGCAGACTTGGCCTTAGCATCCAGCTCAAGCGCTCGCAGGTCGTCGAGGATCTAGGGGTTGCATCGGCGAGCTGTCTCAACGGCCGAGAAGAGATTGCAAGACAGCGCCCGTAGGGGCAACCTAATTCGGCGCGTTGTCAAAACGCCCAGGGCTGCCGCGTCTTCAGTCAAACTGGCGTCGCACCCCAGGGCGCGCGGGGAATGGGGGCCCGAGGAGCGGCCCCCTCGACGCCGTTGAAGGTGCGAGCGCAGATTTCGGGCATGGTTGGCCGTGAGGAAGGAGGCTGCGCGACTGCGACCGCTAGGATGGCCTTCCTCGCGGCGCACCAGGAACCAATGTTTTTGTCAGGCTGCGTCTTTTCAGCGCGTGGATAGGACTCCTGCCCATGCGTCTTCCAACCCACCGCCGGGCTCTTTATGCCGCCTGGAGAAAAATCCTTTCCAGTTTAGTAAGGGCCAGAAACCGATGGGGCAAAGCCAAGGGGGCCCTGGTGGCTGCGGCGGCCCTCTCTTGGTCCTCGGGCGGAGCCTCTTTCCCCGGCTCTTCGGCAGGGGCCCAGGCGAAATTCAGTGCGACGTGGAGAAAGCTGACCCGCAGTCTATGTCTCAATGCGCGCTGCGCGGAGCCCTGGACCAGTGGGTCAGGGAGCTAGCGGCGGCGCATTTTCAAGGCAGTTCTCGAGCGCGGCCCCGATCTTACAGTCATTCGTCTACGCGTGGCCCCCTTTTGAAAAAGAAGGGCAACGCGAGCAATGCGTCGCAGCTGGTTTGTTCGCAATGATCATGGCAGGCAGGTGCGCTTTGGCCTGCTAGTCGGCGCTGTGGAGAAGAAGCGACCCGGCCCCCTCCGACCCTTCTAGACACGGCCGCCGCCGCTGCGCAGGCGCTAGGGCCAGCTTTTGAGGGGCCCCAGGCGCGCGTTAGAGTCGGCGGCCTGGACGAGGATGAAGTGGTTTTTTTTGGGACTTGGTCAGGCGAGCCCAGGGGGATGATCAGGGCCCTTGGGGGCAACCACCTGACTGCTTTCCAGGGGGGGCTCAGAAGGCCGCGGGGGCATGTTTGCCGCGCAGACCTCCCTGGAACACAGCAAAGTGCCCAAGATGTGGAGCCCCGCAGGAGACCCTCTTCCATCCGCTTTGGGAGCGCCCAGGGCCCGGGGGCCCGGGGCGCTTTCGCTTGGAGCTTTTGGAGGAGGCCCGCGAAGGCCAGCATGGGTGGGCCTGCCATTGGCTAGGAGGTATAGCCCCGTGCCGTTCTCCCCACTCATGGCTCAAAGGTCACGGGGGGCGCCCTGGCGCGCGGCGCGAAAAATCGCTTCGCCATGTCGATGATTGGTGCTCCTGGCGACTCAGGAGGCAAGTGCCATGATGACTCCAGGCTCCAGCGATGCGGGTGGGGTTCGTGGTGATGGACTGGTGGGGCTCACTGGGGTGGGAGCCCGGGCCTTTGGAGCATTAGAAGCTGTCAGTGCCGATCTCCGAGATACGGCTGCAACAGAGGCGGCCAAGGCAAAGGAGGGACCCTTAATTCTGGCGATCGATGCCCAGTCTGCGGGGGATGGCATAAGAGCTGGCCCCCGCGGGCGCCGTGGAACCAATCAGTTTTCATTGAAGAGTGTCGGGGCCGTGATTGGTGAGCGGCCTGTTGAGGCCCCCAAGGTCACGAGTCAGTCAACGGCTGAGGATGCCGAGGCGGACCATGCGCCCCCGCAACCTGGTTCGCCAAACGTCTGGCGGACGCTGCAGCGGAGGAGGGCGCTCGTCGGGCCCAGCTTCCGCCCCTTGCTTTGACCGCGGTAGCGGCCATCGACATGAAGGCGGCCAAGGTGCGCGGCCATTTGCTGGCGGTGGCCCTCGCGGTCACAAAGCAGGCCCCGTCTCTTCATGGCGCGTCGTCGCGCCGAGATCGCGCACGGGATCGCAGGAGCAGTTTCAGCAGTCAGCCCACTCGGTGCAGAAGGATGCCAGGGGCCGCATGCAGTGTTTGATCTGTTTGTCTCGGCCAGGCCCTGGAGAGAGAGCTGGCCTGGCTTTCCAGCCCGTGTGTCGGGTATCTTTTCAACTTGCACAGTAGTCGCGCTGTTTTTTCGGGGAGTTTTCTGGTGTCGGGCCAGTGGGGGGTGCGACGCCGCGTTCTTCCGAATGCTGGGCGTGCTATGCCAGCCTGAAACCATCACCAAAGGTGGAGGGAGTCTTATTACTTCCCTGGAGCAGGACAGATTGCCAGTGTGTGTGTGTGTGTGTGTGTGTGTGTGTGTGTTAAGGACTGGGCTCAGCCAAACGATTTGACACTTCCGAGGCCCATTGTTTTGTTTAGTGGCCCATGAGTCACAGCGGCCCCTGTCAGAGGAACCGGCCGCTAAGGTAGGTACGAGGTAAGAGGAGGGGGAGGAAGAGGAGGAAGAGGCGGAGAAGGAGGAGGAGGAAGAGGGGGAGGAGGAGGAGGAGGAGGAGGAGGATGAGGAGGAGGAGGAGGAGAGTAAGTGAGTGAACGAGTGAGTGAGTGAGTGAGTGAGTGAGTGGGTGAGTAAGTGAGTGATTGAGTGAGTGAGAGAGCGAGCGATTGAGCGCCTGCGTGAATCAAGAACACACAGGTCCAAAGAAAAGTTCTGGTGGGGAGAAGCGAGGCCCCCAACAAAGGCGGACCGAATGCCTTTTGGGGCTGGCTTGGGGCCCAATGGGGCCCATATTGGGGCTTTTTCCGGCGATATTGCAGCCATCGTGAGGCCTTCGAAGCCGATTGGCGACGAAACGGCGAGAAGGTCAAACTGACGTGTTTTCCGTAGGTGTGGGAAGGATGTTGAGTCCGTCGGGGGCGTTGGGAGAGGCTCCGTTGCCATTTGGAGCCGTCTCGGGGCGGCCTTCTGAAACCTTTTCGAGATTTGCTGAAAGTTTTCTTTAACCATGTCAGGCTAGAGCGATCTCGAAAACGGTATTTACTATCTGAGGCTATATTTATTGGAGCCATACTTGGCCAAAGCGGACCCTCCGGCACCTCGCTAGACCGTCCGTCCAAACCCAGGGGGGGGAGCAGGAGGGAGGGTCAAAACACCCTCAGTCTCCACCAACCTTCTCGCTCATTTCCGCACCCGTTCCCAACGCATAGGTAGCACCCGAGCCGTAGCGTGTTCAGCGGTAGTCTTTGGATGGACAGTCCATTGGAACCAAAGCAGATTCCACGTGCGAAACGCTGGGGCGCGATGCGCCAGGCGTGCCGGGCGCGCCCCGCGCGCCAGGTGCGCCAGGCACCCCTGGTGCCCTGGCATGCCGGGCACGGCTGGTGCGCCGGATGCGCCACGTGATCCACGTTTGCCATGCGTGCCGCGTGCTCGCCGCGCCAGGTGGCCCACGTTCCGGGCACGCGCAGAGTCTACCCCTGTCGAAAGGTAGTGCGCAAATCGCCGCCGCGTGGCCATCATAACGTCGCTTGGTGGGTCTGCACACAGCAAGAAATTTGCCAGCACCCCCGCCGTCCAAGTCAAAAACGACTGCGCGGTGATCGCGGCGCTCCCTGGCATGATCCTTTGCCTCGAAGTGCATTTGGTATTGTTTTGTTGACAGAGGTGCTGGCTTTTCGCGCAGCAGGCAATGTGCGGGCAACCCCGCCGCCCCTGCGACAAAACAATACAATCTGTTCTCGGACCCCCGATCATGACCCAAGATTTTGCCCCAAGGTCGACTTCACATTTCTGTTGACAGGGATGGTGGGGGGGGGGGACATTGGTCCTGGTTGGCTGCTGGTTGCATGGGGGAGGGGGGGGTTATCAATAGGGAACAATCAAGACGCCTCCCAAAATCCGTACCCACTTTGGCTCAAGCACCGTTTCATCAAACCCACAGGGTGTAGATCAGCAGTCCCACAATTCTCACACACTCCAGTTACTTATCTAACGGGCTCCGCAGATTTCGTTAACATGAAGTCAGCCAACATCTTGCCAATCTTCAGTTTGATGGGCTGCGCCAGCGCTATACAAGCTGACGTGGGGGAAGTTTCCCTGAATGATGCTTCCCTTGGAGCGGCTACCTACGTGGGTTGCGTGGGTCCTCCAAGCGGTTGGGTCCGCCCTTACGGTAATGTCGCGATTTCGGCAGCCGGAGCTGAGAGTTGCCAAACAAAGTGTAGGAATGGTGGCTACACATATTTTGGGCTGGAATGCCCCATGTCAAGTCAAGTTCATTGCCAGTGCAGCAATGGCGTCGGCGGAACTTCTAGAGATGTTTCCTACTGCAGGGGACAAGGCAATCCCCTGGTGCATCCGCATGCACACTGCGTTGGTCCATATGAGGTTGGTGGTTATCTCTTCGGTGATTACGTTGTAAGCTCAGTGTACTACACCTCAATCACGACGCCCTCCCCGACGCCCTTCCCAACGCCCTCCCCGACGCCCTTCCAGACGGCCTACCCGACGGCCTTCCCGACGCCCTCCCCGACGCCCTCCCCGACGCCCTTCCCGACGGCCTTCCCAACGGCCTACCCGACGACCTTCCCGACGCCCAGCCCAACTCCCAGCCCGAGTTATCCTCCAGGTTGGCCAACGCCACATCCGACATTTCTTCCTGCAGATCCCATGGCAGGCGGAGCTGGCGGAAGCGCGGCTGCCACTGGCGACCCCCATCTTCAAAACGTTCATGGCGAGCGATTCGATTTGATGAGGGCGGGCACGCATATTCTGATAAACATTCCTCGTGGAACCAGCGTTGGAGACGCAATGCTTCGTGTGCAGGCTGATGCGCGCCGATTGGGTGGACACTGCGCGGACATGTATTTTCAAGAGGTGAACATTACAGGTTCTTGGGCAGAGGCCAAACAAGCCGGAGGATTCAATTACAGCACATCGGGAAGTCCAGTCGAGACCCCGCAATGGGTTGCGTTTGGTTCGGTCCAGGTAAAAGTCGTTCATGGACGTGCGGACAGCGGCTTCATGTATTTGAACGTGTATGTGAAGCATTTGAGGCGAGCAGGGTTTGCCGTCGGTGGTCTGCTGGGTGAGGACGATCACAAATACGTAAGCACTCTTCCAGATGGGTGTGCGACGCGTACAGAGCTCTATGAGCTGGCGAATTTGCATGGTCCTCGTCGCGCTATGGCATCCGATGCAGTGGCGTCTTTCGCTTAAGATCCTTGGGTCACGCCCTGCTCGTGACAGGGGTAATTAGCCTCCTACTTTGGCTGGTCCATTAGCCTCATACTTTTGCTGGTTCAGCCAGGGCGCAGCTCGTTTGGCCATATCCACGAGCTCCCTGGCAGATGAATCTTGTCGAGAGAAAACAGAACTGGCCGCGCACCGCGCCACGTAAAATGAAACATTAGCCTGGCGAAGGACCCAACCATATGCATTTGTGCGTATCGCAATTGTGAATCTCTTCTTCGGTGGCGCTCCCTATATGGCCACGAACCCTGTGAGGGTTGTGCCGAATCGAGTGCGGCGGACGCATGTGGACGGTGGCACTGGGGCCTTCGGTGGAGCTTCCTATGAGGCCACGAAACGTGTGAGGGGTGGCGTTCGTCGTCGTCTGCCTGCTTCTCCCCTCCTCGTCCCCTTCCGCCGGACAGCACAGCCTGCCCGGAACCAGCGTGGCGGCATATAGGGGCCTGACAAGCTGTGTACCCTGCAGAGCTGTGCGTGTAGGTGGCGGCGCTGGACGGGCGGCCGCTAACCTTCAACGAAGGTCTTGGCGATGGCTGCATGACAGAGCATCGCACGATCGCACGCCAAGAGTGGGGAACGCATATGGACGGTGGCAATTGGGCCTTCGGTGGAGCTCGCTATGGGGCCACGAAGCGTGTGAGGGGTGTGTCGACATGCGTGTGGGGGACGCATGTGGACGGTGGCACTGGGGCCTCTGGTGGCGCTCCCTATGTGGACACGGAACCTGTGAGGGGTGTGCCGAAGTGGGTGTTGAGGACGCCCTTCGGCGGAGCTCTCGATGGTGCCACGGAACGTGCGAGGCGTGTCCCAGCATGGGTGTGGGGGACGCATGTGGACGGTGGCACTGGAGCTTTCGGTGGAGCTCCCTATGGGGCCGCGAAAGGATTGAGGGGTGTGCCGAGATGGGTGTGGGGGACGCATGTGGACGGTGGCACTGCGGCCTTCGGTGGAGCTCGCTATGGGGCCACGAAGTGTGTGAGAGGTGTCCCGAAATGGGTGTGGGGGACGCATGTGGACGGGGGCGCTGGGGCCTTCGGTGGAGCTCCTCATGGGGCCATGTGCCGAAATGGGTGTGGGGGACGCATGTGGACGGTGGCATTGGGGCCTTTGGTGGAGCTCCCTATGGGGCCACGGAACATGTGAGGGGTGTACGTAGCACCCCGCAATTGCGGACAAGAGTGAGGGGGCGGGCGCGGGCGACGCGGGCGTCGTCGAGCCGGCGGACCTCGTGGCCCCCACCTTCCCTGTCGATGGCGCTCTCCTCCTCCTCCTGCTCCTCCTCCTCCTCCTCCTCCTCCTCTTCCTCGTCCTCGTCCTCGTCGTCATCGTCGTCGTCATCCTCCTCCTCCACCTCGTCCTCCTCCTCTTCTTCCTCCTCCTCCCTCTCCCCCCCCTCGTCCTTCCATCATCGTTCTCCCACTGTCGTCCACCCCCTCATCGGCCTCCATCGTCCTCCCATTGTCGTCCATCCTCATCCTCCTCCCCCTCCCCCTCCTCCCCCTCCTCGTCCTCCTCCTCCCCCTCCTCCCCATCCTCCCCCTCCTCGTCCTCCTGCTCCTCCTCTTCCTCCTCCTCCTCCTCCTCCTCCTCCTCTTTCTCCACATAATCCTTACATCCTCTCTTCTTTCGCGTCCTCCTCGTCCTCTGTTTACTCCTCCTGCGTCCCCCTCCTTTCCCAAGATAACGGCAACGCAATCCATTTTTCCACTTTATGCTCGCCGACTTCTCTGATCAAGGCAACTCGCCAGGGCAGAGTTGCTGGACGGGCTGGTGTGGATGCGCGGGGCTTGAAGAGGTCGTTGCGGGCTCAGACGGCATGCAACAATCCGCCGCCGCGCTTGTGCGGCATGGGTTTGTTCAGTGAACGTGGTTTGGGTCGCGGGTGGGTCGCGGGCTCTCCACCTCCACCTGGGAGGAATGCAAAAGCAGCCCGCCGCAGGCGCCGAAACATTTGGTGTGTACACTGAACGTGGAATGGGTCGCGGGTGGGCCGCGGGTTTTCCACCGGGAACGAATCCAAAAGATGCCCGCCGCAGGCGCCGAAAGCATTTGTTTGTACCTTGAACGTGGTCGCGGGTGGGCCGCGGGCTCCCCACCTGAAACGAATGCAAAAGATGCCCGCCGCAGGCGCCGAACAAATTGGTTTGTACCCTGAACGTGGTTTGGGTCGCGGGTTGGTCGCGATTTGGTCGCGGGGTGGGTCGCGGGCTCTCCACTTGGAAGGAAAGCAAAAAACGCCCGCCCAAGGCGCCGAAAATGGTGGTTTGTACCTTGAACGTGGTTTGGGTCGAAGGTGGGTCGCGGGTGGGTCGCGGGGTGGGTCGCGGCTGGGTCGCGGGTTGGGTCGCGGGTGGGTCGCGGGGTGGGTCGCGGGTGGGTCGCGGGGTGGGGCGCGGGCGGGTCGCGGGGTGGGTCGGGTGGGGTCGCGGCTCGGTCGCGGCTGGGTCGCGGGGTGGGTCGTGGGGTGGGTCGCGGGTTGGGTCGCGGGTGGGTCGCGGCTCGGTCGCGGCTCGGTCGCGGGGTGGGTCGCGGGGTGGGTCGCGGGGTGGGTCGCGGGTGGGTCGCGGGTGGGCCGCGGGGTGGGTCGCGGGTGGGTCGCGGGTGGGCCGCGGGCGGGTCGCGGGGTGGGTCGCAGGGTGGGTCGTGGGGTGGGTCGCGGGTTGGGTCGCGTGTGGGTCGCGGGTGGATCGCGGATGGGTCGCGGGGTGGGTCGCGGGGTGGGTCGTGGGGTGGGTCGCGGGTGGGTCGCGGCTGGGTCGCGGGTGGGTCGCGGGGTGGGTCGCGGGGTGGGTCGCGGGTGGGTCGCGGGGCGGTTTGCGGGTGGGACGACGACATCAAACAACAACAAACAACAAACAACAACAAGGATAATCCGCACCGCGGAATCCACTTCAGCCACGCACCCAGGGACAGTGAATGACCGTTCGGCCCCCTCACTCTGACCGAAATGAATGTGTGGGACGGTTTTGGGTGGTGGCACTGAGGCCTTCGGTGGATCTCCTTATGGGGCCACGAAGCGTGTGAGGGGTGTGTCGAAATGGGCGCGGGGGACGCATGTGCACGTGGGCGCTTGGGCCTTCGGTGGAACTCCCTATGGGACCACGAAGCGTGTGAGGAGTTTGCCGAAATGGTGGTGGGGGACAACGTGGACGGTGGCACTGGGTCCTTCGGTGGAACTCTCGATGGGGCCACGAAGCGTGTGAGGGGTGTCTGGGTATGGGTGCGGGGGACGCATGTGGACTCTGGCACTGGGGCCTTTGGTGGAGCTCCTTCTGGAGCCATGTGCCGAAAATGGTGTGGAGGACGCATGCGGACGGTGGCGCTTGGGCCTTCGGTGGAGCTCCCTGTGGGGCCACGAAATGTGTGAGGGGTGTGCCGACATGGGTGCGGGGGACGCTTGTGGATGGTGGCATTGGGGCCTTCGGTGGAGCTCCCATGGGGCCACGAAGCGTGTGAGGGGTGTTCCGGCATGGGTGTGGGGGACGCATGTGGACTGTGGCGCTTGGGCCTTGGGTGGAGCTCACTATTGGGCCACGAAGCGTGTGAGGGGTGTCCCGAAATGGGTGTGGGGGACGCATGTGGACGGTGGAAGGGTGATGGCGAGGAGGAGTGAGAGGAACGCGGGGACCGTCTCTTCAAAACGAGGGCCGAACACCACAGGATGGTTGGGAGAAACACCTTCGAAACGCAAGCTGTTTACCTCACTGCCACCCGCCCTCCCAACACACAAGTAGTGCCCGCGACGCTGGGGCGAGGTGCGCCACGCGTGCCAGGCGCGCCACGCGCACCAGGCGAGCCAGTCACCCCTGGGGCCCAAGCGTGCCTGGCACGTTTGGTGCGCCGTAAGCGCCACGTGCTCCACGTGCGCCAAGTGTACCGCATGTTCCAGCCGCGCCATGTTGGCCACGTTCGGTGCACGCCCAGAGTGTGCCAAGTGCGTCCGCACACATCGGGAAACATGTCGGCCCCCACCACCCCTGTCGAAAAGCAATGCACAACCGCGACAAACATCAACATGATGTGAAGGCCGGGCTTCGAGCATTGCGTTCTGCGTGTGCCCTGGCAGTTTCGTCGCAGTGATTTTTGACAAGGACGGTGGGTCTGCGCGCAGCGGTGTATATGATGCCCCCCCCGCGCCCCTGTCGACAAAGCAATGCAAAGTGATCGCAGGGCTTGCGAGTATGATCTAGATTTCCTAGCAACTGAATTTTCTATCGCACTGCACTGTGTAGTGTGCCCCTAACACGGATGAGTAGCGTTGTTCTTAGTCGGTCGCCGGTGGAGTGATGGAGAGTGTGTTTCAATCTGTGTATGCCGATGATTTCTCGACGCAGATCTCCCCACATGTGTATGTGGTAAGTCTTGTCACGTCTCGCTGAGAAACTTTTATGTGTGAGCGTGTTGGTGTGAAACCGAGTCTGCGTAGACGACAAGCGCGACAACCAAAACGACAGCGATAACTTCAGTGACATGTTTTCCTCGGTGCATGTGTCATGAGAGCCGATGGAAATACAATTGGAAGAGCGAGGGGGGACTCCTCTTGTCGTTTTCCGTGCGGCAATTCAGGCAAACGCGCATGGCGATGTTACGCCCGCTTTCTGGCGTGCTACTCGTGGCCCTTGCCGGCACCTGGGGTACCCAAGTGCAGCGACGGCTATATCGCGGCTGCCACTTGCGTGTGAGACGAATCTGCGAGCGAATGCGAGCGTGAGTGATCTGAATCTGGGCGAACGATCGAGTTTGATTGCGAGTGAATCTGGGTGTGTGTCTGAGTCTGAATATGATCGTGGTGGAAAGGAGTTGGTTATGAACGAGCCTGAATACGAGGTGGCCTGAGTACCAGATGGTCTGAGGGTGGGTGGGCGTGAACCTGGCTGAACTTGAGTGCGTGACGTAGTACCGGTGAGCTTGCGTTTGTGAGGCACGGGTTACAATCTAGTTTAAATATAGGTGGGCCTGCGTATCAGAGTGTGTGAGTTATGGTGTGTCTGAATGTGATGACGGAGTATAAATCAGGGAGCACATTTCCCAGAACGCGTTGGCGTGAATGCGCGCGCCGAAGTGACAAAGTGAGGGAAGAGGAGGAGGAGGAGGAAGAGGAGGAGGAGGAGGAGGGAAGAGGACGAGGACCAGGACGAGGACGAGGACGAGGAAGAGGAGGAGGAGGAGGAGGAGGAGGAAGAGGACGAAAACGAGGACGAAGAGGAGGAGGTGGACGAGGAGGGGGAACAAGGAAATGGATAAGGAGGAGGAGGACGCCGAGGAGGAGGAAGAGGAGGAGGAAGAGGATGAGGGGGAGGAGGAGGAGGTGGAGGAGGAGGAGGAGTAGGAAGAGGAGGAGGCGGAGGAGGAGGAGAGGGTGGAGGAGGAAGAGGCGGAGGAGGAGGCGGAGGCGGAGGCGGAGGCGGAGGCGGAGGCGGAGGCGGAGGAGGAGGAGGAGGAGGAGGAGGAGGAGGAGGGCGAGGAGTCAGATGCGGTAGAGGAGGCGGAGGAGGAGGAGGAGGCGGAAGTGAATAGCTGAATGGGTGACTGAGTAAGTGAGTGACAGAGTGAGCGAACGAGAGAGCGAGCGAGTGATTGAGCGAGTGATTGGATGAGGCACACACAGGTCCACAGAGACGTTTTTGTTGGGGGGAAACAGACAGCATGTCCGAAACATCCCCACAATCTGTGCGCGAATCCTGGAGTGTTCCCACCCTGTCTGGCGCCCCCCCACCCTGGGTGCTCAAGCGCGGCGGGCAGTGGGCAATTAAACGAGGACAATTTTACGGGGGGCACACAAGGGGCAAACCGCTCGAGACATCCCCGCAGCGCAAGCGGGTCTGGCGGCGCCACTTCGGGGTGCCCAAATGCCACGCCTGCTATGTCGCGGGGAGCAGTAGTTTGGGGGGCGGAAACAAGCAAACGGCTTGAAACATCCCCACAATGTGGGCGCGAGCGGGCGCGTGTAATCCCCGTGGGCGGCTCCCCCTTGAGGTACCCAAGCTCCACGCCAGCTGTATCGCTCTGAGCAGTGGGCAGTGGACCATGCAAAGAGACAAACAACTCTGGGAGGGGGGGAGGGCAGAGACAGGCAAAACGCTTCAGGCACACCCGCAATGTGGGCGCGAACGGGCGAGCGTCATACCCTTTGGCAGTTCCCCTTTGGGGTTCCCAAGTGCCTCGCTTGCTATAGCGCGGTGATTTGTGGACCACTTACAAAAGAATCTGGGGTACAGGTGCAGGCAAACAGTTCCAGAATCCCCAAATGTGGGCGCGAAAGGGCAGGTGTCATAGCTCCCGTCGGTTCCCCCATGGGGCGCCCCAAGGCCACACTGGTTTTACCGCGGTCAGCATTGGACCACCACAAGGTAAACATTTGGCAGGCAGAAACAGGCACACCGCCTGACACATCTCCACAATCAGGGCGCGAACGGGCGAGTGTCATAACCGGTGAGGGCTCCCGCCTTGGGGTGCCCAAGTGCCACGCTCGCTGTATCTCAGTGAACACTGGGCCACCGAAAGAGATAGTTCGGGCGAGCAAAGACGGGCACACCGCTTGAGACATCCTCACAGTTTGAGCGCGAACGGTCGAGTGTCCTACCTCTTGGCGGATATCCCACTCGGGTGCCCAAGTGTCACGCCTGTTGTATCGCTGAGCAGTGGACCGCCAGAAATGTTCGAGTGAGTCTGGGTGGTGAAGACTGTGTCGGGATGAAAGAGTCCGAATGTGTATGAGTGGGTCTGCGTGCGAGGCTAATTCTTTGAATGAGTCTGAGTGCTTCCAAGTCTGAAAGAGGCCGAGTGGGGAAGTGATGTGGCTGAGTCTGCGGGAGGGGCAATAAGTCTGTGCCCTCCCAGGGGTCGATCTTGGGCGCTCCAACGCGCCGCGGAACCCCCTGTCCAGGTCAGTGGGGAGGGGGTAGGGGGAGGGGTAAACCCCTCCCCGAAGGGGAAGAGGGAGGGGTGGAAGAGGAAACTCCTTAAACCACCGACGCCCAGAGGGCTGGTGGGATTCCTGATAGCGTCTGGAGAGCAGCTGGAAGCCCACGGAGATTCCCGGGACCCAGGGAACCTTCCGAAAGCCCACGGGGATGTTCGGAGGCCTTTGGGTATGCGGGGCGCACCCGATGAATCCGCCATAAGCTTTCTCGGCGCTCCTGGAATTTGTTCGGGCGATCCGATCCATCGAATGGAGTTCGGTGCGAATCGAGTACGTACTCGACGCGGATCTCCCCATATGTGCATCTCATACTCTCGTCGCGTTTCGCTGGAAATTCTGCCTATGAGCATCAGGGTGTGAGAGCGAATCCGCATAGACGACAGGCGTGACAACCACGACGACGACAGCGAGGACTTCAATAACGTCCTCCTCCCTCTCCTCTGGACATCTTTCAGGAGAGGCAGGGGAAAAACAAGTGGACGAGCGAAAGGATATTCCTCTTGCCGTTCTCCCCGCTGCAACTCAGGCAAGCGCGCATGGCGGTAGTACGCCCGCTCCTCTGGCGGGCAATTCGACAGGCCTGTTGGCACTTGTCGAACCCAAGTGTCACGTTGGTTTTATCGCGATAGCCACTGGTGTGTGAGTCTTAGCACGAGTGAACCAGAGCGTGGGTGACCTGAGAGTAAGAGAGTTGGAGTGTGACTTGGCCCGGGTGATCGAGCCTGAGTGTGGGCGAGTCTGCATCTAGCCAGTTTGAGTACGATTGGATCTGAGTATGAGTGAGTCCGAATGCGAACGAATCTGAATGCGAGTAGGTCTGTGCGTGAGTGATCCGAGTGCGGGTGAGTTGGTTTGAGTGGGTCGAATCCAAATCTCATTGTGCGTGAGCTTGCTTGTGGGGTCTTGTGCGTACCGGTGAGTCGGAGGGTTGGTGAGTTCGAGTGTGAGTGGGTCTGAGTGTGAGTTGGCATGTGTGTGGGTGGGTCTGGGTTTGGCCAAATCTCAGTATGGACGAGGGAGCACGTGCGAATCTGAGTATGATCGAACATGAGCATAGGCGAGTCTGACTGCGACAAGTGAGTCCGGGTGTGGTAGAGGTGCTGATGAGTTACTCCGAGTGCGGACGAGTGCGTCCGGATGGGGAAAAGGGGAAGGAGGTGAGTGAGTGAGTGCGTGAGTGAGGAGCATACAAGGCCAAAACCAAATGCGTGGGGGGCAGAAGCAGGCGAACCGCCGGATACACCCCCCCCAGTATGAGCGCGAATCTTGAGGTGAACTGAGGTGTCCCCACCCCTGGCGGCTCCACCTTGGGGTGCCCGAGTGACGCTCATGCTAGATCACGGTGATCACTGAGCTACAACAACACACGTTTGGGGGGCAGAAACAGGCAAACCGCGTGAAACATCCTGCCGATCTGAACGCCAACGTTGGGGTGTCCACCCATGGCGGTTTTGCTTCGGGGTGCCTGAGTACCACGCCGTCTAGCTCCTCGTGAGCAGTGGACCACCCACAGAGACAGTTTGGGGGGGTGGCAGAATCAGACAAATCGCCTGAGACATTCCCGCAATCTTGTCGCGAACCGTGGAATGTCCCCACCCCTGGCGGCTCCCCACTGGGATGGCGCCACGCCTGCGACATTGCGGTGGGCAGTGAGAAGAAATGTCCAAGTAAACAGAAACAGGTAAACCGCTTGAGAAATCCTCACAAATTGTTCCGAAAACAGAAGGTGTCGGGCACGTGAACACGCACACCGCTTGAGACATCCCCCCTAGCTGGGCGGGAATCCCGGAGTGTTATGACCTGTTGTGGCCCCCATTGAAAATGCTGGAACCAGCGTCTCGTCGTATACATCCCCACAACCTGTTCCGAAAACAGAGGATGTCGGGCACGCGAACGGGCAAGCCGCTGGACACATCCCACCAACATGAGCGCCAATCCCGTAAAGTCTTTGACCCGTGGCGCTCCCCCTTCAATCACAAAACAGCTCGCCGTTTGGGCCCCACCGGCAGCCCAAACGGCGAGCAAGAATCGGGCGTAGCTCCGCACGCGCTCGAATGCCCAAACCCCTTCCTCGTATTATCCGTAATCCTCCCCGTCGTCCTCCCCTATCCAGATCGTCGTCGTCCTCTGAGAATAAAATCGTCTGCTACTGATTGCGCCATAGCGCCATAGGTTGCGCCCTCGGCGGCCGAATATGGAACCATGTCTTATTGGTTGCGCCATAGGTTGTGCCCTCGGCCGCCGAGAATTAAAACGTCTCCTACTGGTTGCGCCATCGGTTGCGCCCTCGACGGCCGAGAATAAAACCGTGTTCTATTGGTTGCGCCATCGGTTGCGCCCTCGGCCGCCGAGAATAAAACCGAAACTATTGGTTGCGCCATAGGTTGCGCCCTCGGCGGCCGAGAATCATCTCCTAGTGGTTGCGACATAGGTTGCGCCTCGGCGGCCGAGAATAAAAGTGTCTCCTATTGTTTGCGCCTTCGGCCGCCTTGAATAAAACTGTTTGCTATTTGTTGCGCCATAGGTTGCGCCCTCGGCCGCCGAGAGTAAGACCATCCTCTATTGGTTGCGCCATCGGTTGCGCCCTCGGCCGCCGAGAACACTGTCTGCTACTGGTTGCGCCATAGGTTGCGCCCTGGGCCGCCGGTAAGACACCGTCTCCTATTGGTTGCGACATAGAATGTGCCCTCGGCGGCCGAGAATAAAACCGTCTCTTATCGGTTGCGCCATAGATCGCGCCCTCGGCCCTGAGAATAAAGCCGTCTCCAATACTATGAATGACTGTGAGCCTGAGTATGAGAGGAATCTGAGTGTGAGTTAGTCTGAGTGTGGGTGAGTCCGAGAGCGAGTGAGTCTAAGTGTGAGTGAGTTTGAGTATGATTGAGTCTGAGTGTGAGTGAGTCTGACTTTGAATAAGTGTGAGTATGAGTGAGTCAGAGTCTGAGTGAGTGTGAGTGTGAGTTAGTCTGAGTGTGAGTGAGTCTGAGTATGACTGCGCCTGAGTGAGTCTGTTTGTGAGTGAGCCACAGAGAAACAAGTTAGGAGGATGTTCCAGGAGCCGTCTAAAATCACGAAGACCCCTATCTTAGGATATGGGATGGGGGAGACAATGATACGTGCAAGAAGATCTCAAAGGATCGCGAGTATGATGAAAGAACCGATTGCGTGAGCACAGAAATTGCACAGTCAAGGAGTGAGCCAACAATCACACACGCAGAACGACTACATGTAAGAACGGCCTCTGCGTGGGAGGACGCAGGCAACCCAGTGGCCTCCCAAAGCTGGAAAAGAGGCGTTCCATGGGCGACCGAGAAGCCATGCAGAAGCAGCCAACGGCCTCCAGGCGACGGTGACGGTGATGCCGATGACGAGGATGACGCCGACAACGTCGCCGTCAACGACGGCGGCGTTTTGTTACTTCTCTGCGGAGGGCTGAGACATCCGGCAGCCGCAGCCTTTCCCTGCACGATCACATGTTTTGAGCGTGCGTTCTTTCTGGAATCAGAGGATGAGCGTTGTGAATGCCGACGACGGCGGCGACGGTCACAGCGACAACGGCGACGACGACGACGTACGACGACGACACCGATTGCGACTGACGGCGGCGGCGACGGCGGGGGTGGGTCTGCACACAGCAAGCAATTTGCCAGCACCCCCGCCGTCCAGGTCAAAAGCCAATGCGCGGCGATCGCGGGGCTCCCTGGCATGACCCAGATTGTGCCTCGAAGTGCATGTGGTATTGTTTTTTGTTGACAGAGATGTTGGCCTTTCGCGCAGCAGGCAGTGCGTGGGCAACCCCGCCGCCGCCCCTGCGACAAAACAATACAATCTGTTCTCGGACCCCCGATCCTGACCCAAGATTTTGCCCCAAGGTCGACTTCACATTTTTGTTGATAGGGATGGCGGGGGGGGGCCACATTGGTCCTGGTTGGCTGCTGGTTGCCTGGGGGGGGGGGGTTATCAATAGGGAACAATCAAGACGCCTCCCAAAATCCGCACCCACTTTGGCTCAAGCACCGGGTCATCAAACCCACAGGGTGTAGATCAGCAGTCCCACAATTTTCGCACACTCCAGTTACTTATCTAGCGCGCTCCGCAGATTTCTTTGACATGAAGTCAGCCAACATCTTGCCAATCTTCAGTTTGATGGGCTGCGCCAGCGCTATACAAGCTGACGTGGGGGAAGTTTCCCTGAATGATGCTTCCCTTGGAGCGGCTACCTACGTGGGTTGCGTGGGTCCTCCAAGCGGTTGGGTCCGCCCTTACGGTAATGTCGCGATTTCGGCAGCCGGAGCTGAGAGTTGCCAAACAAAGTGTAGGAATGGTGGCTACACATATTTTGGGCTGGAATGCCCCATGTCAAGTCAAGTTCATTGCCAGTGCAGCAATGGCGTCGGCGGAACTTCTAGAGATGTTTCTTACTGCAGGGGACAAGGCAATCCCCTGGTGCATCCGCACGCACACTGCGTTGGTCCATATGAGGTTGGTGGTTATCTCTTCGGTGATTACGTTGTAAGCTCAGTGTACTACACCTCAATCGCGACGCCCTCCCCGACGCCCTTCCCAACGCCCTCCCCGACGCCCTTCCCGACGGTCTACCCGACGGCCTTCCCGACGCCCTCCCCGACGCCCTTCCCGACGGCCTACCCGACAGCCTACCCGACGGCCTACCCGACGACCTTCCCGACGCCCAGCCCAACTCCCAGCCCGAGTTATCCTCCAGGTTGGCCAACGCCACATCCGACATTTCTTCCTGCAGATCCCATGGCAGGCGGAGCTGGCGGAAGCGCGGCTGCCACTGGCGACCCCCATCTTCAAAACGTTCATGGCGAGCGATTCGATTTGATGAGGGCGGGCACGCATATTCTGATAAACATCCCTCGTGGAACCAGCGTTGGAGACGCAATGCTTCGTGTGCAGGCTGATGCGCGCCGATTGGGTGGACATTGCGCGGACATGTATTTTCAAGAGGTGAACATTACAGGTTCTTGGGCAGAGGCCAAGCAAGCCGGAGGATTCAATTACAGCGCATCGGGAAGTCCAGTCGAGACCCCGCAATGGGTTGCGTTTGGTTCGGTCCAGGTAAAAGTCGTTCATGGACGTGCGGACGGCGGCTTCATGTATTTGAACGTGTATGTGAAGCATTTGAGGCGAGCAGGGTTTGCCGTCGGTGGTCTGCTGGGGGAGGACGATCACAAATACGAAAGCACTCTTCCAGATGGGTGTGCGACGCGTACAGAGCTCTATGAGCTGGCGCATTTGCATGGTCCTCGTCGCGCTATGGCATCCGATGCAGTGGCGTCTTTCGCTTAAGATCCCTGGGTCACGCCCTGCTCGTGACAGGGGTAATTAGCCTCCTACTTTGGCTGGTCCATTAGCCTCATACTTTTGCTGGTCCAGCCAGGGGGAGCTCGTTTGGCCATATCCACGAGCTCCCTGGCAGATGGATCTTGTCGAGAGAAAACAGAACTGGCCGCGCACCGCGCCACGTAAAATGAAACATTAGCCTGGCGAATGACCCAACCATATGCATTTGTGCGTACCGCAATGGTGAATCTCTTCTTCGGTGTCGCTCCCTATGGGGCCACGAACCCTGTGAGGGTTGTGCCGAATCGCGTGCGGCGGACGCATGTGGACGGTGGCACTGGGGCCTTCGGTGGAGCTTCCTATGAGGCCACGAAACGTGTGAGGGGTGTGCCGAAACGGGTGTGGGGAACGCATGTGGACGGTGGCACTTGGGCCTTCGGTGGAGCTCGCGATGGGGCCACGAAGCGTGTGAGGGGTGTGTCGACATGGGTGTGGGGGACGCATGTGGACGGTGGCACTGGGGCCTCTGGTGGCGCTCCCTATGTGGACACAGAACGTGTGAGGGGTGTGCCGAAGTGGGTGTTGAGGATGCCCCTCGGTGGAGCTCTCGATGGGGCCACGGAACGTGTGAGGGGTGTCCCGGCATGGGTGTGGGGGACGCATGTGGGTGGTGGCACTGGAGCTTTCGGTGGAGCTCCCTATGGGGCCGCGAAAGGATTGAGGCGTGTGCCGAGATGGGTGCGGGGGACGCATGTGGGCGGTGGCACTGGAGCCTTCGGTGGAGCTCCCTATGAGGCCGCGAAAGGATTGAGGGGTGTGCCGAGATGGGTGTGGGGGACGCATGTGGACGGTGGCACTGCGGCCTTCGGTGGAGCTCGCTATGGGGCCACGAAGTGTGTGAGAGGTGTCCCGAAATGGGTGCGGGGGACGCATGTGGACGGGGGCGCTGGGGCCTTCGGTGGAGCTCCTCATGGGGCCATGTGCCGAAATGGTGTGGGGGACGCATGTGGACGGTGGCATTGGGGCCTTCGGTGGAGCTCCCTATGGGGCCACGGAACATGTGAGGGGTGTACGTAGCACCCCGCAATTGCGAATAAGAGTGAGGGGGCGGGCGCGGGCGACGCGGGCGTCGTCGAGCCGGCGGACCTCGTGGCCCCCACCTTCCCTGTCGATGGCGCTCTCCTCCTCCTCCTGCTCCTCCTCCTCCTTCTCCTCCGCCTTCTTCCCTCATCCCTTCCTCGTCCTCGTCCTCGTCCCCGTCGTCATCGTCGTCGTTCATACCTCCTCCTCACCCTTCGTCCTCCTCTCTTCGTCCTCGTCCTCCTCTCCCCCCCCTCGTCCTTCCATATCGTTCTCCCACTGTCGTTCCACCCCCTCATTCGGCCGCCATCGTCCCCCATTGTCGTACATCATCATCCGCCTCCCCCTGGTTTTTGCTCCCCCTCTCCCCCTCCTCGTCCTCCTCTTCTCCCCCTCCTCCCATCCTCCCCCTCTCGTTCACTCCTGTCCTCCTTTCTTTCTCCTCCTACTCTCCTCCTCCTCCTCCTCCTCCTCCTCTTTCTCCACATAATCCTTACATCCTCTCTTCTTTCGCGTCCTCCTCGTCCTCTGTTTACTCCTCCTGCGTCCCCCTCCTTTCCCAAGATAACGGCAACGCAATCCATTTTTCCACTTTATGCTCGCCGACTTCTCTGATCAAGGCAACTCGCCAGGGCAGAGTTGCTGGACGGGCTGGTGTGGATGCGCGGGGCTTGAAGAGGTCGTTGCGGGCTCAGACGGCATGCAACAATCCGCCGCCGCGCTTGTGCGGCATGGGTTTGTTCAGTGAACGTGGTTTGGGTCGCGGGTGGGTCGCGGGCTCTCCACCTCCACCTGGGAGGAATGCAAAAGAAGCCCGCCGCA
>CAUYUJ010018861.1:147892-180392 GCA_963575745.1 Prorocentrum cordatum
TATGGGACCACGAAGCGTGTGAGGAGTTTGCCGAAATGGTGGTGGGGGACAACGTGGTCGGTGGCACTGGGTCCTTCGGTGGAACTCTCGATGGGGCCACGAAGCGTGTGAGGGGTGTCTGGGTATGGGTGCGGGGGACGCATGTGGACTCTGGCACTGGGGCCTTTGGTGGAGCTCCTTCTGGAGCCATGTGCCGAAAATGGTGTGGAGGACGCATGCGGACGGTGGCGCTTGGGCCTTCGGTGGAGCTCCCTGTGGGGCCACGAAATGTGTGAGGGGTGTGCCGACATGGGTGCGGGGGACGCTTGTGGATGGTGGCATTGGGGCCTTCGGTGGAGCTCCCATGGGGCCACGAAGCGTGTGAGGGGTGTTCCGGCATGGGTGTGGGGGACGCATGTGGACTGTGGCGCTTGGGCCTTGGGTGGAGCTCACTATTGGGCCACGAAGCGTGTGAGGGGTGTCCCGAAATGGGTGTGGGGGACGCATGTGGACGGTGGAAGGGTGATGGCGAGGAGGAGTGAGAGGAACGCGGGGACCGTCTCTTCAAAACGAGGGCCGAACACCACAGGATGGTTGGGAGAAACACCTTCGAAACGCAAGCTGTTTACCTCACTGCCACCCGCCCTCCCAACACACAAGTAGTGCCCGCGACGCTGGGGCGAGGTGCGCCACGCGTGCCAGGCGCGCCACGCGCACCAGGCGAGCCAGTCACCCCTGGGGCCCAAGCGTGCCTGGCACGTTTGGTGCGCCGTAAGCGCCACGTGCTCCACGTGCGCCAAGTGTACCGCATGTTCCAGCCGCGCCATGTTGGCCACGTTCGGTGCACGCCCAGAGTGTGCCAAGTGCGTCCGCACACATCGGGAAACATGTCGGCCCCCACCACCCCTGTCGAAAAGCAATGCACAACCGCGACAAACATCAACATGATGTGAAGGCCGGGCTTCGAGCATTGCGTTCTGCGTGTGCCCTGGCAGTTTCGTCGCAGTGATTTTTGACAAGGACGGTGGGTCTGCGCGCAGCGGTGTATATGATGCCCCCCCCGCGCCCCTGTCGACAAAGCAATGCAAAGTGATCGCAGGGCTTGCGAGTATGATCTAGATTTCCTAGCAACTGAATTTTCTATCGCACTGCACTGTGTAGTGTGCCCCTAACACGGATGAGTAGCGTTGTTCTTAGTCGGTCGCCGGTGGAGTGATGGAGAGTGTGTTTCAATCTGTGTATGCCGATGATTTCTCGACGCAGATCTCCCCACATGTGTATGTGGTAAGTCTTGTCACGTCTCGCTGAGAAACTTTTATGTGTGAGCGTGTTGGTGTGAAACCGAGTCTGCGTAGACGACAAGCGCGACAACCAAAACGACAGCGATAACTTCAGTGACATGTTTTCCTCGGTGCATGTGTCATGAGAGCCGATGGAAATACAATTGGAAGAGCGAGGGGGGACTCCTCTTGTCGTTTTCCGTGCGGCAATTCAGGCAAACGCGCATGGCGATGTTACGCCCGCTTTCTGGCGTGCTACTCGTGGCCCTTGCCGGCACCTGGGGTACCCAAGTGCAGCGACGGCTATATCGCGGCTTCTGCCACTTTTGGCGTGTGAGACGAATCGCGAGCGAATGCTAGCGTGAGTGATCTGATCTGGGCTAACGATCGAGTTTGGATTGCGAGTTAATGGGGGTGGTGTGTCTGAGTCTGAATATGAGCGTGGTGGAAAGAGTTGGTTAGGAACGAGCCTGAATAGAGGTGGGCCTTAAGTACCAGATGTTTCTGAGGTGGGTGGGCGTGAACCTGGCTGAACTTGAGTGCGTGACGTAGTACCGGTGAGCTTGCGTTTGTGGGCACGGGTTACAATCTAGTTTAAAAATATATGGGCCTGCGTATCAGAGTTGTTGAGTTATTGTGTGTCTGAATGTGATGACGAGTATAATCAGGGAGTCACATTCCCAGAACGCGTTGGTGTGAATGCGCGCGCCGAAGTGACAAAGTGAGGGAAAGAGATGAGGAGGAGGAAGAGGAGGAGGAGGAGGAGGGAAGAGGACGAGGACCAGACGAGGACGAGGACGAGGAAGAGGATGAGGAGATGAGAGGAGGAAGAGGACGAAAACGAGGACGAAGAGGAGGAGGTGGACGAGGAGGGGGAACAAGGAAATGGATAAGGAGGAGGAGGACGCCGAGGAGGAGGAAGAGGAGGAGGAAGAGGATGAGGGGGAGGAGGAGGAGGTGGAGGAGGAGGAGGAGTAGGAAGAGGAGGAGGCGGAGGAGGAGGAGAGGGTGGAGGAGGAAGAGGCGGAGGAGGAGGCGGAGGCGGAGGCGGAGGCGGAGGCGGAGGCGGAGGCGGAGGAGGAGGAGGAGGAGGAGGAGGAGGAGGAGGGCGAGGAGTCAGATGCGGTAGAGGAGGCGGAGGAGGAGGAGGAGGCGGAAGTGAATAG
This sequence comes from Prorocentrum cordatum, assembly GCA_963575745.1. NCBI lineage: Eukaryota > Dinophyceae > Prorocentrales > Prorocentraceae > Prorocentrum > Prorocentrum cordatum. Next base: position 150,318 of record CAUYUJ010018861.1, read on the forward strand.
CTGAATGGGTGACTGAGTAAGTGAGTGACAGAGTGAGCGAACGAGAGAGCGAGCGAGTGATTGAGCGAGTGATTGGATGAGGCACACACAGGTCCACAGAGACGTTTTTGTTGGGGGGAAACAGACAGCATGTCCGAAACATCCCCACAATCTGTGCGCGAATCCTGGAGTGTTCCCACCCTGTCTGGCGCCCCCCCACCCTGGGTGCTCAAGCGCGGCGGGCAGTGGGCAATTAAACGAGGACAATTTTACGGGGGGCACACAAGGGGCAAACCGCTCGAGACATCCCCGCAGCGCAAGCGGGTCTGGCGGCGCCACTTCGGGGTGCCCAAATGCCACGCCTGCTATGTCGCGGGGAGCAGTAGTTTGGGGGGCGGAAACAAGCAAACGGCTTGAAACATCCCCACAATGTGGGCGCGAGCGGGCGCGTGTAATCCCCGTGGGCGGCTCCCCCTTGAGGTACCCAAGCTCCACGCCAGCTGTATCGCTCTGAGCAGTGGGCAGTGGACCATGCAAAGAGACAAACAACTCTGGGAGGGGGGGAGGGCAGAGACAGGCAAAACGCTTCAGGCACACCCGCAATGTGGGCGCGAACGGGCGAGCGTCATACCCTTTGGCAGTTCCCCTTTGGGGTTCCCAAGTGCCTCGCTTGCTATAGCGCGGTGATTTGTGGACCACTTACAAAAGAATCTGGGGTACAGGTGCAGGCAAACAGTTCCAGAATCCCCAAATGTGGGCGCGAAAGGGCAGGTGTCATAGCTCCCGTCGGTTCCCCCATGGGGCGCCCCAAGGCCACACTGGTTTTACCGCGGTCAGCATTGGACCACCACAAGGTAAACATTTGGCAGGCAGAAACAGGCACACCGCCTGACACATCTCCACAATCAGGGCGCGAACGGGCGAGTGTCATAACCGGTGAGGGCTCCCGCCTTGGGGTGCCCAAGTGCCACGCTCGCTGTATCTCAGTGAACACTGGGCCACCGAAAGAGATAGTTCGGGCGAGCAAAGACGGGCACACCGCTTGAGACATCCTCACAGTTTGAGCGCGAACGGTCGAGTGTCCTACCTCTTGGCGGATATCCCACTCGGGTGCCCAAGTGTCACGCCTGTTGTATCGCTGAGCAGTGGACCGCCAGAAATGTTCGAGTGAGTCTGGGTGGTGAAGACTGTGTCGGGATGAAAGAGTCCGAATGTGTATGAGTGGGTCTGCGTGCGAGGCTAATTCTTTGAATGAGTCTGAGTGCTTCCAAGTCTGAAAGAGGCCGAGTGGGGAAGTGATGTGGCTGAGTCTGCGGGAGGGGCAATAAGTCTGTGCCCTCCCAGGGGTCGATCTTGGGCGCTCCAACGCGCCGCGGAACCCCCTGTCCAGGTCAGTGGGGAGGGGGTAGGGGGAGGGGTAAACCCCTCCCCGAAGGGGAAGAGGGAGGGGTGGAAGAGGAAACTCCTTAAACCACCGACGCCCAGAGGGCTGGTGGGATTCCTGATAGCGTCTGGAGAGCAGCTGGAAGCCCACGGAGATTCCCGGGACCCAGGGAACCTTCCGAAAGCCCACGGGGATGTTCGGAGGCCTTTGGGTATGCGGGGCGCACCCGATGAATCCGCCATAAGCTTTCTCGGCGCTCCTGGAATTTGTTCGGGCGATCCGATCCATCGAATGGAGTTCGGTGCGAATCGAGTACGTACTCGACGCGGATCTCCCCATATGTGCATCTCATACTCTCGTCGCGTTTCGCTGGAAATTCTGCCTATGAGCATCAGGGTGTGAGAGCGAATCCGCATAGACGACAGGCGTGACAACCACGACGACGACAGCGAGGACTTCAATAACGTCCTCCTCCCTCTCCTCTGGACATCTTTCAGGAGAGGCAGGGGAAAAACAAGTGGACGAGCGAAAGGATATTCCTCTTGCCGTTCTCCCCGCTGCAACTCAGGCAAGCGCGCATGGCGGTAGTACGCCCGCTCCTCTGGCGGGCAATTCGACAGGCCTGTTGGCACTTGTCGAACCCAAGTGTCACGTTGGTTTTATCGCGATAGCCACTGGTGTGTGAGTCTTAGCACGAGTGAACCAGAGCGTGGGTGACCTGAGAGTAAGAGAGTTGGAGTGTGACTTGGCCCGGGTGATCGAGCCTGAGTGTGGGCGAGTCTGCATCTAGCCAGTTTGAGTACGATTGGATCTGAGTATGAGTGAGTCCGAATGCGAACGAATCTGAATGCGAGTAGGTCTGTGCGTGAGTGATCCGAGTGCGGGTGAGTTGGTTTGAGTGGGTCGAATCCAAATCTCATTGTGCGTGAGCTTGCTTGTGGGGTCTTGTGCGTACCGGTGAGTCGGAGGGTTGGTGAGTTCGAGTGTGAGTGGGTCTGAGTGTGAGTTGGCATGTGTGTGGGTGGGTCTGGGTTTGGCCAAATCTCAGTATGGACGAGGGAGCACGTGCGAATCTGAGTATGATCGAACATGAGCATAGGCGAGTCTGACTGCGACAAGTGAGTCCGGGTGTGGTAGAGGTGCTGATGAGTTACTCCGAGTGCGGACGAGTGCGTCCGGATGGGGAAAAGGGGAAGGAGGTGAGTGAGTGAGTGCGTGAGTGAGGAGCATACAAGGCCAAAACCAAATGCGTGGGGGGCAGAAGCAGGCGAACCGCCGGATACACCCCCCCCAGTATGAGCGCGAATCTTGAGGTGAACTGAGGTGTCCCCACCCCTGGCGGCTCCACCTTGGGGTGCCCGAGTGACGCTCATGCTAGATCACGGTGATCACTGAGCTACAACAACACACGTTTGGGGGGCAGAAACAGGCAAACCGCGTGAAACATCCTGCCGATCTGAACGCCAACGTTGGGGTGTCCACCCATGGCGGTTTTGCTTCGGGGTGCCTGAGTACCACGCCGTCTAGCTCCTCGTGAGCAGTGGACCACCCACAGAGACAGTTTGGGGGGGTGGCAGAATCAGACAAATCGCCTGAGACATTCCCGCAATCTTGTCGCGAACCGTGGAATGTCCCCACCCCTGGCGGCTCCCCACTGGGATGGCGCCACGCCTGCGACATTGCGGTGGGCAGTGAGAAGAAATGTCCAAGTAAACAGAAACAGGTAAACCGCTTGAGAAATCCTCACAAATTGTTCCGAAAACAGAAGGTGTCGGGCACGTGAACACGCACACCGCTTGAGACATCCCCCCTAGCTGGGCGGGAATCCCGGAGTGTTATGACCTGTTGTGGCCCCCATTGAAAATGCTGGAACCAGCGTCTCGTCGTATACATCCCCACAACCTGTTCCGAAAACAGAGGATGTCGGGCACGCGAACGGGCAAGCCGCTGGACACATCCCACCAACATGAGCGCCAATCCCGTAAAGTCTTTGACCCGTGGCGCTCCCCCTTCAATCACAAAACAGCTCGCCGTTTGGGCCCCACCGGCAGCCCAAACGGCGAGCAAGAATCGGGCGTAGCTCCGCACGCGCTCGAATGCCCAAACCCCTTCCTCGTATTATCCGTAATCCTCCCCGTCGTCCTCCCCTATCCAGATCGTCGTCGTCCTCTGAGAATAAAATCGTCTGCTACTGATTGCGCCATAGCGCCATAGGTTGCGCCCTCGGCGGCCGAATATGGAACCATGTCTTATTGGTTGCGCCATAGGTTGTGCCCTCGGCCGCCGAGAATTAAAACGTCTCCTACTGGTTGCGCCATCGGTTGCGCCCTCGACGGCCGAGAATAAAACCGTGTTCTATTGGTTGCGCCATCGGTTGCGCCCTCGGCCGCCGAGAATAAAACCGAAACTATTGGTTGCGCCATAGGTTGCGCCCTCGGCGGCCGAGAATCATCTCCTAGTGGTTGCGACATAGGTTGCGCCTCGGCGGCCGAGAATAAAAGTGTCTCCTATTGTTTGCGCCTTCGGCCGCCTTGAATAAAACTGTTTGCTATTTGTTGCGCCATAGGTTGCGCCCTCGGCCGCCGAGAGTAAGACCATCCTCTATTGGTTGCGCCATCGGTTGCGCCCTCGGCCGCCGAGAACACTGTCTGCTACTGGTTGCGCCATAGGTTGCGCCCTGGGCCGCCGGTAAGACACCGTCTCCTATTGGTTGCGACATAGAATGTGCCCTCGGCGGCCGAGAATAAAACCGTCTCTTATCGGTTGCGCCATAGATCGCGCCCTCGGCCCTGAGAATAAAGCCGTCTCCAATACTATGAATGACTGTGAGCCTGAGTATGAGAGGAATCTGAGTGTGAGTTAGTCTGAGTGTGGGTGAGTCCGAGAGCGAGTGAGTCTAAGTGTGAGTGAGTTTGAGTATGATTGAGTCTGAGTGTGAGTGAGTCTGACTTTGAATAAGTGTGAGTATGAGTGAGTCAGAGTCTGAGTGAGTGTGAGTGTGAGTTAGTCTGAGTGTGAGTGAGTCTGAGTATGACTGCGCCTGAGTGAGTCTGTTTGTGAGTGAGCCACAGAGAAACAAGTTAGGAGGATGTTCCAGGAGCCGTCTAAAATCACGAAGACCCCTATCTTAGGATATGGGATGGGGGAGACAATGATACGTGCAAGAAGATCTCAAAGGATCGCGAGTATGATGAAAGAACCGATTGCGTGAGCACAGAAATTGCACAGTCAAGGAGTGAGCCAACAATCACACACGCAGAACGACTACATGTAAGAACGGCCTCTGCGTGGGAGGACGCAGGCAACCCAGTGGCCTCCCAAAGCTGGAAAAGAGGCGTTCCATGGGCGACCGAGAAGCCATGCAGAAGCAGCCAACGGCCTCCAGGCGACGGTGACGGTGATGCCGATGACGAGGATGACGCCGACAACGTCGCCGTCAACGACGGCGGCGTTTTGTTACTTCTCTGCGGAGGGCTGAGACATCCGGCAGCCGCAGCCTTTCCCTGCACGATCACATGTTTTGAGCGTGCGTTCTTTCTGGAATCAGAGGATGAGCGTTGTGAATGCCGACGACGGCGGCGACGGTCACAGCGACAACGGCGACGACGACGACGTACGACGACGACACCGATTGCGACTGACGGCGGCGGCGACGGCGGGGGTGGGTCTGCACACAGCAAGCAATTTGCCAGCACCCCCGCCGTCCAGGTCAAAAGCCAATGCGCGGCGATCGCGGGGCTCCCTGGCATGACCCAGATTGTGCCTCGAAGTGCATGTGGTATTGTTTTTTGTTGACAGAGATGTTGGCCTTTCGCGCAGCAGGCAGTGCGTGGGCAACCCCGCCGCCGCCCCTGCGACAAAACAATACAATCTGTTCTCGGACCCCCGATCCTGACCCAAGATTTTGCCCCAAGGTCGACTTCACATTTTTGTTGATAGGGATGGCGGGGGGGGGCCACATTGGTCCTGGTTGGCTGCTGGTTGCCTGGGGGGGGGGGGTTATCAATAGGGAACAATCAAGACGCCTCCCAAAATCCGCACCCACTTTGGCTCAAGCACCGGGTCATCAAACCCACAGGGTGTAGATCAGCAGTCCCACAATTTTCGCACACTCCAGTTACTTATCTAGCGCGCTCCGCAGATTTCTTTGACATGAAGTCAGCCAACATCTTGCCAATCTTCAGTTTGATGGGCTGCGCCAGCGCTATACAAGCTGACGTGGGGGAAGTTTCCCTGAATGATGCTTCCCTTGGAGCGGCTACCTACGTGGGTTGCGTGGGTCCTCCAAGCGGTTGGGTCCGCCCTTACGGTAATGTCGCGATTTCGGCAGCCGGAGCTGAGAGTTGCCAAACAAAGTGTAGGAATGGTGGCTACACATATTTTGGGCTGGAATGCCCCATGTCAAGTCAAGTTCATTGCCAGTGCAGCAATGGCGTCGGCGGAACTTCTAGAGATGTTTCTTACTGCAGGGGACAAGGCAATCCCCTGGTGCATCCGCACGCACACTGCGTTGGTCCATATGAGGTTGGTGGTTATCTCTTCGGTGATTACGTTGTAAGCTCAGTGTACTACACCTCAATCGCGACGCCCTCCCCGACGCCCTTCCCAACGCCCTCCCCGACGCCCTTCCCGACGGTCTACCCGACGGCCTTCCCGACGCCCTCCCCGACGCCCTTCCCGACGGCCTACCCGACAGCCTACCCGACGGCCTACCCGACGACCTTCCCGACGCCCAGCCCAACTCCCAGCCCGAGTTATCCTCCAGGTTGGCCAACGCCACATCCGACATTTCTTCCTGCAGATCCCATGGCAGGCGGAGCTGGCGGAAGCGCGGCTGCCACTGGCGACCCCCATCTTCAAAACGTTCATGGCGAGCGATTCGATTTGATGAGGGCGGGCACGCATATTCTGATAAACATCCCTCGTGGAACCAGCGTTGGAGACGCAATGCTTCGTGTGCAGGCTGATGCGCGCCGATTGGGTGGACATTGCGCGGACATGTATTTTCAAGGGGTGAACATTACAGGTTCTTGGGCAGAGGCCAAACAAGCCGGAGGATTCAATTACAGCGCATCGGGAAGTCCAGTCGAGACCCCGCAATGGGTTGCGTTTGGTTCGGTCCAGGTGAAAGTCGTTCATGGACGTGCGGACGGCGGCTTCATGTATTTGAATGTGTATGTGAAGCACTTGCGGCGGGCAGGGGTTGCCGTCGGTGGTCTGCTGGGGGAGGACGATCACAAATACGTAGGCACTCTTCCAGATGGGTGTGCGACGCGTACAAAGCTCCATGAACCAGCGCATTTGCATGGTCCTCGTCGCGCTATGGCATCCGATGCAGTGGCGTCTTTCGCTTCAGATCGCTGGGTCCCTGCTCGTAACGGCTAATTCGCCTCCTGCTTTGGCTGGTCCATTAGCCTAATACTTTTGCTTGTCCAGCCAGGGGGCAGTTCGTTTGGCCATATCCACGAGCTCCCTGGCAGGTCGAGAGAAAACAGAACTGGCCGCGCACCGCGCCACGTAAAATGAACCATTAGCCTGGCGAGGGACCCAACCATATGCATTCGTGCGTACCGCAATTGTGAATCTTTTCTTCGGTGGCGTTCCCTATGGGGCCACGAACCCTGTGAGGGTTGTGCCGGATCGAGTGCGGCGGACGCATGTGGACGGTGGCACGGGGGCCCTCGGTGGAGCTTCCTATGAGGCCACGAAACGTGTGAGGGGTGTGCCGAAACGGGTGTGGGGAACGCATGTGGACGGTGGCACTTGGGCCTTCGGTGGAGCTCGCGATGGGGCCACGAAGCGTGTGAGGGGTGTGTCGACATGGGTGTGGGGGACGCATGTGGACGGTGGCACTGGGGCCTCTGGTGGCGCTCCCTATGTGGACACAGAACGTGTGAGGGGTGTGCCGAAGTGGGTGTTGAGGATGCCCCTCGGTGGAGCTCTCGATGGGGCCACGGAACGTGTGAGGGGTGTCCCGGCATGGGTGTGGGGGACGCATGTGGGTGGTGGCACTGGAGCTTTCGGTGGAGCTCCCTATGGGGCCGCGAAAGGATTGAGGCGTGTGCCGAGATGGGTGCGGGGGACGCATGTGGGCGGTGGCACTGGAGCCTTCGGTGGAGCTCCCTATGAGGCCGCGAAAGGATTGAGGGGTGTGCCGAGATGGGTGTGGGGGACGCATGTGGACGGTGGCACTGCGGCCTTCGGTGGAGCTCGCTATGGGGCCACGAAGTGTGTGAGAGGTGTCCCGAAATGGGTGCGGGGGACGCATGTGGACGGGGGCGCTGGGGCCTTCGGTGGAGCTCCTCATGGGGCCATGTGCCGAAATGGTGTGGGGGACGCATGTGGACGGTGGCATTGGGGCCTTCGGTGGAGCTCCCTATGGGGCCACGGAACATGTGAGGGGTGTACGTAGCACCCCGCAATTGCGAATAAGAGTGAGGGGGCGGGCGCGGGCGACGCGGGCGTCGTCGAGCCGGCGGACCTCGTGGCCCCCACCTTCCCTGTCGATGGCGCTCTCCTCCTCCTCCTGCTCCTCCTCCTCCTCCTCCTCCTCCTCCTCCTCCTCTTCCTCGTCCTCGTCCTCGTCCTCGTCGTCATCGTCGTCGTCATCCTCCTCCTCCACCTCGTCCTCCTCCTCTTCTTCCTCGTCCTCCCTCTCCCCCCCCTCGTCCTTCCATCATCGTTCTCCCACTGTCGTCCACCCCCTCATCGGCCTCCATCGTCCTCCCATTGTCGTCCATCATCATCCTCCTCCCCCTGCTCCCCCTCCTCCCCCTCCTCGTCCTCCTCCTCCCCTCCTCCCCCTCCTCCCCCTCCTCGTCCTCCTCCTCCCCTCCTCCTCCTCCTCCTCCTCCTCCTCCTCCTCCTCTTTCTCCACATTCTCCTTACATCCTCTCTTCTTTCGCGTCCTCCTCGTCCCCTGTTTACTCCTCCTGCCTCCCCCCCCTTTCCCAAGATAACGGCAACGCAATCCTTTTTTCCACTTTATGCTCCCCGACTTCTCTGATCAAGGCATTTCGCCAGGGCAAAGTTGCTGGACGGGCTGGTGTGGATGCGCGGGGCTTGAAGAGGTCGTTGCGGGCTCAGACGGCATGCAAAATCCGCCGCCGCGCTTGTGCGGCATTGGTTTGTTCAGTGAACGTGGTTTCGCGGGTGGGTCGCGGGCTTTCCACCTCCACCTGGGAGGAATGCAAAAGCAGCCCGCCGCAGGCGCCGAAACATTTGGTTTGTACACTGAACGTGGAATGGGTCGCGGGTGGGCCGCGGGTTTTCCACCGGGAACGAATCCAAAAGATGCCCGCCGCAGGCGCCGAAAGCATTGGTTTGTACCGTGAACGTGGTCGCGGGTGGGCCGCAGGCTCCCCACCTGAAACGAATGCAAAAGATGCCCGCCGCAGGCGCCGAACAAATTGGTTTGTACCCTGAACGTGGTTTGGGTCGCGGGTTGGTCGCGATTTGGTCGCGGGGTGGGTCGCGGGCTCTCCACTTGGACGGAAAGCAAAAAACGCCCGCCGCAGGCGCCGAAAATGGTGGTTTGTACCTTGAACGTGGTTTGGGTCGAAGGTGGGTCGCGGGTGGGTCGCGGGCTTTCCACCTCCACCTGGGAGGAATGCAAAAGCAGCCCGCCGCAGGCGCCGAAACATTTGGTTTGTACACTGAACGTGGAATGGGTCGCGGGTGGGCCGCGGGTTTTCCACCAGGAACGAATCCAAAAGATGCCCGCCGCAGGCGCCGAAAGCATTGGTTTGTACCGTGAACGTGGTCGCGGGTGGGGCGCGGGCTCCCTACCTGAAACGAATGCAAAAGATGCCCGCCGCAGGCGCCGAAAACATTGGTTTGTACCCTGAACGTGGTTTGGGTCGCGGGTTGGTCGCGAATTTGTCGCGGGGTGGGTCGCGGGCTCTCCACTTGGAAGGAAAGCAAAAAACGCCCGCCGCAGGCGCCGAAAATGGTGGTTTGTACCTTGAACGTGGTTTGGGTCGAAGGTGGGTCGCGGGCGGGTCGCGGGGTGGGTCGCGGGTGGGTCGCGGGTGGGTCGCGGGTGGGTCGCGGGTGGGTCGCGGGTGGGTCGCGGGGTGGGTCGCGGGGTGGGTCGCGGGGTGGGTCGCGTGGGTCGCGTGGGTCGCGGGGTGGGTCGTGGGGTGGGTCGCGGGTGGGTCGCGGGTGGGTCGCGTGGGTCGCGGGTCGTCGGGGTGGGTCGCGGGTGGGTCGCGGGTGGGCCGCGGGGTGGGTCGCGGGTGGGTCGCGGGTGGGCCGCGGGCGGGTCGCGGGGTGGGTCGCAGGGTGGGTCGTGGGGTGGGTCGCGGGTTGGGTCGCGTGTGGGTCGCGGGTGGATCGCGGATGGGTCGCGGGGTGGGTCGCGGGGTGGGTCGTGGGGTGGGTCGCGGGTGGGTCGCGGCTGGGTCGCGGGTGGGTCGCGGGGTGGGTCGCGGGGTGGGTCGCGGGTGGGTCGCGGGGCGGTTTGCGGGTGGGACGACGACATCAAACAACAACAAACAACAAACAACAACAAGGATAATCCGCACCGCGGAATCCACTTCAGCCACGCACCCAGGGACAGTGAATGACCGTTCGGCCCCCTCACTCTGACCGAAATGAATGTGTGGGGCGCTTGTGGATGGTGGCACTGAGGCCTTCGGTGGATCTCCTTATGGGGCCACGAAGCGTGTGAGGGGTGTGTCGAAATGGGCGCGGGGGACGCATGTGCACGTGGGCGCTTGGGCCTTCGGTGGAACTCCGTATGGGACCACGAAGCGTGTGAGGAGTTTGCCGAAATGGTGGTGGGGGACAACGTGGACGGTGGCACTGGGTCCTTCGGTGGAACTCTCGATGGGGCCACGAAGCGTGTGAGGGGTGTCCGGGCATGGGTGTGGGGGGCGCATGTGGACTCTAGCACTGGGGCCTTTGGTGGAGCTCCTTCTGGAGCCATGTGCCGAAAATGGTGTGGAGGACGCATGAGGACGGTGGCGCTTGGGCCTTCGGTGGAGCTCCCTGTGGGGCCACGAAATGTGTGAGGGGTGTGCCGACATGGGTGCGGGGGACGCTTGTGGATGGTGGCATTGGGGCCTTCGGTGGAGCTCCCATGGGGCCACGAAACGTGTGAGGGGTGTCCCGGCATGGGTGTGGGGGACGCATGTGGACTGTGGCGTTTGGGCCTTCGGTGGAGCTCCCTATTGGGCCACGAAGCGTGTGAGGGGTGTCCCGAAATGGGTGTGGGGGACGCATGTGGACGGTGGAAGGGTGATGGCGAGGAGGAGTGAGAGGAACGCGGGGACCGTCTCTTCAAAACGAGGGCCGAACACCACAGGATGGTTGGGAGAAACACCTTCGAGACGCAAGCTGTTACCCACTGCCACCCGCCCTCCCAACACACAAGTAGTGCCCGCGACGCTGGGGCGAGGTGCGCCACGCGTGCCAGGCGCGCCACGCGCACCAGGCGAGCCAGTCACCCCTGGGGCCCAAGCGTGCCTGGCACGTTTGGTGCGCCGTAAGCGCCACGTGCTCCACGTGCGCCAAGTGTACCGCATGTTCCAGCCGCGCCATGTTGGCCACGTTCGGTGCACGCCCAGAGTGTGCCAAGTGCGTCCTCACACATCGGGAAACATGTCGGCCCCCACCACCCCTGTCGAAAAGCAATGCACAACCGCGACAAACATCAACATGACGTGAAGGCCGGGCTTCGAGCATTGCGTTCTGCGTGTGCCCTGACAGTTTCGTCGCAGTGATTTTTGACAAGGACGGTGGGTCTGCGCGCAGCGGTGTATATGATGCCCCCCCCGCGCCCCTGTCGACAAAGCAATGCAAAGTGATCGCAGGGCTTGCGAGTATGATCTAGATTTCCTAGCAACTGAAAATTCTATCGCACTGCACTGTGTAGTGTGCCCCTAACACGGATGAGTAGCATTGTTCTTAGTCGGTCGCCGGTGGAGTGATGGAGAGTGTGTTTCAATATGTGTATGCCGATGATTTCTCGACGCGGATCTCCCCACATGTGTATGTGGTAAGTCTTGTCACGTCTCGCTGAGAAACTTTTGTGTGTGAGCGTGTTGGTGTGAAACCGAGTCTGCGTAGACGGCAAGCGCGACAACCAAAACGACAGCGATAACTTCAGTGACATTTTTTCCTCGGTGCATGTGTCATGAGAGCCGATGGAAATACAATTGGAAGAGCGAGGGGGGACTCCTCTTGTCGTTTTCCGTGCGGCAATTCAGGCAAACGCGCATGGCGATGTTACGCCCGCTTTCTGGCGTGCTACTCGTGGCCCTTGCCGGCACCTGGGGTACCCAAGTGCAGCGACGGCTATATCGCGGCTGCCACTTGCGTGTGAGACGAATCTGCGAGCGAATGCGAGCGTGAGTGATCTGAATCTGGGCGAACGATCGAGTTTGATTGCGAGTGAATCTGGGTGTGTGTCTGAGTCTGAATATGATCGTGGTGGAAAGGAGTTGGTTATGAACGAGCCTGAATACGAGGTGGCCTGAGTACCAGATGGTCTGAGGGTGGGTGGGCGTGAACCTGGCTGAACTTGAGTGCGTGACGTAGTACCGGTGAGCTTGCGTTTGTGAGGCACGGGTTACAATCTAGTTTAAATATAGGTGGGCCTGCGTATCAGAGTGTGTGAGTTATGGTGTGTCTGAATGTGATGACGGAGTATAAATCAGGGAGCACATTTCCCAGAACGCGTTGGCGTGAATGCGCGCGCCGAAGTGACAAAGTGAGGGAAAAGGAGGAGGAGTAGGAGGAAGAGGAGGAGGAGGAGGAGGAGGGAAGAGGACGAGGACCAGGACGAGGACGAGGACGAGGAAGAGGAGGAGGAGGAGGAGGAAGAGGACGAAAACGAGGACGAAGAGGAGGAGGTGGACGAGGAGGGGGAACAAGGAAATGGATAAGGAGGAGGAGGACGCCGAGGAGGAGGAAGAGGAGGAGGAAGAGGATGAGGGGGAGGAGGAGGAGGTGGAGGAGGAGGAGGAGGAAGAGGAGGAGGAGGAGGAGGGGGTGGAGGAGGAAGAGGCGGAGGAGGAGGCGGAGGCGGAGGCGGAGGCGGAGGCGGAGGCGGAGGAGGAGGAGGAGGAGGAGGAGGGCGAGGAGTCAGATGCGGTAGAGGAGGCGGAGGAGGAGGAGGAGGCGGAAGTGAATAGCTGAATGGGTGACTGAGTAAGTGAGTGACAGGGTGAGCGAACGAGAGAGCGAGCGAGTGATTGAGCGAGTGATTGGATGAGGCACACACAGGTCCACAGAGACGTTTTTTGTTGGGGGGAAACAGACAGCATGTCCGAAACATCCCCACAATCTGTGCGCGAATCCTGGAGCGTTCCCACCCTTTCTGGCGCCCCCCCACCCTGGGTGCTCAAGCGCGGCGGGCAGTGGGCAATTAAACGAGGAACATTTTACGGGGGGCACACAAGGGGCAAACCGCTCGAGACATCCCCACAGCGCAAGCGGGTCTGGCGGCGCCACTTCGGGGTGCCCAAATGCCACGCCTGCTATGTCGCGGGGAGCAGTAGTTTGGGGGGCAGAAACAAGCAAACGGCTTGAAACATCCCCACAATGTGGGCGCGAGCGGGCGCGTGTAATCCCCGTGGGCGGCTCCCCCTTGATGTACCCAAGCTCCACGCCAGCTGTATCGCTCTGAGCAGTGGGCAGTGGACCATGCAAAGAGACAAACAACTCTGGGAGGGGGGGGGGGGCATAGACAGGCAAAACGCTTGAGGCACACCCGCAATGTGGGCGCGAACGGGCGAGCGTCATACCCTTTGGCAGTTCCCCTTTGGGGTTCCCAAGTGCCTCGCTTGCTATATCGCGGTGGTTTGTGGACACCTTACAAAAGAATCTGGGGTACAGGTGCAGGCAAACCGTTTGAGAATCCCCAAATGTGGGCGCGAAAGGGCGGGTGTCATAGCTCCCGTCGGTTCCCCCATGGGGCGCCCCAAAACCACATTGGTTTTACCGCGGTCAGCAGTGGACCACCACAAGGTAAACATTTGGCAGGCAGAAACAGGCACACACCCTGACACATCTCCACAATCAGGGCGCGAACGGGCGAGTGTCATATCCGGTGAGGGCTCCCGCCTTGGGGTGCCCAAGTGCCACGCTCGCTGTATCTCAGCGAACACTGGGCCACCGAGAGAGATAGTTCGGGCGAGGAAAGACGGGTACACCGCTTGAGACACCCTCACAGTTTGAGCGCGAACGGTCGAGTGTCCTACCTCTTGTCGGATCTCCCATTCGGGTGCCCAAGTGTCACGCCTGCTATATCGTTGAGCAGTGGACCGCCAGAAATGTTCGAGTGAGTCTGGGTGATGAACACTGTGTCGGAATGAAAGAGTCCGAATGTGTATGAGTGGGTCTGCGTGCGAGGCGAATTCTTTGAATGAGTCTGAGTGTTTCCAAGCCTGAATGAGGCCGAGTGGGGAAGTGATGTGGCTGAGTCTGCGGGAGGGGCAATAAGTCTGTGATGGACCCCGTGTGGGAAGGATTTTGAGTCCGTCGGGGGCGTTGGGAGAGGTTCCGTTGCCACTTGGAGCCGTCTCGGGGCGGTCTTATGAAGCCTCTTGGAGATTTGCTGAAAGTTATCTTCAATCATGTCAGGCTATCTTGAGCGATCTCGGAAACGGTCTTCACTATCTGGGGCCATATTGGAGCCATATTTGGCCAAAGCGGACCCTCCGACACCTCGCTAGACCCTACGTCCAAACCCAGGGGTGGGGAGCAGGAGGGAGTGTCAAAACACCCTCAGTCTCCACCAACCTTGTCGCTCATTTCCGCACCCGTTCCCAACGCATAGGTAGCACCCGAGCCGTAGCGGTCTTTGGATGGACAGTCCATTGGAACCAAAACAGATTTCATCTGCGAAACGCTGGGGCGCGATGCGCCAGGCGTGCCGGGCGCGCCCCGCGCGCCAGGTGCGCCAGGCACCCCTGGTGCCCTGGCATGCCGGGCACGGCTGGTGCGCCGGATGCACCACGTGATCCACGTTTGCCATGCGTGCCGCATGCTCGCCGCGCCAGGTGTGCCACGTTCCGGGCACGCGCAGAGTCTACCCTTTGTCGAAAGTTGGTGCGGCCGCGTGGCCATCATGACGTCGCTTGGTGGGTCCGCGCATAGCAAGCAATTTGCCGGCACCCCCGCCGTCCAAGTCAAAAACCAATGCGCGGTGGTCGCGGGGCTCCCTGGCAGGATCCAGATTATGCCTCGAAGTGCATGTGGTATTGTTTTTTGTTGACAGGGATGCTGGCCTTTCGCGCAGCAGGCAATGTGCGGGCAACCCCGCCGCCCCTGCGACAAAACAGTACAATCTGTTCTCGGACCCCCGATCCTGACCCAAGATTTTGCCCCAAGGTCGACTTCACATTTTTGTTGACAGGGATGGCGGGGGGGGGGCCACATTGGTCCTGGTTGGCTGCTGGTTGCCTGGGGGAGGGGGGGTTATCAATAGGGAACAATCAAGACGCCTCCCAAAATCCGTACCCACTTTGGCTCAAGCACCAGGTCATCAAACCCACAGGGTGTAGATCAGCAGTCCCACAATTCTCGCACACTCCAGTTACTTATCTAGCGCGCTCCGCAGATTTCGTTAACATGAAGTCAGCCAACATCTTGCCAATCTTCAGTTTGATGGGCTGCGCCAGCGCTATACAAGCTGACGTGGGGGAAGTTTTCCTGAATGATGCTTCCCTTGGAGCGGCTACCTACGTGGGTTGCGTGGGTCCTCCAAGCGGTTGGGTCCGCCCTTACGGTAATGTCGCGATTTCGGCAGCCGGAGCTGAGACTTGCCAAACAAAGTGTAGGAATGGTGGCTACACATATTTTGGGTTGGAATGCCCCATGTCAAGTCAAGTTCATTGCCAGTGCAGCAATGGCGTCGGCGGAACTTCTAGAGATGCTTCTTATTGCAGGGGACAAGGCAATCCCCTGGTGCATCCGCACGCACACTGCGTTGGTCCATATGAGGTTGGTGGTTATCTCTTCGGTGATTACGTTGTAAGCTCAGTGTACTACACCTCAATCACGACGCCCTCCCCGACGCCCTTCCCGACGGCCCACCCGACGCCCTTCCCGACGCCCTTCCCGACGCCCTTCCCGACGGCCTACCCGACGGCCTTCCCAACGGCCTACCCGACGACCTTCCCGACGGCCTACCCGACGGCCTTCCCAACGCCCTCCCCGACGCCCTTCCCGACGGCCTACCCGACGGCCTTCCCAACGCCCTCCCCGACGCCCTTCCCGACGGCCTACCCGACGGCCTTCCCGACGCCCTCCCCGACGCCCTTCCCGACGGCCTACCCGACGGCCTTCCCAACGCCTCCCCGACGCCCTTCCCGACGGCCTACCCGACGGCCTTCCCGACGCCCTCCCCGACGCCCTTCCCGACGGCCTACCCGACGGCCTTCCCAACGGCCTACCCGACGACCTTCCCGACGCCCAGCCCAACTCCCAGCCCGAGTTATCCTCCAGGTTGGCCAACGCCACATCCGACATTTCTTCCTGCAGATCCCATGGCAGGCGGAGCTGGCGGAAGCGCGGCTGCCACTGGCGACCCCCATCTTCAAAACGTTCATGGCGAGCGATTCGATTTAATGAGGGCGGGCACGCATATTCTGATAAACATCCCTCGTGGAACCAGCGTTGGAGACGCAATGCTTCGTGTGCAGGCTGATGCGCGCCGATTGGGTGGACATTGCGCGGACATGTATTTTCAAGGGGTGAACATTACAGGTTCTTGGGCAGAGGCCAAACAAGCCGGAGGATTCAATTACAGCGCATCGGGAAGTCCAGTCGAGACCCCGCAATGGGTTGCGTTTGGTTCGGTCCAGGTGAAAGTCGTTCATGGACGTGCGGACGGCGGCTTCATGTATTTGAACGTGTATGTGAAGCATTTGAGGCGAACTGGGTTTGCCGTCGGTGGTCTGCTGGGGGAGGACGATCACAAATACGAAAGCACTCTTCCAGATGGGTGTGCGACGCGTACAGAGCTCCATGAGCCAGCGCATTTGCATGGTCCTCGTCGCGCTATGGCATCCGATGCAGTGGCGTCTTTCGCTTAAGATCGCTGGGTCACGCCCTGCTCGTGACAGGGGTAATTAGCCTCCTACTTTGGCTGGTCCATTAGCCTTATACTTTTGCTTGTCCAGCCAGGGGGCAGCTCGTTTGGCCATATCCACGGCTCCCTGGCAGGTAGAGAGAAAACAGAACTGGCGGCGCACCGCGCCACGTAAAATGAAACATTAGCCTGGCGAAGGACCCAACCATATGCATTTGTGCGTACCGCAAGTGTGAATCTCTTCTTCGGTGGCGCTCCCTATGGGGCCACGAACCCTGTGAGGGTTGTGCCGAATCGAGTGCGGCGGACGCATGTGGACGGTGGCACTGGGGCCCTCGGTGGAGCTTCCTATGAGGCCACGAAACGTGTGAGGGGTGTGCCGAAATGGGTGTGGGGAACGCATGTGGACGGTGGCACTTGGGCCTTCGGTGGAGCTCGCTATGGGGCCACGAAGCGTGTGAGGGGTGTGTCGACATGGGTGTGGGGGACGCATGTGGACGGTGGCACTGGGGCCTCTGGTGGCGCTCCCTATGTGGACACAGAACGTGTGAGGGGTGTGCCGAAGTGGGTGTTGAGGACGCCCTTCGGTGGAGCTCTCGATGGGGCCACGGAACGTGTGAGGGGTGTCCCGGCATGGGTGTGGGGGACGCATGTGGGCGGTGGCACTGGAGCTTTCGGTGGAGCTCCCTATGGGGCCGCGAAAGGGCTGAGGGGTGTGCCGAGATGGGTGTGGGGGACGCATGTGGACGGTGGCATTGCGGCCTTCGGTGGAGCTCGCTATGGGGCCACGAAGCGTGTGAGATGTGTCCCGAAATGGGTGTGGGGGACGCATGTCGACGGTGGCATTGGGCCTTCAGTGGAGCTCCTCATGGAGCCATGTGCCGAAATGGTGTGGGGGACGCATGTGGACGGTGGCATTGGGGCCTTCGGTGGATCTCCCTATGGTGCCACGGAACGTGTGAGGGGTGTACCGAAATGAACGTGTGGGACGCTTGTGGATGGTGGCAATGGGGCCTTCGGTGGATCTCCCTATGGGGTCACGAAACGTGTGAGGGGTGTGTCGAAATGGGCGCGGGGGACGCATGTGCACGTGGCGCTTTGGCCTTCGGTGGAACTCCCTATGGGGCCACGAAACGTGTGAGGGGTGTGCCGAAATGGTGGTGGGGGACAACGTGGACGGTGGCACTGGGTCCTTCGGTGGAGCTCTCGATGGGGCCACGAAACGTGTGAGGGGTGTCCCGGCATGCAGCGCGTGGGCAGGGCAAGCTTTCAACGCGTGAGCCTCGGGAGGGGCGTTGCCTGCGATCCCCGCCCCTCGCGCGCTGCTGCGCGGCGCAGCGCGCTGGGGCCCGCGGCCCCAGAGGTGCGGCGCGCCCGTCGGACGGCTCGCGCCCGCTCCTCGGACGGCTCGCGCCCCGTGCAGGGTGCCACAGGCGAACCCTCTGGACGATCTCTGAAGGGGGAGGAGGAGGAGGAGGCAGGAGGAGGGGAGGAGGAGGAGGAGGGAGGAGGAGGAATGAGGAGGAGGAGGAGGAGGAGGAGAGGAGGAGGAGGAGGAGAGAGGAGAGGAGAGGAGGAGGAGGAGGAGGAGGAGGAGAGAGGAGGGGGAGGAGGAGGAGGAGGAGGAGAGGAGGAGGAGAGGAGGAGGAGGAGGAGGAGGAGGAGGAGGAGGTGGAGGGGGAGGGGGAGGCGAGGGGAGGGGAGGGGGAGGGGAGGGGGATGGGGAAGGGGGAGGGGAGGGTGAGGGGAGGGGAGGGGGAGGGGGAGGGGGAGGGGGAGGGGGAGGGGGAGGGGGAAAGGGGGAGGGGATGTGGAGGGGGAGGGGAGGGGGGGGGATGGGGGAGGGGGAGGGGAGGGGGAGGGGGAGGGGGAGGGTAGAGGAGGAGGAGGAGAGGAGGAGGAGGAGGAGAGGAGGAGGAGGAGGGGAGGAGGAGGAGGAGAGGAGGAGGAGGAGGAGGAGGATGAGGAGGAGGAGGAGGAAGGGATGAGGAGGAGGGAGGAGGAGGAGGAGGAGGAGGAGAGGAGAGGGGAGGAGGAGGAGGAGGGAGGAGGAGAGGAGGAGGAGGAGGAGGGGAAAAAAGGAGGGAGGAGGAGGAGAGGCGGAGGAGGAGAGGAGAGAGGAGGGGAGGAGGAGGAGGAGGAGAGAGGAGTAGATGCAGAGGAGGAGAGAGGATGAGTAGTGAGGGGATGAGAGGATGAGGAGGAGGGGGGGTGAGGGGGAGGGGGACGGGTAGGGGGGAGGGGGAAGGTGGGTAGGGGTAAGGGGGATGGGGAGGGGGAGGGGAGGAGAGGAAGGAGGAGGAGGAGAGGCGGATGAGAGGATCGACCGAGGAGGAGGAGGAAGGAGGAGGAGGTAGGAGGAGGCGGTGGAGGAGGAGGATCTGGAGGAGGAGGAGGAGGAGGAGGAGGAGGAGGTGGAGGAAGAGGCGGAGGAGGAGGAGGAGGTGGAGGCGGAGAAGGAGGAGGAGGTCAACCCGCACAGTAAGGATGGGCACCCTTCCCAAGGCTACCCCTGCATCCTTGCCTCCTCGGTCCATCCTTGGTCGCTTTCGCTGGCCGCGCCCCGCTCGCAAGGTGCCGAAACAGCCTTCAAGGCCCTTGCATCCTTATCGTGCATCCTTATGGTACGGGTCGACCGTAGGGGGAGGACCAACAGCAGCATGACGAGGAATAGACGAAGGATGCATGTCAGGGACAGGAGAAGGAGCCAAGGGCAGTGGCAAGATCAGTAACACGCGAGCAGGAGCAGGGCACGTACAGTCCCAGTCTCGTCAGGCGACGCTCATGAACCCCAACCTCTCCGCCCCGTTAGTCTCGCTCAAGTTGGACCTCACTGGCAGCGGCACCATCGAGGCACGCGTTCCAGCATGGAAACGATGTGGTGGTGATTGTTACCGTTCCAACCAGCATTCTCCAACCCTGAACGGTTCGGCGCTCCACGATGGCGATGCTGTGGACGAGAACGGTAGTAATTGTAGTGGTAATCGCGATCGCGTTTGTGATGATGCTTGGTTGGTTGAGCGTTGGTCGTAGAAGCTGAGCGTGATTTTGGGTGTCCCATGCGCTCCGTGCATGTACTTTCTGTGAGCACGGAATTCGGACAGTCCGGAGTACGTCTGTTATGTGGATTCGAGCACATTGTTGTACAGCCGGGGCGCTGAAGAAGGAACCCTTCTCGTTTGGGAGGGGCTCAGTGTTCCTTAGTTGTTTCACAGTTTGCCTTCGGTTGTCCTCAGATCTCGATGGGAAATCGAAGCTTAACTTACGGACAAAAGGGGCCTCGTTCCTTATTTAGGGTTCCTTAGGTCAACGCGCCGACTGTCTGTGCAGCAGCCCTCTTTATTGGAGGGGGGGGGGTCGAGCGGGTTGATGCGGAAACTTTCTCCACAAGAAGCAGCGAAAGTAATAAGATCAACGCACTGCCAAGGTGGGGTTGCGACTGGGAACGTCGCCTTTCCCAGATAGCATGATCAGAGGATTCTCAGAATCCCGCTACCAGCACTGAGCCCCCAGCGATTCTTGTTTGTGGTTCTCTTCTTCAGGAGCAAGCAATTCGAGTCTGCTCGTCCGAGCGCTCCATTCTTCACAGCGCGCGCACTGGGTCTTCCCCCAAAAGTCATCATTGGCGGGCTCAGAACGGCTCCCTAGCATGGGAGGGCCGGTGCCTCCGCTCGAGAGCTGCCTAAACACCTTACCTTGCGAGGAAAATCCTCGAGGCCTCGCGCGGCGCGCAATAGTTGTATCATCCAGTCCGACAGTGCACTCCGTAAGATATGGCACGACTTCTGCGCGGCGATGTTCCGACGTAAATCTGACGCAACATCGACGGCGATCCCGACGCAAGTCCACGTGAGTTTGACGGGAAATCCGACGTACATTGGGTCTCGAATTGCCGCGCGAGGCTTCCAGGTGTCTTCATGACAGTCTCAAGGGCTGTCCAGACACTTTGCCAGCTCCTGTTGGAGGTTGGTAGTAGTCGTAGTAGTAGTAGTAGTAGTGGTAGTAGTCGTAGTAGTAGTAGTAGTAGTTCGTAGTAGTAGTAGTAGTAATAGTAGTTATAGCAGTAGTAGTAGTAGTAGTAGTAGTAGTAGTAGTAGTAGTAGTAGTAGTAGTAGTAGTATTAGTAGTAGTAGTAGTAGTAGTAGTAGTAGTTGTTTTAGTAGTAGTAGTAGTAGTAGTAGTAGTAGTAGTAGTAGTAGTAGTAGTAGTAGTAGTAGTAGCAGTAGTAGTAGTAGTAGTAGTAGTAGTAGTAGTAGTTGTTGTTGTAGTAGTAGTCGTAGTAGTAGTAGTAGTAGTAGTAGTAGTAGTAGTAGTAGTAGTAGTAGTAGTAGTAGTAGTAGTAGTAGTAGTAGTAGTAGTAGTCGTAGTAGTAGTAGTAGTAGTAGTAGTAGTAGTAGTAGTAGTAGTACTAGTAGTAGTAGCAGCAGCAGCCGCAGCAGCAGCAGCAGCAGTTGGTGGGGCTGCTAGCGTCAAGGAGCAACGGCAATGCTTCGCAACGCTGAAAGTTTGCTAGCGACCTGGGATCTCGTTGGCGCTGTTGCCGGTGAAGAGATGAGCCAGGAGCCGATGGTCCAGCAATCCGTGAGCCAGGTGCCATTCGGTGCCATGTTTCGCGGAGCAGATGCCACCCGGATCGTTGCTGCAGCGCCCAAGATTCTCGAGTGCGCGCAGGTGAGCTTCAGTGGGACCGGCTCGTTGCCAGAGTCGAGGAACGAGATGGAGGTTGTCGCCAAGGTTATGCAGCACTGCAACCTGCGCACAAAATCTCAGTGCCTGTTGTACCTCGGGTTTGTCAGCAACAGGCCGCAGGTGATCTATGTGCGTGGTGCACATCAGTCTCATCCGCACGGTTCATGGTGCCAGCATCCAATGGGGATCGGGGTCACGTTCCACTTCAAGGGCGATGACACGATGGCATGGGAGCACGTGTTCGTGGAGGAGAAGCTCGCGAGGATTGCTGGAGCCCCTGCGTGTGCAGTCCTGCCAGCGTTGAGCAACGCGATGGTGGCCGCGAACTGCCCTGAGATTGCGCGCGACATCATCGAGTGTTGCGAGATAGCGCAAGCCACGATCAAACAACTTCCTCGGTGGGCGCTATAAGCTTGCAGTCTGGCAGCGTTGGAGGTTGGACAGTTCAAGCTTGGGGGTGACTAGCATCTCATCGCATGCACAGTTGCATCGCTAGCCTGGTGCTCGTGCAACGTTCACTCTGGACATGCGCCCCTGCTTGCCTGGTTCTCGCCTAGCATCAACCATGAGCCCCAATTCACATCGATCGCAACCCAACGCGCCAGCAATCACGGGCAACGATGGGATCTGTTGGTTGATGCTTTGCATGGTTGCTTCTGTCGTTGCTAGGACATCGATTGGCGTTGCGTTCATGGTTGAGGTGCAAAGCACGTTTGGGGTCTCGTGTTGCATAGCAATCGGTGTTGGTGTGCCATGTTGAACGTTGCATGGTGGATGTTTGCATCGAGAATGCTTTTCGTTGCAGCGTTGGCTCAAGTGGTGCCTGCTAGCGAGCGTCGAGTCGAAATCTCCAACTTGCTGGGGAATGCCGGGGCCTTCTCGGATTCGCTCAAGGATGCAACCTTGAGTCTGAGCAACGAGATAAACCCTGCATGTTCACTGATCAAGGTTGCATCGTGCAAAGCGTTCTACGATGATCTGATCCTGTTCCAAGGCGTTAGAGTGATATCCCCTGCGCAGGGCAAGGGTGAATGTGTGCAGGGTAATGTCGATGGGAGGGGGAGCAGTTACCCGTTGATCCGGGCTGGTTCTTGCAAGGGCCCCGTTCCATGGGTTGTGATCGGTGATGTTGCAGCGGCAATTCCTGAGCAGTGCGCCACGACAATCGCTGTTAGGCTCGAGCGGGTCCACGTCAAGCAACCAAAGGCGGTCTCGGTGCCGTTCAGTGTTGTTGGCACTGTGAGATGAACGAGCTCGACAATTTGACGCTAGCATTCTGCATGGGCGAACAGTATGCCTGCGATGACAGCGCTGTTCGAGGTGCTCTTGAGGGTGACAACAAACTGCATATCGATCACATTCTGGGAGGTTCCGCGAGACAGATTGATGGTCGTTACCGGAACGTTGGCCCAGCATTCACTGCAAGGAAGTGTCATCTCTCGAGAGCCACTCGCAACGCTCCAAAGGTTGCATGGGCCCCCGATGTGTCGAAGCTTGGTGGTCAGCCTATCAGGCTGAGGTTACCCCGCGTCGTGAGCGATGACGACAACCCGAAGAATGCCTTGGTTGACCTCGTTGATTCGCCCTTCGAGGAGACTGTGTCGTAGTCGGTGCCCAACGAGCTAGTTAGGACCTGCCACGCGATCGCGGTCGCTACGGAACAGTTTGAAGAACGATCCCGTGACGAGAAGAAAGCTATGGCCGACAAGAGCGAGGCCTTGGTCATGGGCTTGAAGTGGATGATCTGCCCGATAACGGCGCCACATAGCAAGGGGGCGATATTCAGCAGGATGTTAACACGGCGTGCGGTAATCAGTCTGCTGGGGCCTGGCACAGCGTCGATGGTAGTGGAGAATCTCAAGAAGTACGCATCGTGTGACGAGAGTGGTCAGAGCACGCGCAATCGGAGGTTCAAGTGACGCGTGGGATCCAATCCATCATCGACGTTGCAAGCTCCAACGACTACAACGTGGGGGTCTCATCGTCTCATTGTGAGCACGAATCAGTGAAATGCCGGAGGAGCCTCATAGCTTCCGCGTTGAGCACGATCAAGCTATGGATCTCCAGTGTGAGAACAGAATCGACGCCCACGTTGGAGGTCAGAGAGGTGAACGGAGTGAAGACCATAGTGGTGCACGTTAGGGAGGGAAGATTGCTTGCAGAGGCGCTGGAGACATGCTGGAGCGTGACAGAGTTGACCGCGCTCTCACGGAACGGAGATGTTGGTGCCATGTTCAGCGAGTTGGACGAGTGCAGTGTGTTCGTTGGCAAGTACGACCTGCTCAACCAACCACCGCGCGACTCTCTATCGGTGCACATGAAGACGACTTGTGTGTCCGACTTTGGAACGCACTTGGCTCCACGTTTGATCAGGGGATATGGCCCATCGGCGAGCTCAGCGAGCAACGGGATCGTCAAGTCTTGCGAGGTGAAGGCTGTTGTGGCATTCGCTAACCATGCTGTTTGTCGTGGAGACACTGCAGCTGTAAGCGAGTCGTGGGCCAACGCAGCGAAACTGAAGAAGTAACCTCATGCCCGTGAGAATAAACACTAGGGGATAATAGAGTTCGGGGTTCAGGGAGAGATAATAAAAGTAGCCCAGCAGACCTCAGCGTAATCTCGAAGTAAGAGATGATCAAGAGGAGACCAAGCCGAGCACGTTTTGTGAACATCTCGAGTTTCAAATCTCTTAGATTTTATGTACAAGCGCTTTATGAAAATTGTTTTTTTTGTAAGTGCTCGTGTAGGGTAGCTCATGTGCCTCACTTTCCACGGATAATCAACCCCAGAGCTAAACAAGTTCAGGCGAGCGTGGGGGCAGAGAGAAATATAAAAGAAGAAGAATACAGTAGAAGAATAATAAGGAAGAAGAAGAAGAGGAGAATAATAAGAGGACGAAGAAAGGAAAAATCCAAAGTTCCAAATCTATCAGTTTTAATTTACAAGCGCTTTATGACAGTTGATTTTTTAAGTGCTCGTGTAGGGTAGCTCATGTGCTTCATTTCCCATGGATAATCAACCCTGGGGATAAAACAAGTTCAGGCGAGCGTGAGGACAGATAGAACTATAAAAGAAGAAGGGGAAAGTAAACTAATAATAAGGAGAAGAAGAAGAGAAGAAGAAGAAGAAGAGAAGAATAACGGAAACATGGAAAGTTCCAAATCTATCAATTTTAATTTACAAGCGCTTTATGAAAGTTGATTGTTTTAAGTGCTCATGTAGGGTAGCTCATGTGCTCCCCTTTCCATGGATAATCAACCCCAGAGATAAAAAAGTTCAGGCGCGCGCGGGGATACATACATGCATTGGTTTCGCTTCACACATCCTGAAAAAGTGTGATCGCTTCGCTTGATGTTGCTATATCATCATCGCTTGATGTTGCTATCTCAACGTAGCGTTTCGGGGTGATAATGCAGTTCGGCCTCAGCGCTCGCCGCCCAATTTGAATTTTGTATAGGGCGACGATAATCAACTCTAAACACTGAAGGGGGGGGGTCCCTTTATTATCATCGGCATGCGGTTACGTGTTCTTCCCAACCAGCCTCGCAGAGAGCATCGGGAGGGTGGGCGACGTTATCTCGGCTCCGTTGCTAACGAAGGTGGCGACCTACGCTGCCAGGCTTCGGATTGAATCTTGCACCGTGGATGGCAACAGGTTCTACTGGAGGTGCTCCTACGAGGAGAGTATACGCAGGGGCGATAAGCCAAGCCTAGGATGCATCAAGGTCACAGTCTGCGTCGCGCCAGTCAACGAGATGTTGGTGGTCGATGGAGGTCGAGGTGAAGATCTAACGCGCGCCGATATCATGGCGCAGGTGTCGGGCCACATAAAGCGGGTGGCGCCAGGCCTTGCCGCGAGGATGCTCGAGGAAGGTGGCGGCGTCAAAGTGTGTCGCGCTAGTGCGGGTTGTTTGGTCAAGCCGAGACGCACTCTGGCGGGTGAGACTGGTGTTCTCATCCAGCCACACTTTGCATCATCGAAGCTCAGCATCGGGCTATCGGAGATGTGAAATAGAGCGGGCAGATCCAACGATGGAACCATCAGCGGGACGTCGAGCAGGACTGTTGTGTTGGACGAGATGGGCGTTGACACCCTGGTTGCTACAGGTTGTCTAGGCCTGCTCCAGCGGGTGTGGGGCGCCAATGACGTGAAGAGCAACAGTGTGTGCTCCGAGTGCAACAAGCTCTGGGCATACGGTGGGCGCCTCACTAGTCGATCCCGTCCAGATGTGATGTCAACGGCGTTCGCCAATGTTTGTGGCTTGCTGGCAACTGGGAATGCGCGCGTCGACATAAAACAATTCTTCGTCGCTGGAAGACGCTAACCCTGACAGCATTGCTCTGAACTCTCCAGCGCTGGTTCCTGGAGCACTCCACGATGCCGTTGAACGCGTGCTTATCATAGTTGAGCAAGCGCTTGAGGTTGTTCGCGTGGGGGATTGTCATGGGGGAGATTGCAGGCTTCCTCCTTAGGTACTCAACAGCAGGGGACATCGATAGGTCCTCGATCGAAGTGTTCGCCATCGTGGTAATGCACCCGATCTCGTGCACCATCATGGAGCCTGCAAGAGCACTCGGCTCCTGTGGGGCTCCGATACAACCCCAAGAGCCCCACTTGTTACCGAAGTGACCGCAGAAGTAGCTAGCCTCATCGCGTGGAGTTCCCAACGACAGAAACGATTTATGGCCTTCCTCGAACATCATGAACGGGGGTCGTCCACAGTACTCCCTCAGTCCTAGCGCCGCACCGTCCACCAAATCCGATGGCAGTCCAGCGGAACATGAGTTGAGCAACAGTGCGTCGCCTCCTAGCATGAACTTGTCTCCGGTGGGAACCTTCGCCATGATAGGCGCCCAGCGATGATCGATCTGGAACGACGCCATTGCAGCGTCGCTCTCGGTGCCACCAACCATCTCCACGTGAGGCGCGGGGTTGGTAGTAGTCTCGCGAATGAATCTTGCGTGCAACAACACTTGCCTAGCGAAGGAATTGCTCACTGGGTCAGCGCTCCTCTTCAGCATGAACCTGTTGCATCTGCCACTTGCGATATCCGACCTGGGCGCCTCCAAGTAGCGGTTCTTCGCGACGTTGTCGAACGATTCATAAGCATCGCAAAGCGCCCTGGTTGTTGCTAGCGAGGCAACGTAGGAATCGTTGAGCCACTGTGTGACGATCGCAGCGTTCGATGTCTTGTGGATCCCTGGACATGACTCTCTCAGGTGCCTCGCAGCTGCTGACTCTGACTTGCGGGTCCACAAATCATTGACCTCGGCTTCAAACTTCGCGCAGTCACGGTCTCGACGCTCTCGAAACTTCAAGTACTGAGCTCGAAGTTGAGCTCCATTCTCCGATGAGTTGCCAAGCTGGAACAACGCTTGCACAGACCCATCCCCCAGAGGACACGTTCTGCAGAGCACCTTGTACGACGCAGGTTCATCAGCGGTTCTCTTCTGCATCGATACAGCAACGGTTTCATTGCCACAGCTTGCAAAGCACCATCACTGAACTTCGCAGCTGATGCCTTGAGTCGCAACGCTGCGCTACATGGACAGGGTTTGCACTGTAACATCCTTGCCATCACTCAACAACGCGCTAAACAACGCGCCATGCTGTTCTCAGGCGTCTTGCAACACCCGAGAGATGCTAGACTGCATGGTGTGGTGTTTCTGGGGCCCTGGTAACGTTGCACCGCATGCAGTGCACAGCATAGCGAGTTATGTTGTAGTGCGGGGTGGAGGAATTGTATCTCGACTGATCATGGTTAGCGGGGCTTCTGGAGGGAGGGTCAAACACTGCTAGTAGCATGTAACCTTGTCCGTAGCTGTTTGTGTTGGATCGAAGCAAACGGCAGGTTCAGCGCGAAGTGGCGCAGCAATGAACACCGATGTCGAGCTGATCCGGAGCAGGTACTTTGGATCGAGAGCAGCAGCCAAACGCTGGGTGATAACGGGGCGCTACATAACGAGCCCCAGGGGCAACATCGAGACCCTCAGCAGATGCTTCTCTAACGCGCTCAGGTTGAACGTCATGAGATCGAGGTTCCTGACCTCAGCAAACACGCTAGCCAATCATGCGAGCCTCGGGTTTGCTATCGAGGAGGCGCCAAGTGAGATGTGTCATCGAACTGCTGGTGGCGTTTCAGTATCTCTCGTTTGTCGCATGCTGGTGGATTCCAGGGACGAAGGCGCCAAGGCAACAGCTCCTGCAACAGTGTTCGTTCAGGTTGCAGGCAAAAGGGGCGGGATTGTCGAGCGCGCGATGATTGAGACCGAGGGCAATGACAGAGGCAGAGCGTTACACATCGCCTACGTTGAGTGGATATTCGACGACAAGGTAACCGCTCAAGTGTCGCACGGGGACTTCGTTTCGCGGGTCGACAACATCTTGCGTTCAGTGTACCATGTCCCGATGATGGCCCCAATCAGCCACATCGATGTTCCGGCGTTCGATAAGCTGCAACTTCCATCGCTCCACAACAACCCTCCCGATGAGAGATCTGATGAGTTGAGCGTCAAGGTCTGTTGCTGGAGGCCTGTCCTCGTGCTAGTGTTCATAGTACCATCGAGTGGTGTTGTTGTGAAGTCTCGTTCCTCGACGTGGTTTGTTAGCAATGTGACCTGCAATGTGATGGGTGGATGCTTTATTGCCTGTGTCGATGGGAATGTGTGCACTATGATGCCTGGCAGCGAGCGCTACTTCACGCGGACCGGGGAGACCGCAAATTTCACGATAATCGCGCAGTTGGACCCTCTATCTGGACTCTGTACAGTGCCGTTGAGGGGTGTTTCGCAATGGACCACTGCACCGCACATGGAGCCCTGTCATGCGATGTTCGATGTGAAGAGCTCATGTGCAGAGGTCACAATGCCACCAGTGGGCACTGATGCAGGCTCCTACTGCAAGGACGCCCTCAAGTTGATCTCCCACGAGGCAACGCTCAATCTGGTGGTGGTTGGAAGGAAGCTAATGACGAGTGACTCGGAGGTGGTGCCCTACAGCTTGATGCCTCCCCTGCGTGAAATCGACCTCATGAAGGAGAACCAAGTGTACGCTACGAAGTACAAGAAGCAACGTGGTACAAGCTGGGGCTACATGAGCGAACTGGAGGAAGTAAGTGACCATCCCCCACAATCACTTAAGTCCATCGTTGGGCTCATTCGAACCTGCGACCTGGGTGGATATGATGACCTGATACCGCTAGACCTGACAACTGCTGTCACTGAGGCAGTTCGAGACAGGTCTCTGGTGATCTTGCTAACGTGCAGTGCTGCACTCGTCGAATCGGTGTCTGTGAACCTGAGACAGTTCCCCCGCAACCAAACAGTGATAGTGGCAAATTCTCGTACCATCCTCAACTCCTTGGCTCTGGGCTCCAGCACATATCACCTCGAACCAGTTTGTGGGAACATCATATGCGTCGATGAGGCGCCCCAGCTGTTGCTAGCAGACAAGAGCGACTACATGCGGATTTTGCAAGTGATCAGGCAGGTTGGTGGTGCACGGCAAGGTGGAGCCCAGACCGGGGAATCGAATGCAGTACTGATGTTCGACCAGTTCTCACTGGACGAGGCTCGATTCATCGCCTCGAATCTGGTTGCTAGTGCCTCGAGTCTCGCGGTTTGCGGTTGCTACGTCAATGTGAGGGGATCTAACAGGACCGCTGTTGGGAGCTGCAGGATCGAGAACGAGAAGCTCGTCGTCAAGTCTGGATCTCGATTGGACCCATTGATGGAGTCAGATCGAGCTCAGCACAGTCTACTGTCGCTGGGTGACAACTGCATGTTCGCAGGCTATGGATGCACACACAAGGCGTGTGCAAACGAACGTGTGCTCACGATGATGTCCAATGTGGTCTCGTTCAGGGGTGATCATGAGCATTGTGTGAGGGCAGGGCTTGGTGAGCTTAGCAGTGATGGCGACATTTAGCAAGCCCTCAGAGAGTGGGAAAAATGTCAGTGTTTCGTTGCATGACAGATGGCTCGAGCATTGTGAGCAGCTTGCCCCTAGCGTGTGCTCTGTGTGTACTCGAATGGAGGTTGCGAACTCAGAGGCCATTGTGGGTCTCGAAGAGCTCGAAGCGCATGACATCCCTCAGGATCCAAGATTTGGGGAGGATCGAATAGCGGCGCTCGTTCAGGCTAGATCTGAGGTCGAAAGCACCGCTGCTATGGGGTCTGATACCGAGGCTGAAGGTGAGACCCCCACCCCTGTGTACGATACAGATGAGGCCGAGTTTTCTTTTCAGCGTGAAAATCTCGACCCGCCAACACAAGAGCTTAACTCCGCGTTCGATGTTCAAGAGTCAGATGATGACAGGGCGCAGGCTCAATCTGAGGTAGCCATGGAGTCTCAGCAGCATGTGCCCCCTGGTGGTGGTGATGATGGTGCTGGAGACGGTGCGCGTGATGGTGATCGTTCAAGGTCTCCACGTGCGCGCAATCAACATTCACCTGCAGAGCCTGATGCAAAGCCTGCTGGTGAACCGAAACCTGTTCCCGTTGGGCTCAAGAACACGAATTTCGAGAGCACCTTCAAGCGGTTGGTAGTGGCCTCGAGCCTCAATCTTGTCGCTGGCATGAGCAGGGAGCAGATCGCGCTCCCGGTTGCGCGGTCGTGGGGCAAGGATGGGACTGGCCAGACCCAGGTGTGCAAGCTCGACTCGGTGCAGAAGAAGCATTCTACGCTTGACGAGGAGGTAAGTTCACTCGGGTCCACGATACACAAGCAGTACCCAAACAGCTTGAACTCCCTTGCCTACTCGCTGGCGCAGGTCTACACGAACGTTTCATCGATGCTCGGAATTCTGCGCAATGTGGTGCAGAATGGCAAGAATCTCCCTGAGACGGTGCCGGTGCTAGTGTCCATCCCTCGCAAGATGTTAGAGCGCACGATGCACGATCTCCTTTCCCAGTGCGATGCAACCAGTGGCATGTTCGTTTCTCCTCAGTGGGCATCCAAAGAGTTCACATGGGTGCAAGCCAA
>CAUYUJ010018861.1:185392-193551 GCA_963575745.1 Prorocentrum cordatum
GAGAGAGGGAGAGACAGAGCGAGGGAACGAGTCCACCTGCCCATGGAGGATGAGGATCGAAGAGGAAAAAGCGCCATGAAGATAAGCTTGTGGCGCTCCGCGCAGGTTTCTTGGATCCGCGCTGGCCCCCCCCCCCAGCGGCGCCGCCGGCGCCGCCCCTGGCTCGCTCCGCGCGCCAGGGAGGGGGGTCGGCGCGGATCCAAGACATCCGCGCGGACCTCCAAAAGTTATCTTTATGTTGTTTTTCCTCCCCCTAGAGGAGGACGACGACGATAAGCGAGGGCCACTTGTCAGTTCGGTTGCTTGGCTCCCCTCCGGCTCAGATATCCAGCGCGCTGGCTGTCTTCGACGAGCCGTACTACGCGCCTGTACCGTTGGCCCGCTGCGGGAGCAGCAGGGAAGCGGACGAGTCCCTTTTCAGTGACAGTCCTCCCTCGTGCTTTTCCGTTGGGCAGCCCCCACTGCCACCACACATTTGCAACAGCTCGTGATGATCAACCCCAGTATCTGGCTGAACTCGGGGCGACACAAGTTTGAACTCCACCTCTCTCTCTGGCTCTGGTTCTGGCTCTGGCTCTGGCTCTCTCTCTCTCTCTCTTTCTCCCCCCTTCCCTTCGCTCGCTCGCTGTCGCTCCCTCACCTCTTTTTCTTTCTCTCGCTCTCTCGTGTTCTCCCCTTGTTCCCGAAATGGATCTACGTTGGTTCACGAGGCAAGCTGACAGCGAAGCAAAGGAACGTGCTGAATGCATGTGGAGACAAGTCGGTGGGAGGAACGCCGAAGGCAAGCGACGTGCAAGCCGAAGACAAGTTGAAGGCAATGCAGGAACACACCGATCAAACCATCTCAGGCGAGGCATACACAGCGTTGATGCGGCCACATGGAGGCACGGTGATGCTACGCGCTAGCAAGCTGCGGGCACGATGCACCCAAGCTGGATTTAGGCCAATGGCGTATCGCAACCGCGAGTTACAAGCAAGCGAACGCAACGCGCACAGCAGCATTCAAGCAACTAGCAGGCGAGGCAACGCAATCTACGTGAGCAGCATACGCAGTCAGCACAGCCCCACGAAACGCTGCCACGCCACGGTACCAGCCGCAGCGTGCAGGCAGGCTGTGTGCGAACGGACGCCAGGCGGGGTGATGTGTAGGGGGAGGAGGGACGGACGGAGGCAGGAGGTGGAGGGAGGGCTAGCGAGGAGGTCACAGAGGGAGAGGGGGGAACAGGGAGGGGAGGAGCGTTGGTTAATTGGCTCTCGCAGGGGTGGCGTTTCCCTCTGGGCTGCTTGGAGCTTTCGCACCGCTGTTCGTTGTTGCTTCGGTGTGTTTCTGTGTTGCGCGTTTGCTGTGCCCGCAGCTGCTGGCGGCGTCCCTGTGGCGTCCGTCGCGTGTTGATGCAGGCCCCGTGCCTAGCATCAAGGGTGGCTCGTGCAAGGTTCGTCCTGTCCACTGTACCAGTGCGAGCCCCGTGCTCGCCACGAGACGCCCTCGGCCCAACTGCAGGTGGGCCCCGTTCTGGACAGCGGTGCGCCCATCAGCACCTTCTCGCCTCCCCCCCTCTTCCATGGTTTCGACCCGCCTTGCCCCTCGGTCATTTCGTGGCCGTTCAGAGGGCGACAGAGACGGAGACGGAGACGGAGACGACAGGCAACGCCGACAACGATGACGGATGTGATGAGGCTATTGGCGATGTTGTTGGTAGTAGTGGTGGTGATGGTAGTCGTAATTATCTGGTGATGGAAATGTTGGTGGTGATGGTGACGGTAAGGGTGGTTGTTGTGAATTAGTTTGCAATGTAGAATGCGGATCTGATGGTGGGGGGATCATGCGGACGAGTTGTTTTAGTAGCTTGATTATGGTGGTGATGATGATGGTGCGGGGAGGGGGTGAGGAGGGGGAAGACTTGACGAGTGAGGGGGGATGAGGGAGGGAGGGTGGGGATCGAGATATTGTGAGGGGATTCTGGCAAGTACGATCAGAACAAGAAGGGGATGAGCATGGTGAGAAGGCAGGGTAGGAACCCGAGTACGAGGATGTAGAGGAGGAGCATTAGTAGGAGGGAAGGGGGGAACCACACCAACATTAAACACATAGTTTTACAAACAATGGGGGAGGAGAGGGAGGAGAACGTGGATGAGGAGGCAATACGGTCTCCCATCCCAAGACCATTTATCAGTCCCTACAAGTACTCCAGCGCTCCCCATGGCTGACAAGGGTCTGGTTGGCATGCTATTCGGACGAGAATCTGTTTAGTGAAGGATCCCACCATCTTCCTAGTTGAAATGCGAAGAGGTAGGATTAAAACATCTAAGGCAGTGTCCGACGGCAGTCCCGTTTTGGCAAGGATTTGCCCTTCACCCGTGTACGTATTGCACAGTTTCAAAGGCGTGGTTATAATGATTGCGGGGATCTCAAGCTAGAGCCCCTTTGAAAATGATCTCGTCCCCAAGTGCTTGCCAATCTGGAACTCCGGGTATATCGCTTGATGAAGTCACAAGCGGGAGCCCAACTGTGAAAACGCAGTGACTGCCATCTTTGTTACTGCTCGACGCTTGCACAACGAATGGGCACGGCGCGAAGGTTGTGGACGTCGAATAATGGAGAGGAAGCCTGCTGCCAACCAATTTCCAGAAATCGAACGCATGTTTCAAACATGCTTTGAATATGTCAAGTCATGTTTGAAACACATCTGTAATTCAATGGTCGGATTGTTAGAGTGCCCCTTGTCATGGCATCCACAACGCTAAGGCGAGAGCCCCTTTTTGAAAATGCCCATCCCTCAACCCGTGTAATTGTTTCAACGCTGACCATTGGGATCGTATTTTTGCTAGCGTGGACCCGAAGCAGTCAGGTATTGCCTTGGTGACATATAAGCTACGGGATGCGGGCTACATGGTATAAGTTATGTAGTGTAATCAAGCTTGCCAGTGATTAAATGTCAACCGTGGTAATAATAACGATGACGTCGACAACGGCGGCAACCGTGGTGATAATAGCGATGAACAGCGGCAAGGCCCACTACGGCGCCGATGTTGTTGACGACGATGATGTTCACGTGTCGGTGATGAAGGTAGTTGCGCTGATGATTGTCGCAAAGGCGGCTGTTGACGATGAAGGCAATAGCGGCGATGCGATGGTGCTGGCGAGGGTTATGAGGAGATGCGCGCGTGTAGGCATTCAAGGGATCTTGCAGGCTTCATGTTGACACACATTTGGTGTTCATCTGTGCTTGAATAGCTCTACCTTGAAACGTGACAGACACCATTGATTTTGGCATGATTTCGACGCCCGCGTTGCACCTCGCGCAAGTAGCCCGCATGGTGTTATGTACTACGGGTGTGTCCACGGGTTGCGTGCTAAATCGGCGCCGATGCACCGCTTGGTGAGATGAGAATGGGGGATCTGGGCGAGATTTGTTAAACTCGTATGATGTCCCCATGGTTCCAAACAGTGCGCGCGGACAGATCATCTGCAATCTGTTTGATGATCGGCCGATCGGGTGTTTGCGGCTTGTATGTTGGCATGGTTGCGGAACTAACGTCTTTGGAATCATTTCGGCATGTGGCAGATCGCGTGGGATTTTCTTTGAATTGGTTTTTGTTGTTTTGCAAGGCCT
Organism: Prorocentrum cordatum; assembly: GCA_963575745.1. Taxonomy (NCBI): domain Eukaryota; class Dinophyceae; order Prorocentrales; family Prorocentraceae; genus Prorocentrum; species Prorocentrum cordatum. The sequence continues at coordinate 189,007 of CAUYUJ010018861.1, forward strand.
ATGTTGATTTAAACGATTGCGCTATCATTGTACCATTTGATGGGGTTGACGGGGAGGAATGGTATCACGTGGTCTGGGATGTTGTGATTTCGTTTGAGATGAGCGATAAGGCATCATAGACACATGTACGCTACAATACACGAAAGGACGGGTGAACTCCGGGCCCGGAGGGGGGTGGATCTATTGTTTGTAAAAGCTTCGCCCTTTGCCTCCAAATCCCTCCTCATAAAAATGGAACGAGCTGTGTTGGGATGCCCAGGCGCCGTCCTGAAGCAGCATCGCAACTGCGTGCGAGGACGATTTGGTAATCTTCAAGACACACGGAGGTGCAGATGTTCTTGTTCATCCCTGGGTCGCCTCTTTCGACCTTCCCCTGATGCTCAGTATCGGAGGCCCGGGCTAGGGCTGGAACCCTGGCGTCTGGGCCAGGACTCAGGACAGGGCACTGGGGCTGAGGCTAGGGCTAGAGGTTCAGCTCCGCCTGTTTGGTCTTTCCAGAACCCCCCCGCGGTGGAGGGTTTCTCCGAAGGGCTTAGGCGACCCGTCCTCCTCCTCCTCCACCTCCTCCTCCTCCTCCTCCTCCTCCTCCTCCTCCTCCCTCCTCCTCCTCCTCCTCCTCCTCCTCCCTCCTCCTCCTCCTCCTCCTCCTCCTCCTCCTCCTCCCTCCTCCTCCTCCTCCTCCCTCCTCCTCCTCCTCCTCCTCCTCCTCCTCCTCCCCCTCCTCTCCTCCTCCTCCTCCTCCTCCTCCTCTCTCCTCCTCATCCTCCCTCCTCCTCCTCCTCCTCCTCCTCCCCCTCCTCTTCCTCCTCCTCCCTCCTCCTCCTCCTCACTCCTCCTCCTCCTCCTCCTCCTCCTCCTCCTCCTACCTCCTCCTCCTCTTCTCTCTGCTCAAACTCCTTCCTCCTCCTCCTCCTCCTCCTCTTCCTCCTCCTCCTCCTCCTCCTCCTCCTCCTCCTCCTCCCTCTCTCCCTCTTCCCTCTCCTCCCCTCCTCCCTCCTCCCCCTCCCCCTCCTCCCCTCGCTCGCCCTCCCCTTCTCGGGTCGCCTGCGGCTAGAGGAACCGCCCACCCCCCGGGCGCAGGAGGGCTCCGCGCCCGGAGTGCGCGAGCTCCTGGGGCCGCCGAGCGCGGCCGTGGCCTCGCCCGCACTGCCCGGGAGGAGGGGGGGGGGAGGGGGGAGGGCGGGTAGGGAGGGGGGGGAGGGGAGGAACCGAGGGGGGGGGGAGGAGCAGGGAGGGGGAGGGCCGAGGGGGGGGAAGGGAGGGGGGGGGAGGAGGGGAGGGGAGGAGGGAGGGGGCAGAGGGGAGAGGGGAGGAGGAGGGGAGAGGAGAGGGGAAGAGGAGAGGAGGAGGAGGAGGGAGGAGGAGAGGAGGAGGAGGAGGAGAGGAGAGGAAGGAGGAGAAGGGAGGAGGGGGAGGAGGGGGGAGGGAGGGTAGCGTTGGGATGGGGGAGGAGAGGGGGAGGGTGGACGGGAGGGAGGCGAAGCCCGTGGGCAACGGCAGCGCCGCCGGCAACGCCACCAATGCCACCAATGCCACCAACGCGTCCCTCGAGGCTGTTGGCGCTGTTCCTTTCGCCACCCCTTCCCTGTTGCGATGGTTGACGTCGTTAGCGGGCGAGGAGGAGAAGGAGGAGGAGGAGGTGGAGGAGGAGGAGAACGAGGAGCAGGAACAGAAGCAGGACGAGGTGGACGACGAGAAGATAGATGGCGAGGGCTGAGGAGGAGACGAAGAGGATTTCAGGAGGGAAAGTACAGCCGACCCGCATAGTAAGGATAATAGCTTTCCAAGGTTCCCCTTGCATCCTCCCCTTTCGGCCCATCCTTGGCCACTTTCGCTGGCCGCGCTCCGCTCGCAACGCGTCGACATGGCCTTCCGAGGCCTTTGTATCCTTATCGTGCGTCCTTGATATACGGGTTGACTGTACTTATACCATTAAGGAGGCTGGTTGGTGTGGGGAGGAAAGGTAAGGAGGTGCGACGAGGACAAGCGTACTTAATCTATGCTGTAGTGCCACTCAGACTGCTGCTGGTAATCTCACGCGCTCCAACACGCTAAACAGATGTGCGGATGCTTCACATCTTCTCAATTGCCACCGTTCCGATTCTGGTAACGGAGCCTGGTGCCATTGGACGCAGGTGAATGTCATCCCTTTTCCGCAGTATGCGGACTCCTTACCTCTCGCGTCTGCGGCGGCTGGATGTCGCGACTTGCTTGAGGATCCCCGACGTCGATCAACAAAATGATAATTCGCCATGACCTTATACCACTTGCTGGACGCCCTTCGACAACGCTTGTTCCCTCTCTCTACCGCGCGTGCTTCTCGGATGATCCCAGGCGGAGTCGAACTCCCCAAACAATCTCACTCCCCCCCTCTTCCTCTCCCGCAGCTGCGATCCAAGCGCTGTGCCAGCTGCGAACCAGCGCCCGGCGACGACCTCCTTCCCCTCCTCCCTCCGTCCCACCCTTTTCTTGGCATCGCTCGGACATGTGCATTTTTCCTCGGCGGGATCATTGACGAGCATCCTGGATCATCCCGCGAAAACAGAATACGCGCGAAACCGAACAGCGCACGGGGAATGGGCGTCCGAGCGGTGGCAAGCTTCGAGCCGAGGGAAGAAGAGCTCACCCCGACTCTTTGCAGCGTTTACCTAGCAGTCCCGCCCTGCTCGATTCCCTACCTGGCAGGCGGGTTTCCTCGAGGGCTCCGCTACAAACAGTGCCCATGATAAGAGAGGTCGTTCTGCCGTCTATGAGAGCACGTGCTTATTCGCGGCCATGACGGGCGTTGTGGGGCAGGGCGGGGGGGGGGCATACCGTAACGTCTTCCCCCCCGCCGAGTGGTTTTGGCACCGTAGCGCCTGTGCGCATCACAGCATGCACCACAATGCGCAGCGCAGTATGCACCGCCGCAGCCGCGTGCACCACGTCGCTTGTGTACAGCGCAGCGCAAACGTGCACCGCAGTGTTGTTCCTTCACACCGTCCCTCGAGCATCATTCTGTGCTGCTGCTTGCTGCCACTGTGCTCCATCCACTATGCAGAGTAGAGAGTGCTGCAATACTTTGTCTCTATTGTTTCCAGAGCCAAAACGTTACACGAAGCCAGGCCCCGGCGGCCGCGCCGCGACCTCGCCCCCCGACGGCATAGAGGTTAACGTTTGTGGATTCGCGTCTCTGCCTGTTTTTTGTCCAAGGGATCGATGCGACTGTGCTGTTCGCCTCCGAGTTGTGTTTAGGTGAGTTTTAGTTTCAACTTCGTACCGCACTGCCTGTCCTGCTGCACGGTGCACGGGTGCACCACGGCGCCTGCATGCAACACAGCAGTGCGTTCACAGCAGCGCCTGCGCACACCGCAAAGTCTGCGTGCACCACAGCACTTGCGTACACCACAACCCTGGCATTGATTCCACTTTTGTTGTAGAAGTATAAGTTCTTGGGGGGGTCTGGGCCACGTCGGCCCGAAGGAGGGGGCGGGCAACAATGGTGCTTGCAAACATGCACGATACGGGTGAAAAGCTGCGAGAACACGACTACACTTCTGTCGGCACCCCGATAGCTTGCGAGCTCCGCGACGACGATCACGACGACCTCGACGACAACGATCGCGACGATTACAAAACTACAACGACTGCGATTGTCACGACGACGGTCACAGCGACGACCACACGCCGACGACGACTATTACTACGACCAAGACGAATACAACGACAACGCCGATTGAGACGGCGACGATTACGACAATCACACCAACGATCACCACGACCATACGACGACCACGATTGCGATTACGACGACACCACGTCGCCCTCCCCCCTCCTCCTCCTCCTCCTTATCAGGATTCGATGTTACAGGCTTGCGAAACCAGGTGTGGCCCCAGGTTGTTAGCGAGGGAGTGTCGGTCCTCCTCGGACCCCAGGTTGTTGGCGAATCGAGAGCTCCATGGGTCCCACTCGCTGCAGTCCTGGGGCAAGTTTTCCCTGGTTTTCTGTTCTCGTTTCGGTAAGACCGCGACGAGTGATTCCTCGCATCTCTTCAGTGCGTGCCAGGTCACCCCCAAGGCTCAATAATCGGGCTCTAAAAGGAAAGGCAGGTACCCCCACCCTTCAGGGCCGTCTCGGCACATCCGAGACGTTGAGTCTCTCCGTCACCTCCAAGCCTGAGCTCGGGGCCAGGCTATGTGTCCGCAATCCGTCTTGCTTTCGTCATTTCTGACTCCCGCTGTCATTCATCAGTAATGCTTCCGTACTGTTAGGTCGGGCCTGCCCCCCTGCAGGCGGATTGTGGGCGAAACGTTACAGATATAAACCATACCCAAACTAGTCAAACATTAGAACAGATTGTCCCCAGACTTAAACACAACAACTATTGCGAAGGACTTACGGCTGGTGCCGCCGACCCTGAAGAGGACCACGACGTCGGTAACGAAGCGGGCGGAGACGGAGGCCGTGGAAGATGAGGAGGAGGAGGAGGAGGAGGAGGAGGAGGAGGAGGAGGAGGAGGAGGAGAGGGCGAGGAGAATGGGGGAGGAGAATGGGGGAGGAGGAGGA